>CM042199.1:9598678-9611872 GCA_023539305.1 Ilex asprella
AAAATTAAAAAAATTAAAAATTAAACAAATTAAATTAAAAAAATATTGTTCCCATATTAATTAGTGATGAAAATTTTTAATTAGCACGATGACACGATTCGAACTCGACACGAATTTTATAACACGAACTTGATTAACTCGAACACGAACACGACACAAAAATAAACATGTCAATTCGTAACTCGACACGACACAATTAGTTAAATGAGTTGAGTTAGGTGTGACTAATGTTCGACACAAACCTGTAATGACTTAACACGAATTTGACACGACACAATTCGATTGTCACCCATAATCTTAACCAACACAAAAAAAAAATTAGTCATTTTTATTGTTCATCCATCCAACCAAACACAAAGGAAGGAAATTGTATCATTCTCATTTTCCTTCCTTAAATGATAAAAAGTGTATCCCTCCTACTTTCCATCCTTCCTACCAAACGGAGCATAAGTGAATTCACTCATTTATTGTTGGCACCAACTAAGATTAAAGTCAACCCTATTGATTTCATGTGTAATTATGAATATATACAATTAATCTGTCACACTCCATATTCTACTTGTTATTTACGTCCATGCAATAAAACAAAATGGTCCTGATACAACGGACATACAAATTTATTGTAAAAAACATAAATAATACACACTTATCATGTACTCCACAAGTAACCCTAGTTACTACATAAAAATATCAGTGTTTTATACTGTTAATTGTATAATATAATGAAAAAACTATAAAATATAAGGGATTCTATGGGTAACTAATGAACCCCAAGATACAAAGGTTGATCTAATATTTCAACATATACTAGTGAATCCTGACATAGCTATAATGTCTATAACTATAAAAGAGTGCAATAAAAAAAGTGAGAGCTACGTATGAAAGTAGAAGAGATAAACTATAGGAAGTTATGGAGGGTTAAAGTTAGAAAATGACAGGACACAAAGCGACATTCGTATTAGGCCATGACAAGTAGATATGAACAGTGTTACACTGAGAGAATATGTGACCGGAGAAAGAGATCCCGAGAGGACGGGCACTTTAGGCCAAGTGGGAGTATGTGACTCTGAGGCTGAGTAAGCAATGTTGGACAGGAATGTAAGTCCCTCATGCTGCAATGTACTACGAGGAATGATTACATGCACAGACAAATCATGTCAGGTTACATATCTTATGAGCCAACTGCCCCCTATTTGCTTACATTCCGTGGGACTAGATTTAGTTGTTTAAACTTGACCATCTTTTTCGTTCTCTTTTTTGTTTTTATACATATATCTCCAACTCGACAAACTCATCTTCCCAAGGTAGAGTGAAATACACGAGCACTTCTTAATGAATATAACAAAATCTTGATAAAGCAATAATACTTGCTACATGGATCGCTCCCCCGAGGGGACGTCTCTATTTAATGTTCGATGCCATTTCAATGAATGTCCGACAAAGATCATTAAATGCTGAGGCGACATGCACTAAATATTCGGTCTCTCAAGCAAGGTAATAATCACAAGGCTCAGTCCCGAGGAGCTATTGACCTTCCCCAAGTAATTGCACATCTCGAGAGGAAAGTTGCTAATGATTGATTAGCTCTATGATGGCACCGTCAATCGATTTGATGGGAACCCCATAATGCCATGTCACCACCTTTGAAGATACTAGTTAATACTCATATGCGTTGCATGTAAATCATTTTTAATTATAAATTTTGAATTAATTTTTAAATTAAATAAAAGAGTATATTAATAAAATCCATCCATAACAATGCATGTTCAGCCTTTCCTTGGTAGGCCAATCGTTGTATTTGTGGATTAGGATAAAAGAGCAAAACTTCTCAATGTAAATTTTTTAAGCTCAAAATGAGAAAACCCTTTAATTAGCCTAAGATGTGAGTCACAAATTTTCCAAGAGTTGAAGGGTTCAAAATAATGTGAACCCAATTACTTATCGGAAAGAACTCGATCATGTGTTTTGTCTCTATGTATGTGTCAAAATAGGAACTTTATATTGAATGAATTTACAAGATACTATAGTGAATAATTCATTAAATTTTGGAGCATTTTAAGGACTACTTTAAAAGCTAAAAGGACACCATGCAACAAGCTTGTAAAGTAAAAAAACACTTTTTATCATTATTCATAATAAGTAAACTCTAAAATAGTTGACGATTGTATTTAATATTTCTTTGTCTCTCGATCTTCAATCACTTCCTGGCTTCACTATTTAAAAGATTGTGCCAAAATGAGGTTACATAAAAAAGGAGAAGCACATTTAATAGTTCATTTTGAGTAGTATGTTCTAAAAAGGAGAAAATTAGTAACAAAGTAACATGCACCAAAGAAAAAAAAAGAGAAAAATAAAATGCAAGATTATTTTTAGTGTTTAAAATCCTAATGACTATCAAGTGGTTAGAAACTTTTTGCCATTTCTTTTTAGTATTATTGTAGTTTTTCAAGCACGTGATTTCAAAACTTTTGCGAGAAAAGTAAATTCAATTTATATCTAGAAAAAGGAACGTGTCTTCCATACTTTGTTTATACTATTGAAAGACGTTGGTGTATTATAATTTCATAGTTACTTATAGTGTTGTCCATGGCGCGGGCCGGGCTTGGGTAGTGTAGGTCCAAGTCTGTACTCGAGCAAGTAGCGGGTTAGACTTTAGGTAGGAGTAGCTATCCGCAGCCCAGCCTGTCACTTATTGGGCAGACTTTCTGGACGGGCTTCTGTTGGGCCTGCTGTGCGGGCTTGTTTTGGGTGGGTTTCTTGGGCCCTATTGAAAAAAAAAACAACTTCTTTTAATTTTTTTGTAAATTATATTTTTGAATTAAAAGTATAGTCAAAACCAAATTGGACAAAAATTAAATAATGACATTGATGAATTGAATGTTTATTTGGCTTTAATTTGATAAATTAAAATTTAATTGGATAAAATTACATGTTAATTTGGTGTTGATTTAATATATTACATGTTAATTTAGTGAATTAAATGTTTATTAGAAAAAAAGTGTTGAATGTTATTGAATGTTAACTTCATTTATAAAAAATTATTGAATGTTAATTAGATGAAATTGAGTGTTAATTTGATGAATTGAATATTAATTTGATGAATTGTATGTTAATTTGATAAATTAAATTTTTATTGGATGAAACTACATGTTCATTTGGTGTTATTTTGATGAAATTACATTTTCAGTTGATGAAATTGAATGTCAATTTGATAAATCTAAATGTTAATTTTATAATTTGAAGGTTAATTTAATAAATTGAGTGTTTATTAAAAATTTATTTTATTAATTTAATGTTAATTAGTTGAATTTGAATGTTAATTTAGTGAATTAAATACTTATTAGAAAAAATTGAATGTTAATTTGGTGTTAATTTGATAAATTAAAGTTTAATTGGATAAAATTATATGTTAACTTTGTGTTGATTTTATGAAATTAAATGTTAATTTGATGAAATTGAATGTCAATTTGATAAATTTGAATGTTAATTTGGTGTTAATTTAATAAATTAAATTTTAATTGGATGAAGTTACATGTTAATTTGGTGATGATTTGATGAAATTACATGTTAATTTGGATGTTAATTTGATTAATTTAGTGTTCATTAGATGAATATGAATGCACTTTAGATTAACTCTATATTAATTTGAAGTTAATTTGAGTAATTTATTTTTAACTTGTTGAATTTAATTGTTAATATAATGAACTAAATGTTTATTAAATAAAATTAAATAATAATTAGAGGAAAAATTGAATGTTAATTTGGTGTTAAATTGATGAATTAAATATTAATTAGATGGAATTGTATGTTACTTTGGTGTTAATTTGACAAATTGAATCTTTATTGTTTGATTTAGAATGTTAATGTAATATTAATTTGTTAATTACATGTTAATTAAATACGTTTGGGTTATGTTAAAATTTGACTAACATAACTTTCAATGAATACATTTATATTTGACTCATCTACCAAATTATCACAAATTCTCATGGGCGGGTTATTGGGCCGGGGCGGGGGGGGGGGGGGCGGGCTTCGGGTATGTGGACGGGCTTCGGATGGGATAGTGGGTTTATAGGTAAACACAAGCTCTCTCTTAAAGGATATTGGGTTCGGGCTCGAGCGGACCAACTATTGAGCCTATCGAGCTTCGGGCCTATTTTTTTGGGCCGGATAATAGGACCCGTGGGTAACTCGGCCCATGGACACCCTTAGTTAGTTATTTTTTTAAAAAAAAATTGGTTTCTTCTGTAGAACTTCAAATAAATATAAAGAAAAAGCTATTTTATATATGTTATCTAACCTAGTGTTATCAGAACTGGACTGACCGGTCAAATTAGTTCAACCTTGAACCGGGACCTTAGCCGGTCCGATTCTCTAATTGAACCGTATAAGGAAGAAAACTGGCTAAAAACTGAAAAATCGGCCGATTTTTTGTAAAAACCGTGAACCAGCATGTTTTTTAAAACTGAACGGTTTGAAGTTTTTTCCCCAAATCGCAGAACACAAGCAAGCAGCGACAATGCATACAAAGGATCATCATCATCACAGCCTCATAAATGGACTTTTGGCAAAGGAAGATAGTTATATATATAGATAAATATATATTTGCACAGAGAGAGAGATGGGTATGGAGAAAATATTCATTGCAACGGTGCATACAAAAGATTGTTGATTTTTCGATCAACCGTGAAATCATCGGCCGACTGAGAGGCGGCTCACCAGCGAGCGATCAGGCGGCACAACACTGCTCTTCTTCTCCTTTTTCTCTCTCTCTCTCTCTCTCTCTCTTTCCACGCACCTAGCCACCGAGTCAATATACACACGGTCAACACACATAAATGCAGTCAATCAGTGCACCTAACAAGTAACAAGAGTTTGAAGGTCAGTAATTGTCAATCACACCCCCCAAATTGAATGAAATCTTCAAATTAGAAATTTAGAATACTAATTTGTGAATTTTATTGTTATTGTGATTGTGGATTTTATGATTGGTATGAAAAATTGTATGTATTGTGAACATATTTTATATTTTTTGGCTAAATTATTATATTTAATAATATTTTAATTTTTTTTATTATATGACTGGTCCGACTAGTTGAAGCATCAGTTGAACCAATGAACCATTAACTCAGTCCCTCTACCGGTTCAATGTTCGGTCCGGTTCTGATAACATTGATCCAACCAAAATAATAATGTTGCATAACATCCCAACTCCAACAACAATAATCTGCATAGACCCATTGAATTACAATTGGCATAAATAGTTGATAGCTATTAATCCTTATTGATATCATCATAAACTCCTTGATTCCTCAAACTCAAAATTAATTAGGAGCAACGATGGCTAAAACAGTTTTTATCATTATTCATGAGAAGTAAACTCTAAAAGAATTGACGATTGTATTTAATATTTCTTCCTCTCTTGATTTTCAATCGCTTCTTGGCTTCACTAATTAAAAGATTTTGCCAAAATAAGGTTACATAAAAAAGGGGAAGCACATTTAATAGTTCATTTTGAGTAGTATGTTCTAAAAAGGAGAAAATTAGTAACAAAGTAACATACACCAAAGAAAAAAAAAGAGAAAAATAAAATGCAAGAACATTTTTAGTGTTTAAAATCCTAATGACTATCAAGTGGTTAGAAACTTTTTGTCATTTCTTTTTAGTATTATTGTAGTTTTTCAAGCACGTGATTTCGAAACTTTCGTGGGAAAAGTAAATTCGATTTGTATTCTAGACAAATGAATGTGTCTTCCACACTTTGTCTATAATATTGAAAGATGTTTTTTTGTAAAATCTGAAAAAATTTGAACTTTTTTCCTAAAAAAGGTAAAATGATAATTTATCACTATAATGTGAAAATTAAAATATGTGTTCTCTAGACCTCGTATGACACAACGGACTTCGCCGTTGGACTCGTATCGCGGAATATAATTATCCTATCGAATTTCGTCGAATTCTGAGATAAGTAAAAAATTTTGCACGTCGTTCGAGACAACTGGGTGGCGGATGACCTCACTAAGACCCCTAAAAATGAGAAATTTAAAATTTAATTATAATTGATTAAAAGTTCAAATAAGATTAATTTGAACTTAACCTCTCCTCGACGAGGGCTATGCGTACGTGCCAAGAACGAGGGATTTCACCGAAGATCAAAATGGAAGATTTTGGAGAAATCAAGTTCTTGGGCTTTGGTTGGTGTTTTTGGAAGTTCTATCACTTCCTACACGCTACAAGAGATAGAGTTGTTCCTACTTTGATTTTATTTCTTTCATTTGGAGCTGTTTAAGGGGCTGATTTTAGGGACTGTTATGAACTACAATGGACTATTTTTGTGCATTTTTATGGGCTGAATTTGTGCACTTTCATGAACTGTTTTTATGGACTATTTTTGTGCACTTTCATGGGCTGAATTTGTGCATTTACATGGACTATTTTTGTGCACGTTCATGGGCTGAATTTGTGCACTTTCATGGACTGTTTTTATGGACTTTCATGGACTGTTTTTGTGCACTTTCATGGGCTGAATTTGTGGGTCATTATGTGTTATAACATGTTTGCAAATTGTATTGGATATAAATGTTAATACCTGCTAGTTGATGTTTTGACGTTGTTATGGATTTTTTGAAATTCTATGTATACGATATAATTGTCTATAATACATATTAAAATGTGTGGTTTAATTGATTCATATGACACTCATCCCATATGGTTCATTACATTGCATATGTACGGAGACATCACATTCATGGGCTTAGGCATGAGTGTGAGTGTGTGTATGTCTGGTTAATCAAACATCATTCTTGGTGATTGACATGTAGAATCGGTAAAGTCGGATCGAAGGTCCCATTAAATCGCATGTTACATGAAAAACTTGTGTCGGGTATAGCAAGAAGGGGTAGATCCCCCCCCTCGGGTGCAAAACCCTGCGACTTGGTTATACACTCACTTGTGGTGAAATTCTGAAAAAGTGTAGTATGGTATACGGAACTGGCGGTATAAAATCCAAAATCCGTTACCCAACAAGACACAAGATTTTGATTTATAAAAGTACTCATTCAATGAGTAACACCCATCAATGATTTGGTTTTATAATAAAACAACTTTTATTTTCAAACAATCATTGAGTAGATTTTTTGTCGAATGACGGTTACATTGCACGAGTACATTGCATTGTGTTATGAAAGTCAGTGAGGACTCGGGTCATGATGCATGAGTGAGTTTCATCTCATTTCATAGCATGATATGATAGAATTCCAACCTAGAATTGTCTATTCTTACTTGAAATGTTGTATGTAAACATTGCATGTGCACTTAGGTGGGGAGTAGCTTTTGTAGGAAATTACTCTACCGGGGATTGCTCACCCTATACGGGAAAACATTTCAGGTGAGGGAAATACACCGGTAGATGACTCTAATTTGGACCCTCATGTTTGAAGAAAGCCGAATGTGGCTTTATTTTGTGTTAATGTACAACACTTATGAAAATTATGTTTTGGGCATGTAACATTTTGCAAATGATTGTAATAGAAAATATATGAACTATTTTTAAAGTAACCTTGCATGTTTTGATATAAGTATGAATAATTGGACGCGGAGTGACCAATGTTTATTTATAAATGGATCCGGTGTGGTCAATGTTTTATATTTGGTCTTAGATGGGTCATGTGAAGATATATTGCACATGTTGGGTTTTGGGTAGAGCTCCCTGTACAAAAGAGACTCTGCCAGAATTTCATTAAATAATGGTCCCTGGTAAATGAGGCATAACGACGCAATATCGAGTAACTCGGTATCTATGAATATTCCGTGGATTGATAGAAAATCAAGGGAACCCCGAATTTTGAGGTGTCATATTATTGTATTATAATTTCATAGTTACTTATTTAAAAAAAAAAATTGGTTTCTTCCATAGAACTTCAGATAAATATAAAGAAAAAGCTATTTTATATATGTTATCCAACCAAAATAATAATGTTGCACAACATCCCAACTCCAAAAATAATAATATGCATAGACCCATTGAATTACAATTGACATAGATAGTTGATAGCTATTAATCCTTGTTGATATCACCATAAACTCTTTGATTCCTCAAACTCGAAATTAATGAGGAGCAACGATGGCTAAAACTTTTTCCTCTTGAAGAAGATGGAGAGCACCATGCCAATATAACCACATAACAAAAAATGAAAAATGAATGTTCTACTTTCACCCATGAACCTAACAACAATCAAACTTACAGGATGAGTTTAACTTTCTTGTTATTTCTTTAAAATGAACATCCTAGAAGTACTAGCTAAGTTATATATTATTTTACAATAAAAATCATTAAGAATTACTAATCCCATGACACAAGATGTAGGCAATCCATAACTTAAGTTAATCATCTTTGAAATAACTAATTCACTATACCAACATGCAACTTTCATATCTTTCTATTGGATCACAACATAAGAGAACCATGTAATAATACAAATACATACTGCAATGAAATGAAAAGATAAAAGAATTATGGTATTTCAAGATACTTTGTGGGGAAAAACATGTAGTCTACTCCAAGAATATGTTAAGCAATAAAAGCACCGAATCAATCTTCTTGCTTAAAAGAAAAGTGGAATTGTAGATTGGGGACACCCAAAACATGGAATACGAAGATGAAGAAAAAGTAACATGTCATATACGTAATACATTGTCAAACAAGTTTTAATCTTCCAGTGAATTTTTAGATTTAGATAATCAAATCTTAAAATATTGATATTAATATTAACAATATAAAGCTTGACATAAAATTAAGAATTAATATGAAGAAATTAGATTATGAAAAATTTGGGGAATACTTAAAATTCAATGAGTATCTATGAGACTTGTAATTTTTGAGGTTAGTTTTGTGTTTAATGCAATATTAATTGACTCTGAATATATACATCTCTGATTTGTCAAGTGAGGAGCAAAAATATAATCCTTTAGTACTTGAGATTTCTGATACCCATGAAAGTTGAATTTCAATCTTTGCAATACCATAATATCATTCTTCAAGGTTGAAGTTTATTTACAAAAACAAAAAACAACAAATAAGAATAAAATAGAAAATGAAATTGGTTAAATGTAGGTTTAAAGGGCTTTTTTTTAATTGGCTAACTTGATAAATGAGAACAACTTGAAATATAATTCAACTAAATATTTGACACCTTGAGAGTGAAATCAATGTGCACATTAGATGTGAAATATATGTTATTGTTAATAAGATTAAGAACTCTAAGAAACCGATTGGTGGGTAGAGACAAAAGTGAAAAAAGAAGATGAAAAATACCTACACTGGAAGACTCATTTCTAAACCTTGAAAGAATGACCGTATATAGCTATATATGATAATTTGACTTCTTAGAAGGTAGGAGTGTTAAATAGTTAGAGCTTAAATGAATACAATAAAAATATTTAATTTATTGATGTACTTAATGTAGAATGAAAGGATAAAATGGAGTTTATAATATTGATTAGAGATAAAATAAGAAAACAAAAGTTTTCTATATTAATATACTTTTATTAGTAGTATAGATAGATAGATAAATAGATAGATATAAATATAGATGAATAGCCCAATAAATTGGGTCTCATGTACGCAATTAGTTTCATTCAAGCACAGTAAAAGTTTTACTCTCTTTTTGAGCACCGACTGACTTAGGCATCAAAGGGGATAAGTCAGACACATCTCCGTATAAGGCAATAAAACAATATCTGTATAATTATGTAATTTTGACTATAGTATATTTAGTATGTTGTATTCATGGTTTGTAACTAGGATATGTGACGATCAAAATTTGTTGTTTGGTTTGAAACATAACATGGCAATATCGAGTATTTTGGTCGAAAATTGTGCACTAAAAATTAATTTAAAAATTGTTCAATCTTGTGTTGTTAAACCGATGGATAAAACAATATTAAAATATTATAATTGTTTAAACTCCGTATAATACACTAAAAATCATAATTTTACTTCAAAATAAGTATAACTTAATTTATGACATTCAATATTATTTTTATTCATTGTTTTCATAAAAACACTCATTCAAACTAAATTTACTCACCTTACCTATCTTATCCAAACTCGGTATAGGATTGAATTATATTTTATTGCAATTGGTGTAATGATCCTTTCATTTAGATTGATTAGGATATGTGCACGAGGCTCACAGTTCTCAAAATTTTTAATCCAAATTAAGTATTGGATTGAATAATGTTAATTGAATCCACCTTAGGTTAGATTACTTTGGATTGAGTTGGATGAGATTGATCTCAATATCCAATCCTCCCATGCCAAGCTAAACACGCCCTAATAGCAATGGACACGATTCTTTGATAAGCTAGAGAAGTAATTATATTATGTTTACGCGGCATAACTTTTGAAAACAATATCCATTTCAACTACAAAAAGTATGAGTCCCAAAAGTTAATTAGAATAAAGAAGACATAAATAAAAATATGTAACCCAATATTTGTTGTTGATTTGAAATTCGGCGAGAAGAGTAAGAAATCTTAAAGTTATAATTTAATCTTTGATATTTTAGGGAAATTTCTTCAAAATGATTCATTTTTTAGATAATTATGAACCATTTTAACAATGCACCATTTGAATATGCAGGTACGATGTAAACTCAATATACGTGATGTGATTCTTTTTTGGTAACTAATAAAAGTAAATTTCAGTCATTAGAAACTCCAATTTATTAGAAACAACCAATTAAAAAACCTTAAATTTTCAATATCCTTGATTTGAAAAGTACTAAAATTCACATATCTAAATAAAATCTTAAACATCCTCGAAAATGTTTTGTCATCTTGATTCCAAGGTCAAGAAAAACAAAAGCCCAACAACATCATCACCTTTGAATTCCATGTATTCTTTTAGTTTTCGTTTGATCTCTAAAGTTTCAATTGTGAATATTCCTTGAATTTTTAATGGAGAATGGATTGTCCTTACATCCATATCGTTAATTTGATCTAATAAAATGTTGTCATTTGACTGACACATGACTTAGACATAAGGTATATTTTTGCCAGATAAAAAATTTTCTTAACGTAAATGATGGTGCTCGAAATTACTACACCCAATCGCAGGACAAAGACTATGTGAGTCTCAGTGGGGCTTTGTGGATGTTGGGTTAATAAGAAAGTAAACGTTGATGTTAGATCAAAGAACAAAATATAAGTGGTTTACCTTAGTCGAAGGACTAAGACTACGTCTATTGTAATTGAGGCTTTTGTGAATAAAAATTTTGAGACTCTCATTTTACAGTGATTTCGTCTTCTATTTATACATGTGACCATCTAAAGTTTTCTGTGATTCTTCTTTTTCTTGGCTGATTTTATGGTCCCCTTTTCATTTGTTCTGTAGCAGGGGTTGTCA
This sequence comes from Ilex asprella, assembly GCA_023539305.1. Lineage (NCBI taxonomy): Eukaryota > Viridiplantae > Streptophyta > Magnoliopsida > Aquifoliales > Aquifoliaceae > Ilex > Ilex asprella. The sequence continues at coordinate 9,610,086 of CM042199.1, forward strand.
CCCTAACAGATGTTGTGCCTACGATCCTCAAAACGGAATATATACAAATATTCCCTTTACTAGGGAATATTTGTTTGTTAGGGTCACCAGAAATTGTCCCCTGGACACATGGTACGACTTGAGTTGCTTGAGATTTATCTCGTACCGAGCTCCTAGTTCCCGAGCTAGTCCACTCTGCTGTGCTTGAGATGCTCGAGCAAGAATAGACCGAGCTAGATGTCATTGGACTTCCTGTCTTGGGCTGTGGCCCACTTTTTACGACGAAACGGGCGCGTTGCGGGTGGGCTGCTTAGGCTGCCATGTAATAAGGGGGTCCATCAAGTGTTTTTGGACTTTAAATGGGCGGCCCAAACTGAAATCCATCATTATCAGTACCAAATAACAAACCCCAAAAAGAAAACATGGAGAGAGCTATAGTGAGAGAAAGATATCAAAGTATTTAAGAGAAAAAATCATACTATTTTTGTTTTGGTTGGACAAATATACTCACTTTTTTTTCGAAAGAAACAAAATACACACACACATAACCACTACAACACCGCCATTTAAAAGTGGTAGTGTCATAGGACCTTACACACACACACCCAACACCAAGGCTATCCGATGTGGGATAGCCCCAGCCCCCTAGACCTGCCTAGGTTGAAAAATCGGGCCCACACAAGCAACGTTGGGGCTAATGCACACACACAGTTCCTGACATGTTATATTTTTTTAGAAAGAAATGAAACACACACACACAAGACCAATTCAACATGGCCACTTAAAAGTGGTAGTGTCATAGGGTTTTATACACAAACACCCAACACCAAAGTTATCCGATGTGGGATAGCCCCGACAAATATACTCACTTGACTAAAGATAGTTGAGATACCCCATGTAAACAAGTATCTTGGTTAAAAAACTTATTGTGATTCAAAAGTAATGGGTTAAAATATGTATTTTGATTAAAATATTAGTATGTTTAAAACACTTATCATGATTAAACAGTTAAGTGTAAATAAATAAATTTATCATGGTTAAAAAGATTAAAAAAATAATGATATAAATGATCAAGTTAAATTAAATTATGTCAAACCAAACTTATAGATTTGGATAGAATACTAATCAATTAAAACATAAAAATTCAACTGTCCAAATTAAATTTTAAAGGACTAAACAGAAATTAAGTGTGTAATTTAAGAGTATAAATTATGCTCTAGTCTCTTTCTAAAACCCAAAAGTGTTTTCAAATAAAAAGCAATATGTAAGGTTGGGTCTGGTAACAGTGAGTTTTTATTTATTTATTTTTTTGTTTTCATAATTTAGAAAAAAATAAAAAAAAAATACGTTTTGGTGAATATTTTCAATTTTTTTGCTGCTACATTTTTGAAAACAAGGATAAAATATAAAAACACCCAAAATAATATTTTTGAAAATATCCAAAAAAAAAAAAAACACATGCGGGGGCTTCAATGAGATTCTGACTTCGATTTTCCTTAGTAACAAAAAATAAATTTTCTTGTTTGAGTATAAAAATCCCTTCCCCTCTTTCACTTCCTTTTTTTTCTAGCTTCTTCTCTGCGCCTCTCTCTCTTACCTCTCTTTGTTTCCCTCTCTCACCCCTCTATCGCTTTCTCTCGCTTTTTTCTCTGTCACCTTTCTTTGATTTTTTTTTAAGGTTGGCTAGTGGGTTTTCAAGGATTGGATGGTTGGTGATGGTGAGTTTTGTCGGGGGGTTGGATGGTTGGTGGTGGTGAATTTTGGTGGTGTTAGATGGTAGATTTTTGGTATAATATGTTTCTATCTAT
>CM042199.1:9625187-9640095 GCA_023539305.1 Ilex asprella
TTATTTAAAGCTTGGTGCGCAGACCTTGCAGTGCTGGATGTTGCGCCCATTATTGAATATCAAGTCACCCGTTGTTAGTGAATTGAAGTACTAGGGCTCTTGTTTCTTTCTTTACGTATGCACACATATATATAGCTGAACTTTTGCTCATGGCCTCCACCCCAAAAAAATCATCACCTCTATCTATTGATTGAAATCAGTTTCTCTTTGTGTCCATTGTTTTTAACAATTTATATACCTTCTACTTTTGGTTCAATCACTTTTGACTTCTCTGGAGATCTCTCTTGAATTTTTCTTGATTCTTGACTCCAACTTGGGCAATTTACAATTGACAAATTTAGAAGAAGCAAGATCAGTTGGCTGGCTCCACACCCTTAGATTGGCAAATTTGCTTGGTTGCTTTTGTAAAGATGATGAGAGACTACTGGTGGTCAAGCATATTTCACAGTGGGTGATTATGGGATGTGTATTATCATGGGATTATATGCATTTGGGATTACCTTTTTGTCGTATTAAGAGGGCCGAGTTGGGATTATGGGATGGATTTCTTTATACTTATTTTGGAGAATGGCCTTGAACTTATATTTTTGTGGACTAGTCTATAATTTTTTAATTTTTATGTATGTGGATTAAGAGATGATCTGGATGAAGAAAAAATGTGTATATTTGGGTCTACATGTAATTATACGCGGGGTTTTTTATGGTTGGGCTTGACTTTGTTTTTACAAGTTTCTTTTCATTTGGTTGGTTGGTTCTGATGGATTATCTTCTCTTTCTACTCGAGAAAAAGGTGAAAAACTGGGAAAAAGATACCTGGACCTAGAAATCCGTGTTTAGGAGAGAATCGTCTGGAACCAGATGAGTTATCAGGGCTTGTCCTTTGATCATCTTTTGTGGGACATATAGGATACCTAATTTCATTTTCAACCCCGACTTACATTTAAATTTGAGTCAAAATAACCAAAAAAACTTCTTCAACCTTAGATTCAAACTTATACCAAATTCTTAAGTTATTTGGTCTTGTGTCAATTTTGTATGTCAATCATTCTTCAAATGAGGAAGCTAAGTACAAATTTTAAACTTGGGGAAATGAAGAAAGTCATTACTTAGGGCATAATTAGCAAAAGATAGATAACATTTAGAATGATTTCATATTGCTTGGTATCTTATTATGCCTTTAATATTTGCTTGATATTAAGATGAAATTGATGAATTCTACGTGGATTTTGAATTAAAATGGATGAAATTGGAGATGAAGGAATGCATGATTCGGAAATTTTTTCCTAGCACCTTGTGAAACAATTATGGTAATATATTAACGATTAATTGACCTGAATTGGATTGTAATTCCTTAGCTAATAGTAATACTCAAAACAGGGGCTTGCTTATGAGAGATTATCTCTTGATACATGATATAATGTGTTAAGAGTATTTTAATAAAATGAGTATTTTATGTGGGAAACTCAATCTCACATCGATTAAAATTTTAAAAGTATTTGAATATATATATATATATATATATATATATATATAAGTGAGACATTAAAACTCTCACATGTGCAGAGATGGAATCAGCTAAGGCGATACTAGTGAAGCACACTGAACGACCTAGTCTATGCCTACGCGGTAAATCAATTTCTGATTATTTAAGATCTACCGGCTAGTTTTCCAACAATTTTTTTTTCTATTAAATTCTAACAATTATAATTTGATTAAATACGGAAGTAATTGTAGACTATTAACAGTTATATTTTTCCTCTCTATATTATTTAGATATTTCAGAATAGAAATATACACTTCTATATCTTCTATATTCTTCATTACTATTTTTTTTTTTGTGCAATATGGAAAGGTATTGTGTGAAATATCTTTTTCATTCAATTGTGTATATCTTAATGAAGTTAAAGTCAATTAGACTGGCCTGTTGTATCCTAGGAATAACGTGTTGCTAGCTTCTGCATTGTGTTTCTTCCACAAAAGGGCTACATAATCTATGTTTCACCCTACCATTCATTTTATCTTTCGGATTTATTTTTCTAACATAGTGCATGTCAATTGGGTTCTAAAGTAAATGTTAACTTTAATATTATTTTTTCGAATTTTTACATTGAAAACTTTTCACCAAATGATGTGGCTAGTTTATTACCTTCAATAATTTTTGGGACCTACTTGTTTGGTTGAAGTCTGGTTGACAAATCATTAATTGATTAACAAATTTTAAGAAAATAAATTTGATCTCCATGGGGATAAGAAATTGTCACACTCCTTTGCTGTTGCAAATAAATATGATCACCACTTATCAAGTGGACAACACAAAATAATAATCATTAATTTTTTTGTGAATTTAAATCAATTTTCATGTAACAATCACATAAAATTCAAATCCATTTTCAATAGATCTGAATTCGATTTAATTTTTTTTAATCTTATATGAATATTCAACAAATATTTTTTAATAGTCTATATTCAAATAAAGTAAATTTTAAATATTCCAATGGATTTTAGTTCAATTTGATTGTATTTAGAGATGAATTTTAATAAATGACATTTTAGTTCAATTTGATTGTATCAAGTAATACTAAATTGCATCATATATTCATACTAGTCATAACACGTGCCTGAAGGCACAATGAAATATAAGGTTCGAGCGTTTAAAAAATTAAGCACACTATACCAAATAATAATTTTTTTATTTCTTTGTTTCTTTGATTACATCTTTTAAAATTAATTTCTATCTATTATTTTCTTAAAAATTGTGAAACCCGAGAAATTTTGATTTTTTTTTCAAAAAGGGCAAAAAGGTCATTTTGTCACTATAATGGAAAATTAAAATACGTGTTCTATTGACCTCGTATGACACAACGGACTTTGCCGTTGGACTCGTATCGCGAAATATAGTCACCATGTCGAATTTCGTCGAATTCTGAGATAAGTTAGAATTTTGCTTGTAGATCGAGGCGATTGGGTGGAGGATGACCTCACCGAGGTTCCTAAAAGCGATAAACTCAAAATTTAATTATTTTTGATTGAAAGTTCAAATAAAATTAAATTAAGCTTAAACCATAATGTGATTAATCGTTTCGGGGCGAAATCGGACTCGATTAAGCGAAGGACACGTGGCGAAATTTGGGCCGCGCATTTAAAATTATAAATAGGGGTAAATATCTTAAAAAATCAGATTTCAACCCATTTGTGCACCCTTGTTCAGCCGCCCAAGAGAGAGGAAGAGAAAGAGAGAGAAAATAGTTTTCTTCAAGCTTCCTCCGGTGATTTCTCGGACTTCCGTCGCTCGAATTCCGCCGAGCTAAGAAAGAGAATCGATCACCGTCACGAGGGCTACGTCTACATACAAAAAATAAGAGTTTTCACCGAAGATCCAAATAGAGGGTTTTTGGGGAAATTAAAGCTTAGAGGCTTGGGTTGTGTTTTTGAAAGTTCTAGCACTTCTTCTACGCTACAAGAGGTAGGGTTTTTCCTACCATGGACTAATCTTTCCTTAGATGTTGGTAGTTTAAGAGTTTGATATATATCTTAGGCATATGAATAGACTTTATATATGTCTATGGTAATGAAAATAGAAAAGTGAGCATAGAAATGGTTTAGGCTACTTGCTAGCTTGATTTTGATATATGGAAGTCACATGTGATCTATCATGTAACTTAGTGAAATTGAAGGCATGCTATGTGTTTTATAAATTATGCCTTGAAGGTGTTTGATGAAATGCCTTGAGTGTTTGGAAATTATTATTTTGATTGAATTGAAATAACATGCTTAAGTTATGTGATAACTTGTGGAATCATGTGCTTATGACATGATTTATGATTGAGATGTGTTTGTTGATATATACATGTGTGATATATTAACATTGTGATGAACATGGTATTTACATGCTTAGGAGATAAATTTCTCTTGGATGTATTGAAAATGTTCATGTGTAATGCTTAGCATATTGAGCATTATGTTATGTGCAATGAGACATGGCATTGCATATGCACGAAAACATCTCATTGCATGAGTGTGTGTATGGGTGTCATCAATACCACATTTGGTGATTGATGGAAGGCTTTGAAAGTTGGCCCGAAGGTCTAGCTAAGCCGCAAGAGTTCATGAAGTTGGGTTGGGGTAGCAAGAAGAGGCAAGAGGACCTCTCGGGTGCAAGACCCGGTGATTGAGAGATGCACTCTCTTGGTTCAGTCCATGAAGTGTGTGGGTGTACGCGGAACCCTTGGTGAAAGTCCATGAATTCCGCGTGGTTTGAATGACCCTTGGTGTGAGTCCATGAATATCCACCCTCAAGAAAAATCCTAGTATTGAATATGTCATTTGATGTGAATATAAATGACGGGATTGAAACACTTTGGCCATCCATTGTGTTGTGAGAGTCGGTGAAGACTCATGTTGAAGTGAATGAGTGAGTGACATCTCATTTCATGTCATTGTTGCATTTCAACATTGAATGCATGTTCTAGTATAAAATGGTTGATTTTATGTTGGACATGAATGTTGCATGAGCATGAGCATCTAAGGTGGGGAGTAGCCTCCGTAGGATCTACTCTACTGGGACGTTGGCTCACCCTATACAGGAAACAATTTCAGGTGTAGGGTTTGCACCAGCGGATGGACCCCATGGAGAGCATCAAGGGTGAAGGGGGCCTACTTGTGGCCTTATTTCAAGATTTTGTAAAACCTTTTGTTATAAATGATTTTTGCTATGTAGATTATGCAAATAATTGTGATAGAGTTTGTATAAATCATGTATAATGTGTAAAAACTTCATTATATATGTTTGGGATGAATTTGGATTGGTTTTGGATGGATTGGAAATGAAACAACAGGTTTTAAGGCATTTTGGAACTGGAGTTACATTCGAAGGTCAACGTTCAAACGTAAACCAACATTTTGCGTTAGTAATGTTCGAACGTCAGTCACTTTCGAACATTGGGAGCTTGCAGTACTTTGAGTTTTTCCTTCAGATGAATAGTATTTCCGGCAGAGAACCAAAGTACTGGGAGCAACTTCCGTTCAAAGCCACTTCACGTTCGAACGTCAGAAGCAGCCCACGTTCGAACGTTGGGAGTTAAACTGAAATTTTTGAAATTTTAAAACTAAGTCCCTATGCTTTTGGACTTTGATTTCCTAGTTCCCAATGATGCAAATGGACACTAATTGAGGTATATTGGACCTCGGTTGATTTAAATGATAACTTGTACACGAGTTATACGTATGGTTTGTAATCCCGACTTAAGGGATGCTCTTGACGTGATGTCGGGTTGAGCGACACTCACGGGTACTTTCGCGAGTTAACGGGTGGTCAACGGTCAATAAAAGACCCCCGAATTTTGGGGTGTCACAAAAATAACATCAAAATTTTCTTAACATGTATACATTATCGTGTATGGATAATAAATAAAAGTTGTGTTAAATTATAAATTAATCAAATATTAAATGATTGAACATGTGATAAAATTGGATTATCTGATGTTTTTTGGGGAAAAATATGTATGAAATAAAGATTCAAGTTGCTACCTAATTTATTATATAGATATATGAATGTAATAAATCAGATTATATCACAATTAAATTAAAGTTTGGCATTTTAAAATTTAAATTCATGAAATAAGACATAATTGATTTAAACTTGGATAATCAATCAAAATTATCAATTAATATTTAACTAATAGAATTCTAACTCAAATTAGATTCAAGTTAAAATTTAATATATTAAGAGACCTGAATTTTAAATTTATGAAATATTCCCATTTGATTTTTAAAATATGAAACTATACCTATTTTTTTTTTTTTTTTACAATTCTTTGTGGGGGTAAAGTTTAAAAAACCTTTAGATTTTTTAAAATTTCAAAGAGACCCCAAAAAATTTATAAAATTTAGTGGGGAAATGACCCATTGCTCCCATATTGTATTCGATCCCGGAGAAGAGCATTAAAAAAAGAGCAATGTTATGTAACCTAAATATGCAACTCAAATTTATATCTCAAATGAAGGAAACCATTTGATCAGTGGATTCCATTTAAAAAAGTTGATAAGATCCACTCATCCAATGGTTCTCCTTCATTTAAGATGCAAATTTGGATTACATAGTATTTCTCTTAAAAAAATATTCAATTGGTATTAGTCAAAAAAAAATTTACGTGCCAAGTTTTATCTAAATATATATAAAAAAACACTTTCATGACTGAGTGTATTTGTCAAGTCAACATTAAAATTACAAAGAAAAAATGCTCCTCATAATTCAACGAACAATGTTATTATAACCTAAAACATTGAGCTAATAAAAATATATGATTCTAATAAAAAGTCCAATAATTATAATTGCACTAATCTCATTAAATCATAATATTATTATATAAAAATTAGATTAAATTTTTAAGTCTTAATAAATTACTCAAATTCCTCTTATTGTTATATTACTTTTCATAATATACGTTATCTCTCTTTTTTTTTTGACTTAGCATACATTATCAATTTTTTTATTTTTTTATTTTTTATCAGAGTACATTATCAATTTTTTTTTTTTTGGAACAAAGAGTACATTATCAATTCAAGGGTCTCAATTCCATATACACCCATCTAATTTTTAACTCCGTTAATCATTGAAATCAGCAAAGAAATCAGACGGAAATGGCCGGAACTGCTTTCGATAATCTATTGCGGAGTTTGCGCCTTCTAATTGTTCGGTATGAAGCTTTTTTTCAGCACCAGAAGGATCGTATCCGAGATCTAAACAAGGATCTAAAACTTCTGAGGACCTTCGTCATCAAAATGTTTGAGAAAAACTACCATCAGAATGAAGTGAAAATTCTGGCGACAAAAATCGATGATGCGAACGAGAAAGTAGCCAATGTCCTCAAATCATTTTTGCACGAGGAGGTTGACACTGAGGAAAAGCTCAACAGTTTCATACAAGATCTTACGGCTATCTCAACTGGGGTGCAGGAAATTTGTATCAAATTGCCTGATATCAAATGTCCCCCAAAAGCTGATACGATGGTAGTTGAGGATGAAACTGTGGTGACGTTGCAATTTGGAAGTTCATCGACATCAGATCCCGAGGAAAAAACGGTGGTGGGATTTGATGAAAAGACGGTGAGGATTGTGGGTCAGCTTATTCTAAGAGGAGCAGGATCGGGATCTGATGAAATGCCGGGGGAGATTGTGAATCGTCTTATTCGACAAGGAGAACGAGAAGGAAAACGATTGAAGGTGACGAAGTTGCACGAGGAGTGGATGACGAAGTTGCACGAGGAGAGGATGACGAAGTTGCACGAGGAGAGGATGACGAAGTGGCACCACTTGCAACTAAGGCACGTCCCAGTTTATGGAATTGTCGGAATGCCAGGAAGGGGTAAGACAACTCTAGCCAGAAAAGTGTACAATCATCCTTCCATTGCATCTCACTTCAATGTTCGAGCATGGATCGATGTTCCTAAAGTGGATCGACAGAGGGATTTTAGCATTTCAAGTTCTGCTCTCCTGATTACTGACCAAATTAGTAGAATAAGTCATGAAGAACTGCCTGAAGTGCTTTACAAATTCTTAAAGGGCCAGAGATATCTTGTTGTCATCGATTTCGACCGTATATCGGATGTGGGTTTCTGGGACTATTTGAAAAGATCTTTTCCAGATGACGAAAATGGAAGTAAGATTATGCTCGCTACACGGTACGAGGGTTTATTTTCCAGCGTTGTTTGTAAGACGACCTTTCATTGTCCGCCTCTTTTAGGTCTAGATGAAAGTTGGGTTTTGTTGCAAAAGAAGGTATTTGGGGAAGAAAGCTGCCCTCAAGAGTTATGGGATTGTGGAAAGCAAATAGCAGCAAAATGTCATGGACTACCGCTCACAATAGTAGTCATAGCAGGACTTCTTGCCAAGGAAGAGAAGACCCAACATTTTTGGGAGCAAGTTGCCCTGAGTATAAGTTCATACGTGGCTGTGATACTTGTTTTCTCCTTCGAGTTTGATTTTTACCTAAAACGTGCTTACTATGAAGACATTGAGAAGTCTCTAGACCTTCGTTACATCAGTGAAGATATTGAAGCGACTATAAAGAAAGAGATCAGTGAAGATATTGAAGCGACTATAAAGAAAGAGATCAGTAAGCATAAAGACAAGAAAATGTACATCACAGTACCACAAGTTGACATGATTCCCTATGGAAGTTCGTTAGCAGAAAGCATTGCCAATGTGGCAAAAACTGTGGCTAGCAGAGGTTCATCAACACACAAAATTCTGTATGCAGAGCAAACGATCAAGCGGAGTCCATCAGCAGCTTGTATTCCGAAAGTAGATAACGAAATTGTGGTTGGCTTTGAGGATGAAGCAGAGACCATTAAAGAACAACTTGTAGGACGGAATAAGCTACACGTTGTCTCTATTGTGGGAATGCCTGGACTGGGTAAGACAACACTAGCTAGAAAAGTGTACAATGATCCTTTCGTTGTATATCACTTCTATATTCGGGGTTGGGCCTATGTGTCCCAAGTATATTCGATGAGGGACTCTTTACTTGACATTTTACATTCTGCTTTTCAGCTTAGTGATGAAATTTGTGAAATGAGTGATGAAAAATTAGGTGAAGAGCTATACAAACGCCTAAAGGGTAAGAGGTACCTGATCGTGTTGGACGACATATGGAATATTGGGGTCTGGCATGATTTGGAATTTTTTTTTCCAGACGACAATAATGGAAGTCGAATTATGACCACTAGTCGGATCACAAATATTACTTTGCATGCTAAATCCAATAGCACTCATTTTTTGAATTTGTTAACTGAAGACAAAAGTTGGGAACTCTTGCAACATAAGATATATCAGAGAGTGTATTGCCCTCCAGAACTGGTGGAAATTGGTAAGCGAATTGCAGCCAATTGTGGGGGACTACCACTTACGGTTGTTGTAATTGCTGGAATTCTGGCAAAGACAGAGCAAACGCTTGACTGGTGGAGCAGAGTTGCTGACAAAGTAAATTCATACACAGTTGGAGGTCCAAATAAGTGCATGGACGCACTAGCACTAAGTTACAACCACTTGCCTCATCACTTGAAAGCGTGCTTTCTCTATTGTGGAGCATTCCCAATCAACTATGATATCCCAGTGTGGCAGTTGGCATGGTTATGGATAGCTGAGGGATTTATTCCGCAAGTTGGGCAAAAGTGTTTGGAAGACGTAGCGCACGATTACTTGATGGAGCTAATTGATAGAAGTCTAGTATTAGTTGCCAAAAAGAGGTCTGATGGTGAAGTCAGAGCATGTCGTCTCCATGATCTGCTGCACGATTTATGCTTGATAAAAGCTGATGAAGAAAATTTTCTGCTGCAGATTAATAAGCACGAACAAGTTCTTACTTTTTCAGATCTGGCGAAGAGACATCATCGCCTGTGCATCCATTCTCACGTCTTCCATTATGTTCCTTTAGAGCTTCCTACCGCCCACATTTGTTCTATTTTATGCTTTGGTCCTGAATCTGACACATTATCTAGGAGGCATGTATCACACATTTGTCAGACCTTAAGTCATCTGAGGGTTCTGCATTTTTCATCCATCCCTACCATCTGTTATATCGAGGAAATATTACAACTTGGTCGTTTGAAGTATTTAGCAATTCAGATTAGAGACGGGAATCTTCCGGCATCAATATCCAACCTCAGGAACCTACAAACACTTATTATATCATCGAGGATCAATATCACTATACCGAAAAGGATTTGGAGAATGGTAAAGTTGAGGCACCTGCTTATTACATCAGGAGAAAATGGTATCGAAAAGCCTTGTTTTAATGATTATCTCATCTCATTGGATAACCTTCAAACTATCTCACAGGTATGTCTCTCTAGTTCTTGTCGAGATGTATTGGAAAGGACTCCCAATCTAAAAAAGTTGGGATTTTGTGGACCTATGATGTCAGAGATAGGTTGTGTGACGTTTCCTAATCTAGACTTCTTAAACCATCTTGAGACATTGAAGTTTCTAGACACACACACTCGTGTTCCCAGATCGCGGAATCTGCAATGGGACAAGTTTCCTTCAAATGTCAAAAAGCTTACATTATCAAACACTGATCTAAAGTGGGATGAGATGGCAACCATTGGGATGTTGCCCAACCTGGAGGTTCTCAAATTAAAATTTTCTGCATGCTTTGGTGAGCTTTGGAAGACAAATTATGGGGGGTTTCCTCGACTCAGATTGTTGAAAATTTTCCATTCAAATATTGTGAAATGGGAAACCTCTAGTACTCACTTTCCAAGCCTTCAGAAATTGATGCTGCAAGGATGTTTGCAACTCAAGGAAATCCCTTCTGAATTAGGAGATATACTCACACTAGAGATTATTGAGGTGATTGATTGTAGCCCCTCTGCTACAAAATCAGCAAGGCAACTTGAGGCAGAGCAACAGAACAATGGCAATGATTGGTTGCAGATCCTCACCAGCCCTCCACATGGGGAGCTCACCACACATTCTTGACGCCATGTTGAGCGTTTATGCCCCACTTATACTGGGGTCATCTAAGTTGGTCGTACAGGTATTCTCAAGTTCATGCAGTACCTTTACCATTGCATAGGCCTCGTTTTCTTTGTTTTTCCAATGTGTTTGCTGTCAGTTTAATTTCCAGTCTACTACTTCTTGTTTCCTATTCGGAGTGCTGACCAAATTGGATCTTATGGACAAGGGGACCAATGTATTAGATATGTTTACAATTGCTAAACAATGCACCATGGCAGTTATAATAGTAATGGAACACCAAAATCTCGATCACACCAAAGTTGTTCTTGTATTATGCTTTTTCTTTATTTCAATAAGCTTCTTGTCTTTTGGTTTATACCTTTAACACTTAATTCTCTAATGTCTTCTTTATTATCCTCAACTTTATCTCGGTTAAGGTACTTGAGGAAGGACCCACAAACTCCAGTATCACTGTGGTTGCTCTTAGACTTGCAATCCTCATTCTCATGCCTTGCAACTTAAGCATTTTATAATTTTACCAATCCAAAATATGAATACGATGGGCAGAACCAATTGGTGAACCTCAAGAGGCTATCAAAGAGTAACAGTTCATTTTAGAACCCAGCCCATGCTTTCTTTCTTATTAAGATTTAAGGATTTTTGTGATGGGGGTTTAAATTTAATTACAAGACATTCATACACGAGGGGTGTGATTTTTCCAGGCAAACTTACGACGAGGCTTAGTGAAGTAGAAACGGGGGTTGTGTTGCTTGCTCGATGCATCCTTTCTTCAACCTTACTAGCGCTAGTAGGTAGGATGGGTTGTTGATGTAGATGTTTGAAGAGAGAGAGAGAGAGAGAAATCATTGTGTTTTAGATTTCCCCTCTTAAAGTTTGTAATGGTAAGTTCAAACAAAACTTTTTCTTCTTCATTTTCCTTCGTGTTCAGCCAAACATGACCACAATGCAACTTCCATTTCGATGAATACCCTTTTGCATCCCTCGTTCCTTCCTTATATTTGAATTTGGAAGTACTTTAAAAAATGGGAGCTTAAATGCTCAATCTAGTTTTGGCTTTGGGTGTGTCTTTTTTCTTTATTGCCTATAACAATAACTGGAATAAGTTTGGTAATACATGATGAGCATGTGTTGATGCAATGCATACTAGTTGATACGAATCTTGGTTGCCAAATATTTAAGTTCATTATCTTAGCCCAATAATTTCTTGATGATAGTGGTTCAATTGCTAAATTGACTAATTTATAAAGTTTATCCACCTCGTTTATTGGTACTCTCTGAATTTGCTGGAGAAATATATAACTTGTTCATAACAACATATGATCTAGATGCCTGTGAAAAAGATGTCTCATGATTTGGATAGGATTTTGCATTATGTACTTTTATTTGTCTAGAAAATGTTGAAAGGTCATAGATTTTTTCTTTGGCAACCTGGTGGAATTGGATATATGGTGTCTTTGGCAATGAACTACCAGCTGCTTTGAAAGATCTCCCATTGGATCACCATCTTTCTTCAAATAATGTCAGAAAAGATGTTGCAGAGGCAGATGGTTATCATCCACGTTCGATTGATCCGGAACCAGGATACAGGAGACTAATTAATGGATTTCTAGGATTCTTTAAGTGCCCAAAAGTTTCTATTGGTACTGCAATATTCTGAGTTCGTAGTTGAGTTATTTGAATTTTACAGCTTTTGTTATGGCAATGTGTGGATTTCTTGAAGATTTGAGTTTTTGTCTACAATATGTTGGATCTTATTAGTTGGTGTGTCTAGTAACACTTGGATACTCTTATTTTTTTCAACTTCATGGTCAGAGATATGCATACTTACAATAAGCACAAACAGAATCTCTTGTTACTTCGTATGCTCAATAAGGTTGTTTCTCACTTGAAATTTTTCATGTTTTTATTTAATCTATGCTTTACAGATTTTTAGTGGCTTTTCTAATGTTATTCTAATTCTCCATGCTTATTATGTGGTGAAAATAAATTTCCACCCCATTTTCATAGTGGTTTTTTAACTATGGAATGTCATAACCTCTTTTCCATTGAATCATTTCGAAGTGGATTGAAGATTATTGTTAGAATTGCAGCCTCAAGTTGAACAATGGTATGGTGGTAGTCTCCCCGGAGATGGTGGGAGGAGAAATCAATTCTGCTGACCAGGAGGAGGATGTTTCACATCAGATATGGAGAAGCAAGCAGGAAGGTGGAGCTTAGGGTAAAAATATCCGTACATAAATAAATTTGGATCTGAGTGAGCATCTCACCATGCTCATGTTAATTTGTATATTCCCATAGATTATTTGCTAGTAGAAAATTCAATGATTTGTTTTTCTGAGCCTTATAATTTCCTGCATTATGGCTGACCTTGATAGCGTGGAAGAAAATGCTATAGGAGGACCGAGCACGCCCCATAAAGAAAAGAAATGAGGCAGTTGCATTTGTAGCGAACCACTAGTAAACCTTCTGTTGTATTTCAAAAGCAGGTAAGAAACTGACTGAATTTCTCAATTTAGAGGTCATCACTCTATATTCCAAGTTTTTTGGCCTCGTCGAACTGGTCTTCCTCTGAGACAATCAAGTCTCTCTCTGTCTGTCACATCTATATACAAACACACAATTATTCATGGATTCAAAACAATTTGTACTCAAGGATTCAAACTTAGTGTGACTTCTCCCAATTTGTGTAGCATTCTTTTTTACCACATTTTTTTGAGCGAAACCAATTATAAAATTTGACATGGAATTTTAAGGTGCTAAAAATTAAACTTCCAATCTGATACATATATGTGCCTGCTTGTTTGTTTTGTGTGCCTTGGCTTTAGAAGGTTCAACTTCTGTAGGTGTGTTTATTTCTGTTTCACAAAGTTTGAATATGTAACCTACAAAACTTATATTTACCCGTAACAGTCTTGTTTGGTACATTTCTGTGAACAAAATGAAAACAAAAAAGTCATAATGTCAAATAATCTAAAAGAATAAAATTTGAATTTTTTCCTTGGTAAAAATATAAAATCTCAAACTATGTGCAGTTTACATGAACGACCACTAGCAGGAAAAAAAATACCCTTCTGACTTGGTTCAGGAAGGAATGGTTTTTCTTTTGTTCATTGATTTTTTATTCAAATTGCTTTCCCGTGTCTCTTCATGAAGCTATTATTGTTGTGAATAGTCTGGGGGTTGGATATAGGTACCATTTAGTATTCGTAGTCAGTTTCCTTGGTTGATTGTGCAGTTTTGGTTTGATAAGTTATCAAGGGAAATGATGTTAACTAATTTTTTAGCAGATTTCTTCTTATAAGCTCTAGTTCTTGCTCATGTATTGGTTTCTTTTGTCTTTTTTTTTTTTTTTCTCTAAATTGTTTGCCCCTGCTAAGATATAATTAGATCCATACCCTGATTGTGACACTAACATCACTTGGTTTTTCCGGTCATGTTTACAAGACAATACTTAGAAAATAGGAGTGCTGTCCACTTTCTAGGGATTTTTCTCTTTTTCTCTTTTTCTCTTTTTCTCCAATAAGTTGTCAAATTTGTAGTTATTTAAACCGTACTACGATTTGTCAATTTCTTTTTCTTCCATCAATTAAGTTTGACTGTTACCAAAACTCTAATGCAATAGTGGTACATTCTTTTTACTTTACATAGACTGAAAAACTAACTTCTCTGTAAACTAACAGTGAGGAGAAACTATTGGGGCATACCATTTTCGAGGGGAAATAATGATTTGTATTCTGAGAATGGGAACATTCACCTTAGTAGACAAGCATGCCATTTTATTTAATTACTACTTCACCCTCCTTTTTTCGTCTATTAATGATTTATATAAATTGTTTAGGGGGAAATGTCCCAAATAAATCCAACGAGTGACTAATAATCCTGTGATACAGAAAAAAGTAGTTATCATGCCTTTTTCTGATGAATCATATAGTTTTACGATATTATTCTTGGTTGGCCAATGACCAGCTTGCGGCTTTATTACTCTGCTTACGACACAAATCACATAGTTTTTCCTTTCTTCTGCTCTTTTTCTAGTTTTTTTTTGCAATTGTGGTCATTTTTGCAAAACCGTACTACAAGGAAACTCCTATGTTACCCTTGTAGGAAAGGAAAGCCCATTATGTTCCAACCTAACAATAACTAAAGTCCTCATTTCAAAAGGTATTATCGTATAATAACCGGTGAAAGCGTACTGTCTCCTTTCAAACCCGGACAGAGCTACAAAACAAAAGTAAAAGGGGGCCGTATGAGCGAGGCGCACCAGTCTTGACTTAGTTGTTTGTTAGGGGAGCTACAGTTTTCTTTTCTCTTTTGAGTTAGGTGCTTATGAAATGACAGAAAATCGGGTTTTTTTAGAGATGTCCACTTTCAGGATTTGTTGCTTTTATTTCCTTAAGTTGTCGAATTCCTAATTTAAAAAATAAAAATA
>CM042199.1:9640105-9657271 GCA_023539305.1 Ilex asprella
TTTTATTTCCTTAAGTTGTCGAATTCCTAATTTAAAAAATAAAAATATTATTTCTTTTCCAATCCAATAAGTATGACAATCACCAAAAGTGTAATGCAATGGTAATAACTTTTGTTTATATGACAAAGGCTAACAATTAACATATCTATAAACTAACAATGAGGAGATATGGATATGGGCATGTCCTTTATGGTGTGAAGAAATATTGATCCATGTGAATTTGCATGTGAACAAGTTCACAGCAAATTCTGATTGAACCATTCACATTGGTAGAACAGGAAGATACTCTTTTTGTTTAATCACTACTTTATCCTCATTTTTCTTCTTTGTTTAAACTTTAAGCCACTTAACTGTTTTAGCTATCTACATAAAGAAGTATAAGCCATGCTTAGTCGGCAGTGACCAGCTTTTGGCTTCATTCTTGCACCATCTAATCAATCCAATTAACACCTGAATATGAAAATTGCTTGTATCTTCTTAAAACATGCAGAGATCATCTGTGAAAAAATAGATATCCTTGATCTTTTCACATATAAACCGACAGAGAGGAGAGAGAGTGAAATGTGCAATGTTGTCCAAAATGTATCATCTCTGATTTAGGATAGAAAATGTCAATATAGAAACGTTGTTGCAGTTTCTGCACTGTGTATATTGTCCAACGATTATGTAATGACTGGTGTTACCTTTCTTCTATGTAGAGCAATTGGTAGATCTTTCAAATGATTTGTTTTCCCTTGATTATGAGAGGGGCCAACCATGAAATTTATGTACTTTATTGGAGGAAAATTGGGTGGCTGAATGCTCACTTTCTGTGTTGCAGGTTTGAACTGCGTTTAGGATGAAATTTAAAGCTTGGTGCACAGACCTTACAGTGCTGGATGTTGCGCCCATTCTTGAATATCAAGTCACACGTTCTTAGTGAATTTAAGTACTAGGGCTCTTGCTTCCTTCTTATCTGTTGATTGAAATCAGTTTCTCTTTATATGTGTCCATTATTTTTTATCAATTTCTATTCCTCCTACTTCTGGTTCAATCTCATTTGACTTCTCTGGAGATCTCTCTTGAATTTTTCTTGATTTTTGACTCCAACTTGGGCAATTTACAATGGACAAATTTAGAAAGAAGCATGATGAGTTGGCTGGCTCCACACCCTTAGAGTGGTAAATTTGCTTGGTTGCTTTTGTAAAAATGATGAGTAGACTACTGGTGGTCAAAACATATTTCACAGTGGGTGATTATGGGATGTGTATTATCATGGGATTATATGCATTTGGGATTATCTTTTTTGTCGTATTAAGAGGGCTGAGTTGGGATTATGGGATAGGTTTCTTTATACTTATTTTGGAGAATGGCCTTGAACTTATATTTGTGTGGACTAGTCCTTAATTTTCTTATTTTCATGTATGTGGATTAAGAAATGATTCAGATGAAGAAAAAATGTGTATATTTGAGTGAACACGTTAACATGTTGAAAAAGGGTCAAGCTATTTGTGTTAATTCGTATAGGGGTGTCGGGCGGGTTTAACATGGCCAGTGTAATAAATGTGGGTGGTGTCATCCCAAACACAACCAGTGTATAATTCTGTTACATGAGTTGTATTCGAGTTATTCGTGTCATAAAAGAGTCGTGTTTGTGTCAGGTTATTTGATACGATTAACTGAACATGTGTCCAGCTGAATAGCTTTTCACACGGCTTGACTATAACCTCTGTGATATCTTGCATTGGGTGAGTTATTAATGTGCCACAAAGTTTGAAGGAACTCTGTATAATATGTATGAGTTCAATTATACTTTCGGTCTTCTTTGTATGTGCTATTGATTGCTCCTCCATTTCTAGCAGTTGCAATCTTTTCTTTTTTTTTTTTTTTTTTTTTTTTTTGACATATTTCAGTCCTATGCAAATTGAAATACTTCATTTTATCATATAGGTGTTTGTTTGGTTAGCTTAACTGGGTTTGTTTCACTTGTCTTGCAAAGTGTCAAGTTCGAACGTTAAAGCGCTACATAGAATTTATAGGGGAAAAGTTTCGATTGCTCTTCGCTAAAGAGTGAATGTGACTGCTTCGAGCTGATGTCACACTTGAGTACTTGGTATCGATCCCATCTAGTGGGCTGTTTGCTTGCAGGATATGGGCGATATGAGAAGGTGGTAATAAAGAAATAGTACACGGGTTCACTTTATACCTTGTTTATTTGACATTTTTTGTTAGATATTATTTTTTGGGTCATAGTAGTGATTCGGTGTGAACAATGATTTTAATGTCTTCTATACGGTACTATTGAATACCACCTACCAGGTGGTATTATCTTTCGGGTACAAATGAAAAGACGGTATAAGAGAATAAAATGACACAAATTCCCTCCTTGTTAAGAGTTTATATATAAAAAATTTATTTTGAATTTTTTCTTTGTATTATGTTTAAGCATATGGTGTCACCGATTTTTTTAAAAAAAAAAATATTTTGAATTTTTTCCTTATATTATGTTTAAGCATACGGTGGCACCGATTTTTTTAAAAAAAAATTATTTTGAATTTTTTCTTTGTATTATGTTTAAGCGTACATAATTTTTTTTTAAAAAAAATTATTTTAAATTTTTTCCTTATATTATGTTTAAGCGTACGGTGTTAATGATTTTTTTTAATTTTTAAAAAATAAAATTATTTTGAATTTTTTTCTTATATTATGTTTAAGTGTACAGTGTTAACGGTTTTTTTAAAAAAAAAAATTTTAAAAAATTATTTTGAATTTTTTCCTTGTATTATATTTAAGCATAAGATATTACCGGTTTTTTAAAAAAAAATTATTTTGAATTTTTTTCTTATATTATATTTGAACGTACGGTGTTACCGGTTTTTTTTTAAAATTATTTTAAATTTTTCCTTGCATAGATGGTTAAGGGTAAAATGGAATGAATGATGTTAAGGATAAAATGATATATTTGTTATATAAGATGTAATAGAATAGATGGTTATTTGTGGGACTAATACCTATTGAACAAACAAACAAACAAGGGGAAAGATAGGATAAAAGTTTAAAATCGGGTATAGTATACCATTGAATAAGAGTGGAATAAAAATGATTTTTAATACCACTCAAATCTAATACTCGAAACAAACAGTAAGAGATTGTTTAGTATGGGGGTTTGAGGGGTTTAGAAATATGGGTTAGGGTATAAACCTCTTTAAACTCATGTTTGACAACCATGAAGTAGGGATAGGATTTGAATTTTGGCCCAGTCATGAAACCTAAGGGGGAGGGGTGGGTTTCATATGGGGGTTAAGGGGTTTAACATACAAATGACATTTATACCCTTATATCTCCTATATACTTCATATATACAAATTGGTTAAAGGATAAAATAATCATTTATATACAAATATATTATCATAATAATCATATATCCCTGCGCATATCAAATATGGGTATGGACAACATTGAAAGTTGAATCCCATAATTGAATTCCATCTTTAGATCAAACTCGAGTTTGGACAAACTAATTTAAATTCATCCCAAAAAATATACCAAATATACCTTAGGTGTCTTGATTGATAGGGGCAAAGGATGAAAACGGAAAGAGACAGCATATAGTAAATTTCTTGTAGGAAATCCAATCATTAGAACACCACCTTAGGAAGACTATGGTATAAAGGGGAGTTCTTCCGGTTGAACTACAATAAGACTATGGGAAAGAGAAGCATTCAATCAAGTTTTAGTTGGCGCAAAAAAATAATATTTTTTCTTGGTCTGTTTCCGAACTTGGTACTATACGTAATCACACTAAGTTTCTTCAACGAAAGTGGAATTGAATTTTATGGTTTGTTCATGGGCCATCATGGGCAAAATAATTACTTTGATCAGATAAATCCAATTATCACACAATGGTACACTCACTCTCTGGTTGTTGGGGATGGAGGAGCTCTGCTCATAATTAGGACTGACAGTTGGTTGTCTCATGTTTAAATCAAGTTTAGTCAAATTTTGTTTTGTGTTAATATATTTATTAATTAAGCTCGATGAATTTATCCGAACACGTTAAGACTAAACCGAAAATCTAGAATTTTGTGTCAACTTTGTATCATACTCATGAATGAATTGTGCCCGAGAGTGTCAGCCCTGCATGTGCACCAATGGAACTGCAATCCTGGATGGTGTTAGTTTGCACTAATACAATGACTACAATATCTAGAATGAATTTAAGATAGGTAATGGTCATCGAGAATTCGCAGCAATTGAGTTAGTATGAGAGCAATAAAAATAAATAAATAAAAAGCATTCAAAGAAAGACAACACCGGCAAACAGTTATTCTCTGTGGAAATTTTGTTATTTTGGGAGAGGGAGATATGGAGTGTATCTTCTCTCACGATCATACACGTGGATTGCACGACACTACCTAGAGAGTGAGTGAATAGGTTTTTAAACTTTAAACTTGGACAACCACTAAATTAAACTCATATCTACCTCAATTACCTCTTCTCATAAAGATTGACTAATTAATAGCGAGAACCCATTTTTATACACCACAACCCTTTAAGCTCATGAAGATTAATGTTGTCAATTTGTCAATTAAATGCACAAATACTCAGTCAATGCAACTGTGGATGTGAATATATTCAATCAAACATTCAACCAATCACATAGTGCACTTGTGTACATCAAATCAAAAGTGTATATAAGAAAGTAATAATTAAAACAAGTGATTTGTTGACACGAAAAATCCTATTCAAAAAAAAACTGTGGGAAACCACTCGGGGTTCACTAAAAATCTAATTCACTATCCCAAAGTTAGCTTATAAGTACTCGAGTTTTATACCTCAACCAATATCATGATTAGACGCTCTTTTCCTTCAATAAGCCTCTCCATCGGATACACCCACTGTTGTCTTGGATAAGTTCATGGATTCTCCACTGCAATCAATCCTCTAGGCCTCGAGTGATCTTCTCCGCTAAGATGGTCCTTATTGGTTTTTTTAGCCTAAAATCAAGCAAAAAATCTAACTTTTTGAGCACTAAAAGACGTTCTCAAGAAGGGTCCTCCGACGATGTCTCAAATCTATATTTTCAAAACGCACAAAAGGTTTAGAAAAACCTTTTTTTTTTTTTTTGAAGAACACATATGAGTCATACTCGAATAAATTATCGATTTCATTTTAACACTAATTCTCCTAAGTCTATTAAATCAATGGATTATCTTAGGTCTCTAAGCAAGAAGGTGCAAACGAAGTGCTTTTGATATAGCTTTGATGCACAATCTCCACCCTTCAAATAATATTTTTGGATCTTCATTGTTATAACATCATGACCATGAAATAGGTTCAAAATTACAAGGATTTCAAGAAATTAGCTAATTATAAAACATGATCTAACAATTTCTCCCTTTGACAATTGCATGACAAAATACACAAGTAAGAAATTAATATTATAACTCACAAACCATTGAACAAAACAAATTGTAAAAAAAATTCAACATCAGTGTATAAGTCCGTAATCTCTAAGTACAAGAACTATCTTCTAGCTAGCTTTAGAAATCATAGTCATGCACATCACCACTAAACTAATACCTTGTGAAAAACATAATATGTATGAAAGACAACATAATCACAGGTATGCACAACTAGTTCTCCCCCTTAATTGGTGTTCACAAGTAAAATAATAAGTGTAAATAAACAAGTGAAAAATAGGTGACTTCATGTCAAGTTTGTAAATGTACTCCCCTTGAGTATTAGAACAAACTTTCCCATACCTTCTCGCACATGCAACTCACCTAAGCTAATCAAGAGAATATCTCCCCGAATTCTCCCATTTGTATCCAAAATATTTTTCCTTTTTTGTCACAAAGTGTCTAACCTAGATTGGAGAGGCTTACCCTTCATAAGTCCGCAATTAGTTTTGTCTTGGGGTCAAAGATAACACATCGTAAAGGATTACTTGAGCCATTGGAGAGCAGTGGGAGGGCAATTGGTACTACAATGACATAAGGATTCAATCAGTCGAAAATAGTGGAGACCGCTCGAGCCATCTTACAATGTGGGTTTAGGTGGAACACCAAGCAAGATGATCTTCTTCAATGTGTGATGTTGAATAGGAAATATCAAGATGGTTTGACCTTTGGATCTTAGGGAACTAGGGTTGTTTTTAGCTTTCTAAATGTTTAAGAGGAAGATTTGAAGAGTATTAGAGAGTTACCCTAGCTTGGAGAGGTTTACCCAATTTATAAGTCCACAATTAGGTTTGTCTTGGAGTCCAAGAAAATATAAAATCATAAAGGACAGCTTAAGTCGTCAGAGGGCAGTGGGAGGGTGGTTAGTACTAGAATGAGAAAATAATTCAATCCATTCGAAAAGAGCAAAGACTGATTGAGCAGTCTTAGAACCACTTGAGCCATCTATAGGTCACTTGTGCATCCTAGAGGGCGGTCTCCACTAGCCAACTTGTCAGCCTTCTCCAATTTTCCCCCAGGTGTTTAGAGATCGTTCTAGTCTAAGGCAAGGGAGTAAAGAGTGGTATGTTGAGTGTTCTTTCTTACATTATTTTATAGCCTAACATTCTCACTTTATGTTTGCTAGTAGACTAACTTGACTTAATTAGTGTGTTTTGTGTTTAATACAATAATTTCATGTTTG
The DNA here is from genome assembly GCA_023539305.1 of Ilex asprella. Taxonomy (NCBI): domain Eukaryota; kingdom Viridiplantae; phylum Streptophyta; class Magnoliopsida; order Aquifoliales; family Aquifoliaceae; genus Ilex; species Ilex asprella. The sequence continues at coordinate 9,646,730 of CM042199.1, forward strand.
TAGGTAGTTTAGGTGTAATGGAAGACTTTGAGCATCATGATAATGACTTTAGAAGAGGTCCAAGAAGCTTTAGAGGAGAAATTGAGGAAAAGTAGGTTCTACCGATAGTAAATCTACCAGTAGGAGTGTGCCAGAATGAAGGAACTACCTGTAGACAGTAGTATTCTATCAGAAGGTGAGAAGACAGTGCATAAACCTACTGAAAGATGAACGTGTGTTCTACAGGAAGAAAGGCTCTCCGGAGTTGATTCTACCAGTAGATGGATATGTATTCTACCAGTAGTAGAATCCTATGGAATTGGTTCTACCGATAGGTTATCAAGGTTCTACCAGAAGATCGTGAAGCAAAATATGGTTCTATCGGTAAGTGTCAACGTTCTACTAGTAGGTCAGGACATATTTTGATGGAAAACTCTAATTCAAGTCTGATTTTGCCAAATCTTTTAGGGATTCTCTACCAATGGAGAAAGGAGAATATTTTAGGGGAAGATACGCACAAAGATGTTGAAGACCTACCTTCCACACACAATAAATAGAGGGTCTTGTGAAGAGGAAATCATCGATCAATTGTTCTTAAATTTTTCTTTGCTCTCTTAGAATTGTTCTTTGTTGCTCTAGTTTTCTTCCCAAGTTCTCTAGAAATCCTACTTTAGTTTTATGTCTTTAAGAGTATTGTCTGTCAATTCATGTCGATTCAATTTCATATAACCAACGTTCTTACATTTATTTCAATTCAAAGATATTCTTTTACATTCAAGTCTTATTTACTTTCAAGTCAATCTTTATTTCTCTGAATTTAATTATGTCTTCTTTAATAATTTGTGTTGTTTACATTATCATGAGTGAGTAGTATTTCTCTAGATAATATAAAAAAAGAGTTTCAACTTGTGAACTAGTGTTTATGCTCTAAACAATAGGTTATGCTTTTAAAAACCTAATTGGTTTGCATACTTCCTGATTACCTGTATGCAATTAGCTTTGGTATAGATAGTTAGTGGTGTTTTTGTAACCTTTAGAATTTTGATTCTTTCATTATAAATTATCTTTCAATTGCTATTTTTAATTCTTCCAAAGTTTTTAATTGAAAATCATCTGTTTATACTAGTTTGAATACGAAAGTAGATAAGTTATAGATTTAGAGTTGAAATTCTTGTTCATAGGTGAGAATAATTCTAAAGGTTATCTAGCTTTCCCAATTATTGAATTTCATTAGTAGTTAATTTCCAAACTATCAAATTTCAAAGAATTTTTTCTTTTAATTTTCATCACCTTAGATTTCAAATCTTTCTCTAAAGAGACGACATTGAACTTCTGTTCAAATTACTACACGATTTCTATTCTCTTTGGCTTAGGAGTACTCGTGAAATTACCGTTTGGAGGGTAAGCACGGTACCTGCTAAATTTTAAGCAAAAAATTGACCTATTAAACACTAAGGAGTGTTGCTCAAATTGGATTAATATGTGACTCAATCTATGTTTTCAAATCACATTTTGATATTTAAAAATCTTTTTCATGAAAAGGTTAAGAGTAATTCACCGAACTTGTATGCCTAATGACGGAAAATCGTTGCCTCTTTATAGGCATGAAGTTGATGGCAGTTTCATAATATGAAGAAAAACAAGGACGCACTTTTATAAGCCAAAAGATCAGATTTGAAACAGAAGTCTTTTTTTCTTGGAAAAAAAAAAAAAAGAAGTCGTCGTCGTCTTTTTGGCATGTTTTCTTCTTTATGTATTCTGGTGCAACGTCGGCGTTGTATCTGTCGAATTGAAGCCACCGTCCAACAATGGAACTGGATGGAATGTGGGCCAATGGAACTGCTACCATGGATGGTGTTAACTTGCGCTGAAACAGTGATTGCAGCATCTGGAATGAATTTTACATAGGTAATTCTAGATATGATCCACATACACAACATGAAAACGACATATAACATGATCAACACGTGACACAAAAGTTTAGTCTTAGCGGGTTTTAATGGTACACTAGTGGACCATAAATAAATCAACATGAAACAGTTAATACCAACTCGACAGTACATGATTAATTATAAAAAAGTTGAGTATGAATTGAACAATTTTTAAAATTCTATAATCAAAGGAAATATCAAAACAACATTTCGAGAATGATACTTAGAGCCAAATGTAGTGTGATGTAGTAGTAGGCACTTCTACGTCCCTTCCCGGCTACTGGATCACTCTAGTACTTCGGGTACTATGGACTCTACCATCCATTACAGCAGAGCCGTTTTGACATCCTCCATCTCCACATAATGAAATAGCCATCACTTCACAGAGAAAATAAAACTTCAAAAAAAAACTTGCTTGGACCAAATGCTTTCAATCTAGTGTTTCTAGAGCCAATCCTGAGGGCAAAAGAACAAACTTTAGGGGAATCATGTAATCCCAAACACTTGTCGGAGGTTAAACAACAGATAAATTTCTGGAATAAATAGAGAGAATAAAACTTATAGAAGCATAGAGGGAAACAACTTTTCTGTATTGCAGTGTGTTTGTTAGCAGCATAAGTGCAAGACAAAGTCCAACAAATGAAGCCTATGGTTCATGACCAACACATTCAGTTCATCAGTTCACCAAAGTCTCCATAGAGCTGTTTTTACAATGCCTAACCAATGCTCTCTAGGTTTACTTCAACTGGAGTCAATCCACTGGTCCAAAAAGCTGCACTCGAGATATTTTCCCCCTCTTGGCAAAATTTGTGCACCAGCAAAGTGACAATAAAGAATCCCTAATTAACAGGGAAACCAAAGTAGGTCTGAACAGATCAAGATAACTAGCAATAAGCACAAAAAGAAATTTAGGAATGTAAAGCGCAACAAGCGCAGCAGCCAACAAAATGTTTAGCTGTATGCATGTACATGAACATACATTAAACGGAAGAACTACACACCAGAAAGGGAATCATAACATGTTACTCTATTGAAAGGCTGGACTACAAATTGATGATACACATAGCCACTGTACACATCATATGCCTGTCCTAAAGAGGTAATATTATGGCGTCTTAATACAACAAATTATGGTACCAAACCAGGCCGTGCATCATTCATCAGCGGAAACATATCAGCAAATAGAATGAACATAGAAGCTGAAACATCGACTAGCACAATCCTGAAGAAAATAATCTTTTTCCAGAATAGTACAATGTTGCAGCTAGTGATTATATCATGGATCTGAGTCCTGCCTGCTAGCTAGGCACAACTCATGCAATTCATTAAGGATCCATTCTTCCCCAGTGTGCCCACCTAGGACCAAAACTCTGGTACCTCCAACCATGCAGGTGCTGTGACCCCAAGCAAATTTTGGGGGTTGCCCAGGAACATTGAGAATCCTCCATGACGGTTTCTCCTCAGCAGGATCCAACAAAAAAAGCTGAGAAGGAGAGTGCAGCCCAGCAATAGAACCACCAAAAATGATGATCCGCCCGCAAGGCATGCTTACAGCAACATGATCAAGTCTAGGAGGAGGAACCACAGCACTCTGGCTACCTACACCAGTAAATGCACCACATTCCAGCTGCCTCCATTGTGGCTTTTCATCCTCCAAATCAATGGTATATGCGTCACCAGACCGTAGCCGCAAGTGTCCACTCTTGGCAAGCCCACCAAACATCAAAATTTTTGTCCTTCCATAAACCGAGAGTGAGTGTCCCAATCTAGAGGGAGGAGCCCATGAAGTTGGAATCTCTTTCCAAATGGGTTTCTCTATGGTGAGATCCAACAAATATGTGTCACTAAGCAGCACTCCCGCATCTGTGCAACCACCTGAAACTAACAACTTTGAGCCTTCTACTGTGCAAGAGCTATGCCAGGATCTAGGGAGAGGGGGAGTTCCACCAGAGACTTCTTTCCATGTTGGCTGTTTGGCATCTAAGTCCAGAACAAACACATCATTTAGCAATCCCTGCCTACCATAGCCACCAAATACCACTAACGAGGAACCATTCAAGCAGGAGAGAGTATGACCCCAGCGCCCTGGTGGGGATGATGTGACACTCACACGACGCCACTCTGGATTTGCAGCATCAAGATTAAGAACAAACGTGTCATCCATGGGTTGCATGTTAACCCCCTCCCCTCCAAACAATACAAGTCGATTTCCCGCAGCACATGCACTGAAATTGCAACGTGAAGGCTCCACTGCACCTCCAACTGTAAGCTTCTTCCAACAAACAGCCTCAAGAGTGGTCAGTTCCCTAGCAAGACGACCCCACCCTAATTTCTTCTTAGTCATCAGTTCCAGTGCACCTGTGACTTCTCTTCCCCATGCATTTTGGCATACCATCTTCCTTAGATGCTCATTCTTTGTCAATTGACGGATCCTTCTGCAGACAGATCCAATGGATGCGACATCTCTTGGTGTCAACCGTGATAAAATGTTCTGAGCCAGTACTTCATCGGAGAGCTGAAGAATCCCACATATTTCTCGATGCCTGCTATACTGTAATTGTCCACTCTTTGGAGAGTAGTAACCCGCCTGATCAAATTGCTGCTGGCAACTTTCTTTGAACACTGGATATGATACACTATCGAGATCGGTTTTTGCTTCAGAAAACACTTGAATACCAATTACATGTGTAATTGTGCCATCATCACCATGAATTGGTGCAAGTCTTAGCCGGTTCACCAGTGGAGTACCATCCTTCCTGAAGTTGAGAAGCTCACCTTGAAATCCAATGCCTTCCTCGAGACACCTTCTAATCTCGGAAACAACAACAGGATCAACAAGCGGATGTCTTCTTTGGGCATGAGGGTCTCTATATTGTAAGAACCGACTAAAACAAAAGATTTCCAGAATGAGACAAGAAAGAACCTTTAAATTTTTAGAATTTTGAAAGCATATGGTAGCATACAGTTCAAAGAAAAAAGTACATAGCGTGATGGCAAAACTGCAGATTGAATCATAGTTACAGATATGAATTTCATATCCCTAATCTAGATTTGCTTGTGCACCTCAACAAAAAACTGCATTTCATATGCAGAGAACTCAGAAATAATCCACAGGAATATTTAAAAAATCAATTTCAGGAGGTATACATATCCAAAAATTAAAGCATAGTACATATCAGGGTCTTTTGAGTCTTTGCAGAGGATACGTGCTTCAGATTTATAAAATTACACTGTTCAAACTTTCAAAATGGCATTGATATTTTAATGGAATTAAAATAAAAAATGGAACCGAGGGATCATCTCTCAACCATCGGAGATTCACTCTCTCCTGAACGAAAAATTTGTGGAGGAACTCTCTAGTATAAAAAACCAAGTAACCAATGGAAGATAGGAAGAAAACCATTGCATCACTGCAGGAATACATACAGAAAATTCCTATAAATCCAAGGAAAATGTCTAGAAAAATATACTCAAAGTGACCAGTTTAATTTTTGCAAATCCCACACTGTCGGTCTTTCGTAAGATATAACTCCCCATAAAATCCTTCCCCTTGTCCTCAATTGGTCTGATCCTGCAAGTTATTGATTCCGTTACTTAAATAAAAGTAAGATTTCTTCTATTCTCGCCCTAAAGCAGCATTCTTTTTGCATTTGACAGATCCTTTTTCAACCTCGAGAATTTATAAGCTGATAAATTTATTAAAGAAACCATAATAAAACTATTCCTCAACAAGAAGGGGAAAGCCACTTGTATCCCATGGACATGAAAAATGGAGCAGAAAGGCGATCAAGTAATTTTATCAGGACGTTTTCATACTCCCGATTGCCCCAACAATCAAAGTCTAAATTAACCCGTTTGGAATAAGTCAAAAATCCCCATTATGCAGAATCCTTATCCTCTATTTGATACATCTTGTTGGGTTTACCCAATGAATAAATTAGAGCCATCATTCAATCCTGCTGAATCCTAAATGCAAGTTTAGTTAAAGCTGTACTCTTCCATCAAATTGAGGAGATTTTGTCACACAAAACAAATTTAGTAAACAGAGGGACTGACCCACTTATGGACTCTGGTAGTACTGTGTCGCTCTCCAAAGACTTTTACCAATTGATGGACCAGAGCAGAGTCTTATAAAATCTAGCTTAGTTCCTATTATTAGCATTTAGCTGTAGCCTCACCACCTCTATATTAGCAAATGCAGTGTATGGTATCTTATTGGGTTTTCCAAAATCTGGTCATTTAGTTTATGCTATATGTCATAAATCCACTAAAGGTGCGGGTAAGTTGATACGATCCATTATAAATCTGAAAAATACAAAATTCAAGAAAATTGGGATGAGATTTTGGGGCTCATCCAAGCCAACTACATTGTTATATTTAGGATGAGCTTAATCTCTATGAATTAAACCAACCCGGATAAGGAAAATAATGCTGACTTAAACAATACTTAAACAGAAAAACAAAAAAATACTAAAACAAACGACAGCTACACTTTTATCATATATTTCTCATCAAACGCCCCCTCATTCAAGGCAAAGAAATAAAAACTACAAAAGATGTAAAAATTAAGAAAAGGAAAAAAATTCGTGTACAGTTACATTGAAACTTTATCTGCCTACAACTGTATCTGATCAGAGCTTACCTGAAATTCATAATTGTTGGAGCAGCAACAAACATATACATATACAAAAAGCTGATACACAGACACACATTTATATATTCACAACAGAAATATAAGTAATTTTTTTACCAGTTTCGGCCAAGTACTTCGTGAGCGCGATACCCAGTGAACATTTCGAAGACGGTGTTAACGTAAATAACGGGAAAATCAGGTTCTAAAGCGTCGGAAACAACAATCGAAGACGGTACCATCGGGTAGAAGAAGAAATCACCCGACTGTAACGGTAGCTCACTCCCTCTCTCGTCTTCTGTAAGTTCTTCACCCCCGAAGCATTTCAGCCTCTTCTCACAGCTCTCGAACTCTCCTTCGTGTTCATCATGCTCCACACCCATATTGCTCTCTCTCTCTCTCTCTCTCTCTCTCTCTCTCTCTCTCTCTCGATCTATCGAGTCTTTTCTCTGTGCACGTATTGGTTTGTTTTGTATCTATAGATTCTTTGGGCAGAGCAAGAGATATGTTAGAAAAGCATATTTGAAAATGGGCGAATTGGGGCATTATATTACGAAAGTGTCCTCGGTGGATAATTAATTTATTAATCACGGGCTGTGAAATTTTTTTCACTTAAAAAAAATATTTGTCATTATCTGCCTTTTATTATCAGTCTTTGCCGGCCAATGTAGCAGTAGTCAAAGTAATATGGAAAACCTAGGATTAGGTTAGTAGTGGTGACATATTTTGATAAGGAATTTTGCATTCTTAATGAGTTAGAAAAAACTTTTTTAATATATAATTTGTTAGAGTGCTATATTGATATTATAAGCGAAGAAAAAATCTTTAACAAAGAGAAAACATATGATTGTCAGAAAGGGTAACACGAGATAAGAATTTAGTCATATTCTCTGTAGATCATTATTATACATGTTACAATAGCCAGGATAAAGAGTTGTGATTTCTCAAGAATGAGCTAATTCCAAAATTTTGTTCTCGGTTCGGGTTGCAAGCTACAACTCGCCTAAATGAGTCAAAAGCGCTAGTAATATTCGATCGATAAACTAAACAAGCAAATATTTAGATTATTGGTTTAACATCCCTGTTTTACAAAGTGTTTCTATCAAAATATTTAAAATCCACTAAAATTCAAGTTTTGACTAGATAAATCTTATATGACACAATCTAATCCAAGTTAACTTAATTATTTTTAAAAAAAAATGAATCATATGACTGTAAGTTATGGTTCGTGGCAAAAAAAAATTGTTCAAATCCTTCTCAAAAGGGAGAATAGATAACTATTATACCCAATTAATTATTCCAAACTTCTTGAATCGGTAGGTGTGTCTAAATATGTATGCTATGGAAAGAGAAATTCAACCTTTAATTATTTCAAACAAATCATAAGCGTTCATCCTATAGAAAGACAAGACACACATTTTTAAAATATGCTTATGGAAACTCTAAACTCCTTTTATTATTATTTATATTATAAAAATAGTATCAACTTTTTTATTATTATTAAAGAAAGGAATGGGACAAATGAGAGCACCCAGAAACCACCGTAATAGGTCTTTATTAGTGAGATTATGAGACCCCTGACCGTATCCGTTACACCTCTCAGGAACAAATCTAACTAGGCTAGCATAGTGGTCAACTGCCGAACCTTAATGCAGACTCCAAGACTCAAATTTTTAACCTCAATGTGAGAAATTTGACCGATATCTCACTAAACCACCGGACTTGGTGGTAAAATATTATCAACTTAAACACCAACGAACCCCTAATAATAACATTGACACCCCTTTTATATCGTATCTGTGGATCAAGCTAATTAACTATTTTGACCCCCAAAATTTCAGGCTAATAATTCGAACATCAAATATCTGGTTCTCTGTCTGCACCGAATAGATAGACAAGGAAGTGGTGTTCTTGTAATTAAAGAGATACTTGAGACCAAAAAGAAATGAACCAAGTCTGCGTCGGTCTAGTGATGAACACGTGGTAAGATATTTTGTGAGAAAATATCTCAGGCCTAACTGCCACTTCATGGCAAAGATATTTTTGGCTCGAAATGTGGCGGGACTGCAACCTAGTGGGTTTGTAGCTCCTGTCAAGACACTGAATATGCCAAAATGGTCCTACACGCGATGTTCATAACTTACGAAGCACTAATATTTTATTGGGATCGACGTATTCATATTAAATATTTTATTAAATACGATATTCGTCAGATACTCAAAGATATGTATCGAATATACCTCTTATGTATCAAATAATAATTAAATATTAAGATACTTCACAAATATTTTTGTGATCAAGTAATATATATATTTTTTGAGTTAAATTTTTAACATTTCATTTTAAATTCACATATCATATAATAGATTTATAAAAATTCATACTTCAAAGGCACATGAGTATTTTTTAAGTATTATGTACAATTGCATGTCAAAAGAGCATAAAATAAATTTACTACATTATAGTTTTAGCAAAAATTACTTCTAAATAAACCGACTCAATAAATGTTAGCTTTGATTATTTAATTAATCACTTTCACTTTGTGAATATACCATAGTGATACAATATATATTTTCTTCAAATTAAAAAAAATATATTAATTTTTCTTATTGTGTTAAAAAATACCAAAATATATAAGTATTATGTTGATTGAAAATAATAAAATGTTAAATATATTTTATTATAGTCATATCTTGACTGTACTCGTATCCTTTTTTTTTAGATTTTGTTATATTGCTGTATCCGTATCATATCGTACTCGTAATTGTATCCGTGTTGTATAGTCCATAACCCATAGACTACTATCATGCTATAATTTTTTTTTAATATTCTAAGAATTAAAAACTATTAAGAGTTAACTATATGGGACGTCTCTAAAATATGAGATTTGTCTTATTTTAGTCTTTAATATTTCAATTATATCATTTTTCGTCTTGAAGTATTAAATATATTTTTATATGATCCCTCAAGTAGATAACGTTCAGATTACTAACGATTTTTTATTATAAACTTATCACGTGATACTTAAATATGGACAAAAATTTAATTTGAATAACGTTTGACCAATTTCTACTCAAATTTTGGTTAACTAGCTAACTAAGACCCCGTTTAGTAACGTTTAAATTTTTCGTTTTTCGTTTTTATTTTGATATTTAGAGAAAACAAGAAAAAAAAACTCGTTTGGTAACCGTTTATGTTTTTCGTTTCTATCATCGTTTGATAAACGAGGGGCGATTTTCAAAAACAAAAAAAAATCGTTTTTGGTTTTCGTTTTTGGTTTTTCAAAAACGAAAACGTTACCAAACGGAGCCTAAATTACACAATTTTGATTATGAGTTATCCCAATTTTAGTCAAAAGTTACTTATATTACACTTTTTTTTTGTCTCAAGCTACGTAAATTTTGTGTAAGCTATTAAAATTATTTTTTGTCCATATTTAGGACAAAAAATTAAAACATTGGGGACCATATAAAAACATATTCAATATTTTAGGGACTGAAATGATACAATTGAAATATTGAAGACTAAAATAAGATAAACTTTATACTTTGAGAACTTCCAATGCAAGTAACCCAACTATTAAATCTTAATGTTCAAATTTATTATTTAAATTAAGACAGAGAGTTTAAAGACTTAATTAAGAAATACCATTAAGATTTTCTAAACCATGGAAACACTTGTCTTAGTTGTATATAAATTGTGTCTAATTAAATTCTATCGCCTCAATTATTTAACAAGTCTAATGCTCCGTTTAGTATGATGAAAAAATAAAAGGATGAAAAGTTAGAATTATGGAAAGTTTGAGGGATAAATAAAACATCATGTTTAGTAAAGAATGAAAGTAGGAAGGATGGAAAAGTGGATAGATTAACTTTCCTTCCAACTTACCAAAATCAATCCCTCCAAAATCGGACAGAAAGTGAATGGAAAGTTAATTATTTGTGTTGAGATGTATCTTATTTGTCTATATATCTTTTTATATATACATATATTATGTATATA
>CM042199.1:9672271-9708626 GCA_023539305.1 Ilex asprella
GGTGTTAGATGGTAGATTTTTGGTATAATATGTTTTTATTTATATTTTTATAATTTTTTTAAATATAAATAACTATAAAATATGTATGTTTTTAATTTTTATCATAAAAAAATAAAAATTAATTTATATTTTTTATAAAAAAATATAAAAACAAAATCATTACCAAAAAAAACACTCTAAATTACAAACAAGGACGGTCTTTGTTGCTTTAGTAGAGTTTTCTCATCTCTCTCTCTCTCTCTCTCTCTTTCTCTTTCTCTGTCCTCTCTATTTAAAAACCTTTTCCTTTCTTTCTCTTTCCATTTTGCAGTCCTCAAATCGCTAGAATCCCCCAAATCACGTCCAGAATTCTGAATTCCTGACTGTGAATTCCAGAACAAACTTGTGGCAGTTTAGTTTTCGTTTAGATCGGTTCTCAAACACGAGTCAAACCCCTTCATTCTCCAATGTAAAATCCACTTTACCACAGATCCACTCTACTGAACTGTGTTTTAGAAAGAGAAAGTAGAGAGAGGGTGTTTTGAGAGTTGGTTTTTGGTCTTATGGCTGCTTTGCAGGCGACGACTGTGAGCAGTTACGGGTCCACGCCTTCATGTAAGGCCGACGTTGTTGTGCCCGATCAGTTTCCGATGGGGTTGAGAGTTCTTGTAGTGGATGATGACATCATTTGCTTGAGAATTTTGGAGAAAATGCTTCGAAGATGCATGTACATGGGTAAGTTTGCTTTTTTGCCTTTTGTTCTCTTTATTCTATTTCTAGTTGCCCCTGTAGAATTTTGATTATTGGATTAATCTTTTGAAGAAATGCCGCCAGTTTGAGATTATAAAGGAGATTTTAGGTGCTTAGTTGTGGGTGGTGGTGATTTTGCAAATTTATCATGCATTAATTTGATTTAAGTGGTATAACAAAGAAACTGTTAGTTTGGAATTGACATTGCTTTGGAACCCTAAGCCTAAGGAATATGGATGATAATCATGAATCAATTCAAAAAAGACTGGAGGTTGTGCGTTCGAGTTTTCCTGGGGTAGTTAACCTTGTAATTAACTGCTGGTGCATGTGAGTTGGGGACTATATGTGCCTAGTTACTCCAAGAGGCATAAATGCATCTTTGTTTGTTGAACTAGAAACAAATGTTACTTTGGGTGCCTGTGAAAGTTGTATGCTGTGTATGCAATGTCAGACTAATTCATTATAGTTGCTTTTGATGTGGGCAAAATTTAGTTTTCTTGGATTGGTTCATACAGTGTAATGTGGTCATATGGACAAGTTTTATGGACAAAATGGTACTTACCTCGTTTGACTATGGGAAGAAGTTTTTTTATTGGAAAGTAATTTTGTGTTCTCTAGTTTGCCGTCATGGCTCACGGTAGGGGTGGACTAGGTTTAATCCACACTATTGTGTTCATAGTTATCAAATCGTGTATCGGAAGGCGTATCGTTTTTTAAAAATAGTGTATCGTATCGTGTATCGTAAGATACGATGCAAATTTAAATAAATAATAATAAAATATATACACCTTTGAAAAAAAATCATACACTCATAAAAACATAGCATTTCATTAATACTCCACAAATTATTCAAGTCACCAATATAATTTACTAATATTAAAAAAATAATGAAGGGTATTAAATTAAATTAATGGTACTTATATATATGCTTAAAAAGTAAAAAATTATAATGTAGTGAGGTAGTAAATGTAATTATTCATTCTTATAACAAAAACACACATTCTTTTTACTTTTTACTTAAAAGTAAAAAGTTATAATATAGGGGGTATTAAATGTAATTCTACATTCTTATAACCAAAACACATAGTCGTGAGTCTCGTGTGACCCATGACCGAACACAGAGAACACAAAGAGAGAAGAGGCGAGAGGCGATGGCCATGCCGGTGCCGGAGAGACAGAAAAAGAAGAAGAACATACCTGGTGGCCGGTACCTCGTGGTCGCGACTCACAGCGATGAAGAGAGAGATCGTGAGACAGAGATGGCTAGTACTTGGTGGTCGCAGCTCACGGCGATGGCTGGTACCTGGTATCTTTTTTGCTTTTGCTTGGGTGTTTTAGTTGATTTAGGGTTTGGTGGACTAGGATTTTTTGTCTTCATCTCTTGTCTTTTCTTTGACATTTTCTCTATTTTGAGGTTGGCTGTCAACGATTTGGTGTGATCTGGAAAAAAAAAAAAAAAACAGAGACTTTGAGTATCGTTTGTATCGTATCGTAAAAACGTATCGCGTATCGGACGATACGATGCAAAAAGATACATAACTACGATATGTATCGTTTTCTCTACGTACTGTATGATACGTATCGTGTATCGTACGTTGTTATGGTTGTGTTATTTGTGCAAATTAACCACCTTGAAATTTGAAGCCATAGCCTTATGGGTTGTTAATGTGGCCATTTTGTTATTGCCTTAGGATCTCTAGTTCAGATACGTGTTTTGACCAGTGTGTACGAGGCTTTGCTTGCTCAAATTTATGGACTTGGGAATCGGATGCTTTACCTGATTTGGAACTAAGTTTTTGCCTTCATTACTTTGTTGTTCCATAGATTTTCATTTGACAGAACTTATTTTAGTTAGCTTGGCCACCTTGAACTTTGTTGTCTACTTGTACATTGTGTTGCTTGTCTGACTGTGATTTAATATGTTGTTGCTGTATTTGCGTGTAGTGAGAGCAGCATTATTTTGCTGCTTACTTGCTTTAGGAAGTTGCAACTCATTGTCCATCAAAGAGCATTTAAATAACTGATAGCAGATGGAGGGAACTATATGCAGAAGAAACTAGAGGGGAAAATATGTTTCTAACAGTTATATGCACCATGATGTTTTGCTCTGAGGACATCTTAGTAATTCATGGGTCAGGATACTAATTTATCTAGATTAACTATTTATTTAATTTATTTTTCTTGATTACATTTTTTATTCTAGGAGTTTACTGGTTTATTCTCTGAAGTTTTCTTTATTCTCAGAAGTTTTAAGTTTAAAAGTTTCTAAGTTTCTGTGGAGTTTTGACACTTTGACTCGAGTTTGGAGGTCTTCTTGAGTTGCAATCAGCTCATAATAACTCCGAAACTCTCAATGTTGATGTAATTGAAGTTCTATCTGGTTTCAATATTTACGACTACAATTCTTCAAAGATTAATGTGTCTTTATGATTTTCTGGCATCTTTGATATAAAACAAGATTAAACTTGATTAGTCTCCTCAGGATTTTTGCTTTTCAGTGTTGAACTATTGTTATAACCGCTCTATATGTACCTCCAATCCCTTGGCACCCTACAAAATTGGTATCCTCACCATGTTCCTGCCTCAACCATCACTACCACCACTATTACCACCTTGAATGTGTCAATGCTGCTATCACTGCAGCTTCACTCTTCAATTCCTTTCCTCTCGAATAACGTGTCTTTTCCTTACCACAAAATTTAAAACTGCCCTCTGTTAACAACATCACTAGTACTAACTTGGCTTGGCCTCCATTACTGTTGTCATCGTAGTATTGCCACATTTGATCTTCACGAAGACTTGTTGATTAAAACATGTACACAAGACCCAATCTTTTTTGGTTTCTCTGAGTCGATGTTCTTATTGTCCTACTACTCAGACCTTATTGATAATATATCTTCACATAATTATGGTAAAGAAGTCACCTTTGTAAATTGTTTGTTTTTAACCACTGGCATGGGGGTTTCCCATCCTGATCTGATCAACATAAGATACTCGCGAACTTTCTTTTGAGAATGTTTATAGATTTGTTTCATGTATCTTAATATATCTATTGTGGTGCAATATACAATAAGTTTCTTTACATGTATATTATTCATTTTCAATTATATATCTATGAATCATCACTATATGGGTTTTTCTCGTAAATCATATAAAATATATAAAATTATATATATTTATTCACGTATCTTGCCATATGTGTATTCTACTTTTTGTTTTTAGATACTGCCATATTGGCGTGTTAGTATCGTGCTGTATATGTATTTCGTAACTATATCCTTACTTCCTAGCTCATGATGCTAATCGTTCTTATTCCTCTCGTTTAAGTGTTTTTTTCCCATTTTGATTTCATGACATTGTTGTGGTCATCTTACAATCTACAGCTTGAAGATTTGTATGTTGTACTTAATTATAATGTGCGAGATTTTGGATATTTGATTTGATTTGCTTTTGTTGTATTTATGTTCATGTTCTGTGCCTCTAGAAGTTTCATATTAGTGTGTTGTAACTTGTATCTGTGCCCCTTTGCATGAAATTTCATCGATGAAGCATGGGCATGGAGACTTGACACATATACTACTAGATACAACAGTGAGTTGCCAATAAGGCAAATTCTTAAAAGGGATATTTGTGGGCCGGTACACTTTTTAGAAATTATAGGGCAAAAAGTACTACTTTTAAAAATATAGGTCAAAAAGTACACAACCTCTGACAAATCTCTAAAATACCCTCTTCAGTAGAATGAAAACCAATTCCTATATTTTTGCCTCCACAACCGAAACTTAAGGGATCTCAACTATTCAATACCCATTGATCATAAACCCTTTATTCATCTGAAATCATGATGTTCAGAATGAGTTTTTTTTTTTTTTTTGTTAAAACCTATTGTTCACAAATACTTTGAAAACTTTAATTTAACACTCATTGTTCAGAATGGGTTTGTCGTTCATGTGTTCAATGTTCATCTTGGAAGAATTTCATTCAGTACCCATTGTTCAAAATGGGTTTTTCGTACAACCAGTTTTGTAATTTTTTTTTTTTTTGGGTTGAGGTGTTCAATGTTCAACAGTGAAAAATCTTATTCAATACCCATTGGTTTGTAGCAGTGTGACATTTTCTAGTACCAGTGTGATATTATCTTGTAGTACTGTGACATTATCGTATAAAACAGCAAATCATCCTCTGAATAAGAATAAGAATTATCATCTTGATTATTACGATCATCCCTATTTGAGTCATCATCATTGATATTTATCCTCACATGAACATGATTAACGTTAAGAGACCGTAACGATTTAATAAAAAAAAAAACATATGGATGACATTGTAGCAGTGTGAATTTGGTTTGTAACAGTGTGACGTTTTCTAGTACCAGTGTGACATTTTCTTGTAACACTGTGACATTATCGTGCTAGGTAGCAAATCATCCTCCGAATCAGAATCATCATCTTGATTATTACGATTAATAAAAAAAAATTATACAAATATGGAAAAGATATGAATGTTTGAATAACTTAAGTTGAATGAAAGAGAAAGATATAATTTAAAATTCAAAAATGATATTCCATAAATTTATGAAACTGAATCCCTAATATAACTACCATATTTGTCTCCCATTAAAAAAGGAAAAGGGCATTTCTGTAAGACAAAAAAATACAACTCAGCAAAAGTGTACCTTTTGACCAAACATTTACACACAAAGGTACTTATACACATATGTTTTATATTGAAGTATTTTTTTACAAATAAGTTCTAAAAAGTGTACTTTTTCACAATTTTCCCTTCTTAAAAAAAGTAAGACATGCACAAAATGAGGACATTGTACCAATGGGGAATATTCTTAGTTTATAAAATTGTTGCAAACATGCGAAGCATTGTCTTATGATTTTTGAATTGCATATGGTATGGGTGTAACATGAAAATTGTCACATATGAATGCAATGCAGAGCAATTACTTCTGTCACATGGCAAAACTGATACCCATTTGTATGTTAGTGGATATATGTGGAAGCATGACTTGAACATGGCTGCTTCCCATAAGCGCCCATGTTCCTGACTTTTGACTTTGCCAGCTCTTGTTCCTGCCAGATTATCCTCCATGTGCTGCATGTTTTTCATATAATGAATGCTTGATAAACCTTTGTAACAGATACTATAGATTTTTGACCCTCTTTGCTTGTCCCATTTCTTGTAGGGTATTTCTTATGGAGACCGAAAAGAAACATGCTTTACTTTCAAAAAAAAAAAAAAAAAAAGAAAAAAATTACATGCTTCTTTGAATTTTGTATCATTCGTCTATGTTTAAAATATCTCATTGATCTGATCTTGTTATTAAACGAAATACGAGGAGCTACAAATTTTACTCGAGTTCTTTTGATTTAAATCTGTAATTGCTTGCAGTTACTCCTTGCTCCCAGGCTACCGTTGCTTTAAACCTACTACGGGAGGGGAAAGGCTGTTTTGATTTGGTACTAAGTGATGTTCATATGCCCGATATGGATGGCTTCAAACTCCTCGAACTCGTCGGGTTGGAAATGGACCTTCCTGTCATTAGTGAGTAGTACTGCTATTTTAGCTACAGGTTATCAATCTGATTCCATAAGCTAACTCACATTCTGATTGCAGTGATGTCAGCGGATGGAGGAACCAGTGCTGTTATGAGAGGAATTAGACATGGGGCTTGTGATTACTTAATTAAACCTATACGTGAAGAAGAGTTGAAGAATATTTGGCAGCATGTTGTGAGGAAAAAGTGGAATGACAACAAAGAACATGAACAATCTGGTAGCTTGGAGGAAAATGATCGGCATAAACGAGGGAGTGATGATGTTGAATATGCTTCTTCTGTTAATGAAGAGACTGAAGGAATATTAAAAACACAAAAAAAGAGGAGAGATGTTAAAGAAGAAGAAGATGATGATGATTTGGAAAATGATGATCCAGCCACATCAAAGAAGCCACGTGTAGTATGGTCAGTTGAGCTTCATCAGCAATTTGTTTGTGCCGTGAATCAACTTGGGATTGATAGTATGTGCTCTGACAAGTTGTCCCTCAGAGTATTTTATTTTTACATATATATGAGTATACTGAATTGCAATAAGTTGTTAGCGTACTGTCAAACATAATTTGGCATGATTCTATTGTTTTCTTTCTGCAGTTATTGTTTACCTTTTCTTTTTCTGTTTCCTAATTGCAGAGGCTGTACCAAAGAGAATACTTGAATTGATGAATGTTCCTGGCTTAACTAGAGAAAATGTTGCAAGTCATTTGCAGGTTTGATTGTCTTCTGCATATGAGTTGTCTTTTATTACAATTTTTGCATAAATGTCCTCTATATCATATAATTAGTTTTTACTCTTCGAGAAACAGTTCCAAAGCCAAAGAAAAAGGGACGGATAGAAACACAATGGTTAGATTCAACTGCTTCAAAATCTCGTATAAAATTAAAGGCTGAACTATGATTCGTGAATGTAAGTTATTTACAATTGAAACCACTTGAAAACTCCACAATTGTTACATCAAGCTGGATATGGTCCCTGCTATTTTTTTCAATGGCTCTGCAGATAAACTATTATTGAAATATATGCTTTTGGTGCTGCATAGGTATTGTGATCGATTATTTTTCCTTATGATTGCAATAATTGAATTTCATACTCGTGTTCGCAATATGCAGAAATTCAGACTATACTTAAAGAGATTAAGTGGAGTAGCTCAACAGCAAGGTGGGATTCCTAATTCATTTTGTGGGCCTATAGAACAGAATCCAAAACTTGGTTCACTGGCAAGATTTGATATTCAAGCTTTGGCCGCCTCTGGCCAAATTCCTCCACAAACATTGGCGGTTCTACATGCCGAGCTTTTAGGTCGACCAACAGGTAACTTAGTGTTGCCAGCAATGGACCAGCCGGCTCTATTACATGCATCCATACAGGACCCCAAGTGTAATCCCATTGATAATGGTATCACATATGGTCAACCTCTGATTAAGTGTCCACCCAACATTTCCCAGAATTTTCCTCACTCAATGATATCTGCTGAGGATGTTCATACAGGATTTGGAGCATGGCCATCAAGTAGCCTTGGCACCATTTGTCCAAGCCGTGATCTTGGTGGTTTGGGTGCTCAGAATGGTAATGTGTTAGCGGGAATGTTACAACAGCAACGACAGCAACAGCAACAGAGACAATCAATTGTAGCAGAATCCAGCCGTTCAATTAACGTGCAGCCTTCTTGCCTTGTGGTCCCTTCTCAGTCATCATCCAGTTTTCAGGCAGCAAATACTCATGCTTCCAGTAATTTGAACGGCACCTTAAGTAGAAGTTCCGTCATTGATTATAGCCTTTTGTCACCCCAATCAAACAGTTCGTCCTTTGGTGTTGGACTAACATCCGATGGGGATCTCAAAACAATAAGTGTATTTAATGGGTACTCTATAGCAGGGTCTATTTCTCCGTCTGTGTCAACATGCTCAGTAAATGCTGACAATGGTTGTGGCAGGCAAGTTCAGAACTCTACACCAATGTATGTTGCTGGCAGACAGTCACGAGGTCTAGTTTCTAACACTGAGGGTCCTTATAGTTCTAAGGAAGTTCAAAGGCTTGACCAGGGACCGCTCAGGCACCTTGGTTTTGTAGGTAAGGGGACATCCATTCCAAGCCGTTTTGCAGTGGAGGAACCTGAATCACCTATAAGCAACTTGAACCAAGGAAAGATCTATGGGGAGAACGAAATTAAGGTGAAACAGGAGTCAAGTCTGGATGTTATTGAGAATTCTAACGTGCGCATCCCTATGTTGCAACATCATCCTTCAAATGATCTCATGAGTGTTTTCTCCAAATAGGTAATGTAGTCCACATCATGTTACTAGGTTTATTTACTCATTTATTTTTATTCATAAGGATTTCTGATCTGTCTTCTGAAGTTATGTTTTTTTTTCTTTGGTTGGCCATTGGTGAATCAAATGTGTTGAGATACTAAGACTTGTGCAATTTCTTGTAGATACCACCTTGGATAACGGAATTAGGTTAGTTTGGGTGGGTATACTGGCATTTGGAACTGGCATCGGGCGATATGATATACACACTGTCAATAGAGTAGAGGTTGGGACGTTGCAGTAGTGGATGTGCTACCACTTGGTGGTGTTGTCTTGCAGTAATTTTACCATGTCAATGGCTGTGGATGTGTATTGGCTTTATATTATTTAGGATCTATAGTGGTGTCTTCTTTATTTTTCATGAATGTGCAAAGAGGTGTCAAATCTGCGTACCTTTAAACGATGGGGTTGGGAGTATTAGGATTTTGCTCGGTTACTGAAATAGTCATCTTGCTTGGTGACATTGGTTACATCTTACTGTCCGCTGGCATAATTGCACACAAAGTTCCTGTTGCTTCTGAAATCTACTTTGCAGTTCTTGTTGTGTGCCCTCTTGTTAGCTTGCACAGTGTGTAGTATTCATATGGGTTTCTGCTGCCCTTAGTAGTCATAGGGACTTATTTATGTCAAAATGAGGTGTCAATGGGCGTAAACCAAGATGTGATTCTCCATAAGCCTTTGATCTACTTCTAAAAACATTGTTGATTTACTTGCATAAAATTCTTTCATCTTTTGCTCTCTTAGAAAAAAAGGTCTGGCCTTGATTTGGCTTGGATAGTGATGTAGAACAAGAATTAGAAATTATTATCTATTCTTTTTATTTTTTAGCATTAAAATATAGTTGGGAGATGCTAGAGGTATTAATATAGTAAAGGTATTAATGTAAGTAGTTGGAAGATGTAGTTGGGAGGTTGTGGAGGTATTCATGTGAGTAGTTGCAAGATATAGTTGGGAGATGGTAGAGGTATTAATTTGAATAGGTGAAAGATGCATTAGAGGAAGTTGGGAGATGGTAGAAGCTTTTCTTGAGCTCTATAAAAAGGTTCCCTGTGAAACCATTTGAATCAATCAATCATTCGAATCAATTCCATCAATAGAGGTTTCTCTATGGATTCCACAAAGTGCATGCTTTCTTTTCTCAAGGGAACGGTGATTACCTTGTGTTCTTCATTTACTGGTCCCGTGACGGTGATCATATGGGTGAGACGGTGATCATATGGAAATATCACTTCTGAGTGTCGAATTCTTTAGTTTTTGGCATGGGATCTGGCGAGCATATCGGGATTTTCAATCGATCTAGTTGCTCGGTCAATGTGGAGAACGAATCAAAATTCAGATCATGATAGGATTATCAACAATGGCAGAGCTCGTGTTTGACCAATTCGAGATCTCAATTCTATTCTCATTAGATGACAACGTACTTATAATTTAGATTTTTGCGATGATGATGATGATTATGCTCCAGGTATGCGTGGTGCTTGTAATGGTACTAGAGCATGAGTCTAGAATTTTTTTTATGAAAGTTAACCTATGTAGTTTTGATGGCTATGTTCATAAAGAAGATTTCTTAGATTGGTTGACAAAGGTTAAGCGGTTCTCTAATTACATGAAATTCTTGAAGAAATAAAAGTGGGTTTGGTGGTATACAAACGGTTGAGCTTTTGACTGGTGGGTGTAGACACCAAAAAACTAGTCTATTGTTAGGCCCAAATGTAATTAGATAACTATTTAAAGTTCAATTGGGTTGGACTTAAATTCTATAAGCCCGAATTATACAAACTAAATTCAATTAGGGAAAGAATTAGGGATGAGAAGGGAAGAAGAAGGGGATGAGAATAGATAGAGAATTTGAGGAAGAAAGATTCAATATCAATAATCAATAATCAAAATCTAGTCTCCAACAAATATGGATCCCCTATATATATAAGGAGTTCACAAATCCTATATATATGAGGAGATCACAAACCCTAAAATAAATAAATAATCAAAATGATAACTAAGTCCCTGAACAATAAAATAACAAATAACTCCTAAACTCTACATCTACGTCTACTATAACGAATTATAATCTGATTCCTATCATTAGGCTTGTCAAATTAAATTAAATTGGACCTAAATTTCATAGGTCCAAATAATAGAAATTCATTAAAGTCTATAAATTTAAATGAATATGGGTAGCCCATTAGCTATAGCCCATATAAGGATATTCAGGTAAAATACCCTTATATGGATAACTACTTCTAGCATTATAAATAGGGGTCTAGAAAATAGCCAAGAAGTAGGCCAAAGAGGGAGCTAATAAAGTCAAGAAGGAGGCCAAGAAGAGAAGCCAATGAGGAGGGAAAATCAAGAAAGCTTTGCTCGAGTCCATCTCAGGCAGAGAAGGTAAGATCCGTAGCGAAACTCTATCAGAGTCTATCTCCAACTGAAGTCTTGCAAGTCCATCTCCAAAGAGAAGAGCAAACTAACAAGGTCCTTATTCAAGAGATTTAAATAATCTTCAAGCCATTCAATACAAAGAATAGTGAAAAGATACAAGAAAGCCATTATCAAATCAAAGAACGAGAACCACGTTAATCCGACCTTGGTCTTTAACAAATCCACCAAATCAAAGATCGACAAACAAAAATCACGTCAATTTGATTCTCGTTTTCAACAAATTTACCAAAGTCATCATCAATTTTAAGATCAAGAATCACGTCGATCAGACATTCATTTTCAACAAATCTACCAAAGCAATCATCAAATCAAAGAATGAGAACCATGCTAGTCTAGCCCTTATCTTCATCACATTCTTCAAAGTCGCAAATAAATCAAAGATCGAGAAACACGCTGATCCAAGTCTCGTCATCATCAAATCCATTGAGATACAAAGGAATCATCAAATAACATTGTTTTTTGTGTTAATTTTACACACAAAATTTGTCGTTACCATATATTGCATTTTTTGTGGGTGGTCCACTAGATAACTATTTCCAGTATTATAAATAGAGGCTAAGGAAGAAAAGCCAATGATGAGGGAAGATTGAGAAAGCTCTATCCAAGTTGATCTCAAGAGGTCAAGAAGAGGACGCCAAGGGAGAAAGCCAAGAGAAGCAAAAGAAGAGGGAAGATTAAGAAAGCTCTGCCTGAATCTATCTCATGAGTAGAAGAGATGATTAGTAGCGAAGTTCTATCGTAGTCTCCTTCCAAGTGAAGCATTGTAAGTCCATCTCAGAGGAGAAGAGCGCGTCACAAAGGTCTTTCTTCAAGAGATTCAAATCATGTCAAACCATTCAATACAATAACGGTGAAAAGATCTGCCAAAGTTTGATATCAAATTGAAGAATAAGAAATAAGTCAACTCTATCCTCGTCTACAACAAATATACCAAAAGCATCACAAAATCGAAGATCGAGAATCACGTTGATCAGACTCTCGTCTTCACTAAATTCATTAAAGTTCACCATCGAATCGAAGAACGAGAATCACGCGGATCCAACTCTCGTATTCATCAAATTCATCAATGCCACCACCAAGTCAAAGATTGAGAATTAGAGGACACAAAATTTCATGATCTCTTCTCTTCTTGGCCTCCTTGACTTTCTTGGCTCCCTCTTTGACGTCCTTGGTTTTTTTCTAGACCCCTATTTATAGTGTTGTGAGTAGTTATCCATATAAGGGTATTTTACCTGAATACCCTTATATGTGCTTTAGCTAGTGGGTCATCCATATTTATTTAAATTTATGGGCTTTTATGGATTTATATTATTTGGACTTATGTAATTTAGGTCCAATTTAATTTAATTGGACAAGCCTGGTTAATTACATTTGATTTGTATTATTTGGGCTTGTGGAATTTAAGTCCAACTCAATTTAATTTTACGAAGTTATTGAATTGGATTTGGGCCTAACAATAGACTAAATTTTTTGTGTCTATAGTGGGAAAATGTGAAATTATCTAGTGCAAGTCAACAAAAGTCTAAAGTTCATTCATAGCAAAAGATGAAGCGGATATTAAAAGCGAGATTTGGACCTTCATATTATAATGTTTATGAGGACAAAGGATACCTATATAATGCATATTGATCTCTAAGGCAAAAAAGAGAGTTGGGATTCAAATAGTCAAATCGAGGTAATATTGGGTTACAATCTTTTGCATATTATAAGGATTATGCTGTCACTTGAGTAGTGTATCAAAGCCCCACGACCACAGATTTTTCAACTACTTGGGTGGCTCAGAAAGTTAAGGAAGAAAGGGAAAGGAAGAGAATATACCATGTTTCAAAAACATGCGATTCCAAATTAGAAAATATTAATTGTTATCAAGAATAACAGATTGAGGATAAAAGTGAGGTCAAGTGGACTTATATGGTGATGTTGAGAACCTCTTGAATGTTACCCAAAGGAGAAAAGTGAAGACAAAATTAATGAAAAAGTCACAGGTAGGGGTGTTAATCGAGTCCTTGTCGAGCCTTTGTCGAGCCTAATTTACACATAAACGAGCTGACTCGTTTAACTATTTACTCATAAACGAGCCTAAAATAGTGTTCAAGCTCGGCTTGATTAACAGCCCTAGTCACAGGTCATGCCACGATCTAAGAAGCATGAACACGGATATGACACGATATGGACTCCTAGACATGAGATTTCAAAAAAAAAAATAACACATGGATACGTTGGAACAAACTATAGATAATTATGTTTTATATATAAAATTATATAATTTATCGCAAATATAATGATAATGATATATTATTCATAAAAAATTTAGTACTTTATGATAAGTAAATGTTATTTTTAGTCATCTTGTGTGAATTTTTAGACTAAAGCATAATAGTAAGTAATCCTCATTTTTTTATAGACAACATGTACCAAACATATATAATTTAAATGATCATTTTTATTTTCTCAATTCCTCTTTTTAGAACTTTATGCATATTTTTCTTTTATTTTTATATTTTGATTACCACTTTAACATGTATAGTCTTGGTAATTATATGTTTTCTTATAATATAAGACTCATTAGTTGAATTTGTGAGTTTTTTAATCACTTGTTAACACATGGTTATTGTTTATGGTCTAAACAAGTGTTGGATACGCCACCAAAGAAGTGTCGGATACGGGTCCAAAATTAGAATTTTGTTATTTAATTATGGATATAGATAAAAGAATATCGGACACGTATCCGAGAATATCCAAGGAGTGTCGGTGTCTTTCACACGTCACCTTCTTGAGAGTGTCCGTTCATAGGCCATGAAAATTGAAGTCTTTGTAGTAACTCGATACCTCGGAGTTTGATGAAACCAATGAAGACAAAGTTGTGATGAAATCTCGGAATGATGCTTTTCATATCACCTTTCTTGAGCATCACAATAATTCAAGGGAGACAGTAAACTTGCGCTATGAATTTGTTGATGAAGTTAAATTTAGTTATTTGAAAAAGTTGGATATTGATAATCCTAACATTTTTGAGTTGGAACTAAGTCAACATATGGTGAATTGGGAGATTTAAGGTCAAGCTATGATTATCAAAGGATGTTGAATGGGAGATTGTTTTACCAGTACTTGAGGGCATAACAGGTTCACATTAAGTTATGTTTGAAAAGATTAATCTAAAAGACAAAGTTGATATATATAAACGAAGACTTAGGGAGTTGTCTCGAGCAATGCAAATGGAGGACAATTTTTTTTCCTTTTCAAGAGGGAGAGTTTGATGTAGAAAAAGAGTTAGAAATTATTATCTATTTTTATTTTTTAAAATTAAAATATAGTTGGGAGATGGTAGAGGTATTAATGGAAGAAGATGTAAATAGATGATAAATGTATTAATAAAGTTGTCCATGGGCCGAGTTGAGCTAGGCCCATGCAAATTTTTCCAGGGTAGGGTAGGACCTGGGTATGGTATCGAGACAGGGTGGATTGGGTTTCGGATAGGAGTAGGCTATCCGCCACTCACTGACCGGGCTTTTTTTATATATGCATCTTTATTTAAAAAGTTTTTAACTTAGTATTTTTATAAATTATATTTTTGAATTAAAAGTAAAGTCAAAATGGACAAAAAGTAAATAATAAATAATTTTATTTTAGAGGAATTATTTAGTATTTTAGTAAATTTTTTTTTTGAGGAATATGCCACATAACTTTCAATAGTCGGTTTTTTTTTTCACACAGAATGGGTAGATAGACGGGGGGCTAGACGGGGCGGGCGTGTTCTTGGGCTGGGTTTTAATGGATTTTTTGTGGGTGGGCTAATGGGTCGGGTCTCGGCCCAGGAAATGGGCTTGGGACAGGCCCAAGTTCTCTCTTGAAGGATATTAACTTAAGTTCGGGCAGACCAACTATTGGGTTTCGAGACTATTTTTTGGGTCGGGTAACGGGTCTCGTGGGCAAACTCGACCCATGGACACCGACAGCCCAGTATTAATGTGAGTACTTAGAAAATGTAATTGGAAGATAGTAGAAATATTAATATGAGTAGTTGAAAGATGCATTAAATTACATAATTGGGAGATGGTAGAAACTTTGCTTAAGTTCTATAAAAAGAGTCCTTTTGTAGCCATTTGAATTAATCAATCAGTTGAATCAATAAAGTTAGTGTGTGTGTACTTTGCATGAGGGAACAGTGATTTTCTTATGTTCTTTTGGTTACCTTTGTGCCAAATATGAAGAACCATTTTTGCAGCTCCACTTTTCTCTTTTTTTTTTTTGGGGGGGGGGGGGGGGTAAATGACTAGGAAGCACAGATATTCGTTGGGTTGTCGTTGCAGTGTCAGACATGTATCCGACATGGATATGAGTGGGATACGGCCGGACAAATGTCTAACACTTCCAAAAGTGTCCTGAACAGGAGAATTGCATTTTTTGCAATTGGATATGGGAGGGATACGTGGGGATAGGGGAGGGATACGACGGGGTTCTATTTGATATTTTACAAACTTGAGGAGCTGAAATGGAAAAAAAAAAAAGAAAAGGGGAAAACCGATCATTCTGTCCTTCCCATCCTTCAGAATCGAGAGAGAGAGAGAGAATAGGAGACCAAACCAGTCGATCTTGACAAAGAGAGATCAAACCAGTTGATCGCGACAGATAGAAACCAAAGGCTTCGACCTCTCCATCATATCTACTTCGGCGACAAGGAGAAGGAGGAGGGGGAAGAGGAAGACCATACTTGCGACTGCGATCTCCAGATCTGCTGCTAGCCTGTTGCCTGCTGTGCTGTCCAGACCTCCTGCTGCTGCTTCTTGTTGGGTTTTATTATTTTGATAGGGTTAGGGTTTTCAATTTTTGGGAGATATTTTAGGGATTAGATATTTTGGAAATATTTTAGGTTTTCAAAAGTGTATGTATTGATTATGCTGATTGTTAAAGTGCTGTACATCTTTGTCTGATTATGGGTTTTATTCGTCTATTATGTTGCTTGATTGTGTAGGATTCCTTTTATTTTTGTGTCCTTTTGTTAGCAAACTTGTGGACTATGAATGCTAATGGATGTATTTATATTAGAGGAAATGGTGGATGTATATTTTTAAATCTTTGATCTATTTCAATTATAATCAAAAAATCGATGTTTGTTTGGTCATATTAGTTATTATTAATGTTGTTGTTATATATAAAAATATATGTTATGTATAAATATATATATATTATTTTAATTAGCCATATCCTCTCTTAATCCATGTCCAATATTTTGAGATTTTGTCATATTCGTGTCGTATTCTTGTGTTTGTATCGTATCGGATACGACACCCGTGTCCGTATCTGTGCTTCCTAGGTATCATATGCGACTAAAACGATAATCACAATATGAAGAAATGCTGATTTGAGGCAGTTTTGATTGGATCAGCGGTATCAGCCCGTGCCTTTGGACATTAGAACTTAGTTTTTTCTAAGTTCATTTTTCGGTGTTCCAAGTCATCATATGCACTTGTGACCCAAAAACCGTAGTTATTAAACCTGGATTGGACATCAACTCGGTAGAGGACCGGGTTAATGAGTCAGTAGTTCGACCGTAGAGTTAACCGGTCAAACTAGTAATACAATAAAAAATAGAGACAAATAATAGTAATTATACTAAAAAACTATGATAATCCTAACAATAACATGTTTTATGTATAATTGATGAAATAAAAACCAAAAACTATCAAACAATAACAACCATAGCATGTATAGATAAAGGTAAAAATACAACAATCGGTAACTGAAAGCAACACAATTAGGACAATGATCCTACACAATCAGTACTTAGACCATCACCATTCAAGAATAACTAAAAACAATAGGTAGGAAAAACATAAGCCAAAATGATTAGTACCCTATAAGTAAAAGCAAAAGTGATCCCCGACATATCATTTTAACAAGAAGTTTTTATCTATAGAAAATAGAAATACATCAAAGCCCATGAATTGAAAATAAATACACAAGCTTACAGCTAGTAGTAGTACCTTGAAATTCAACTTGAAGAGAGCTATGAATGTCCATTACGAGTGAACTCCATATTCTTGAGAATTGGGCTTTCTTCCAATGAACTGCTGAAAGTCAAATGTGCATTGCAATTCCATACTATTGTTCAAAGAATCAGATATATACCCTCATTTCAGCGGCAAATGAACCCTTAAATGGGCACTGCACCACTGTAATTCAGACATCTAGAACAGAGAGGCAAGAGATATGAGAGAAATTACCACCTACTATGTTCTTATGACTACAGGTGAGATAGATGATGTGAGGCCGCAACTCTGTGATCCAAATGATAATGAGACTTAGATGAAATCACATGTGACAAAGAGAAGGTGGTGACCTGAAGAAGAAAGAGGTTACAGAGCATGGCAACACCATAAGAGCACACAGAGAGGAATAAGTAGTATGGAGATCGCAGTAGCACAATATACACAGTGAGAGAGAGAACTGGAGAAGAGATTGGGTGAGGCGTCTGAGTCTTCGTTGAGAGCGACTGTGAGAGGAGAAGATAAGCGATCAATTATTTTGGGCAAAATTGCCCAAATTGGGATTTTTATAGGACTCAACTTGACCCGTCTGATTTTCTCATAACCACCCGGTTTGAGCGGGTTCTTTAAAAACCCTTTGGTTTACCGGTTCATTGGTAGTTCGAATGCATAGACGATCTAATAATAGAGCCAGACCAGTTTAGGCTTCGGGTCACTGGTTTTCTGGGTTGACCCACTGGTCTGGTTCGAGTTTAATAACACTACCAAAAACTCCTCTCTTTCATTCTCTTGGTCTTGCACCCACTTAGAAACATCTTTCTTCCACTGGAAATGTTTTTTATTTATTTTTTCTTTTAAAGTTTTGCTATTGTCAAGATGAATTTCTAATGTCAGACTATTGTGGTGGCACCATAGTTGTCAAATCGCGTATCGGAAGGTGTATCATTTAAAAAAAATAATGTATCGTATCGTGTATCGTAAGATACACGCAATTTTAATTTTTAAATAATTAATAATAATATATATACCTTTGTAAAAAAGTCATAGACTCATAATAATATATCATTTCATTAATATTCTACCAATTATTCAAGTTTCCAACATAGTTCAGGAATATCAAAATGCAAAGACCTCTGATTCAATCTTTTAACACCAACGGCTTGAACAACCTTAATATTAATCAGGAATTTTGAATTCAATTGAACAACATTAACAACAAACTTTATTTATATTTTTAAACCATAACCACTGAAACGACGTTTCAGGGTAGTGATTTAAAAATAAATCATAGGGTAAAACGATGTTATTTTAGCCCTAAAAAACCAAAAAATCAAAATAAAAAAATAGAATCGTCACGTATTGTACGTATCGGATGTATCATATCGTGTTTCGTACGATACGGTGCAAAAACGATACAGAGACACGATACGTATCACGTATCATACGATACTAATAATTATGAGTGATACCTATTTTTGACCTTTTATGCTGTTAAGTTTGTAGGATTAACAATAATATTAGAGACAATATTTAGAGAGAAACAAAGAGAGGTTAAAAACTTAACCCTAGCTCTCATACATCACTTGTATTTATAGTTAACTTACAATAATAAAAATTATACATACACCCTCTTATTATTAACAATTTACACATACTATAATATTCTTAACACTCCCCCTTAAGATGGACTATATATATCATATAATCCAAACTTGGAACAAATCGCTGTAAGACGTGTACGACTCAATGCTTTGACAAACATATCTGCAACCTGATTTTCAGATTTCACAAATGGAGTTGTAATCTCCCCAGCTACTATCTTGTCCCGAATAAAGTGACAATCAACCTCAATATGTTTGGTTCTCTTGTGAAACACTGGATTGTCAGCGATATGGATAGTTATCTGGTTGTCACAGAACAACTGTAAAAGAAGTTGAATTGGAAACCCAATTTCCTGGAGAAAGTGTAGTAGCCAAGTCAACTCACTCGTCGTATGCGCCATTGTCTTATACTCAGCCTCAGCACTGGATCTTGCTACCACATATTGTTTCTTACTTTCCATGAGACAATGTTACCTCATAAGAAAGTACAATAACTAGTGGTTGATCTCCGATCAGAAAAAGAGTCAACCCAATCAGTATCTGAGAAACCTTCCATTCTAAGATGTCCATTAGCTCGATATAACAGTCCAAGTCCAGGAGCACGTTTGAGATATCACAGAATACGAGTAACTACCTCCCAAAGTGGTACTCTAGGACACCCCATGAATTGACTTACTATACTGACTGCATAGGAAATATCCGGTCAAGTAATAGTGAGATAATTAAGCTTCCCAATCAATCTGCGATACCGACCCGAATTCTCAAATAGTGCATCATTATCCATCAAAAGTTTCTGATTCGGATTCATAGGAACATCAATAGGTCTGCCATACAGCAAACCTGCTTCCTCTAACATGTCAAATACATATTTCTTCTGGGATAAACAAATACCCTGTTTAGATCGAGCCACCTCAATACCCAAGAAATACCTAAGTTTTCTCAAATCCATAGTATGAAATCGATCCTACAAAAATATTTTTAATTTGGCAATCCCCTCAGAATCTTTTCCAGTAATTACAATATCATCTACATAGACCACCTATAGAACATATCCAGCTTCTGTCTGTCTATGAAACATATAATGATCTGTCTGACATCGAAGAAGACCAAACTCTAAAACTGCATCTGAAAACTTACCAAACCATGCCCTCGGTGACTGCTTCAACCATACAAATTTTTTTTTAACCGACATACACTCTTACCATACTCCTTCTGAGCAGTAAACTCAGGTGGTTGTACCATGTATACCTCTTCAACCAAGTCACCATGTAGGAAGGCATTTTTGACGTCTAACTGAAACAAGGGCCAATTAAGATTGGAGAAGTAGAGGTAGGAGGCAAAAATGGAGCAATAACATCTTGCTTAGGTTCTATAACAATATATCAAATAGTAAAACGGGAGCAACCTTACTGCTGGACAACTAAACGGAGCAAGAGGAAGCCACTGGATCGCTGAATGGAGCAAGAAGAAGCCACTGGATCGCTGAACCAGACTGGAGGACCTTGCTGGACAATTGAACTGGACTGGAAGACCCCTCTAGACTGCTGAATCGGACAAGAAAAGCAGACTGACTGATTGAATCGGACAGGCCGAGCTCACTGAACCTGAACCAGCGTGAAAGTTGATAGAACTGGTCTGAACCGATGCCAAACTGACTGAACTGGAGAAAAAGTATGAAATGTTGAACCGGAGCAACAATAGAAGAAACCGGTCTGAGCCAGTGCAAAACTGCCAGGTTAGGGTGAATCAAACTTTTGAACTGGTCTTGAATCGGTTCGGGTTGGACCTTGGGCTGGGTCAGGTCTGAAGTGGGGTGGAACCGACCCGATGGACCTTGTCTTTTTCGCCTGATTAGGGTTTCAAAAGAAACCCTCGATCTTTGTTGCTGGCGTTCCACAGTCACACCACCGCAGAAGCCACCGATGTCCGCAACCACTACAGAAGCCACCGACGTCCGCAACCACTACAGGAACCACCGATGTTGACAATCAACGTAGCAGCCACACCACCACAATCGACGCAGCAGCCACCGATGTCAACAATGCCTTATAGTCGAAATCTCCACCACAGACGTAGCACCACCACCACCACCGCCGTGTATCACAACCACTGTGTAACACCACCACAACGTCGGAACTCCGACGGCAACACCTCAACAGTGATATCACTTCAATGGTGGCACTACCTCAACAGTAACACCACCAAGCCAAGGTAATTTTCACAACAACACACTAATATTTGTATTTAGGATCGTATTGCTCTGATACTATGTTAAGTTTGTAGGATTAACAATAATATTAGAGACAATATTTAGAGAGAAACAGAGAGAGGTTAAAAACTTAACCTAGCTCTCATACATCACTTGTATTTATAGTTAACTTACAATAATAAGAATTACACATACACCCCCTTACTATTAACAATTTACACATACTACTCTAATATTCTTAACATATGCAATCATTTCAGATGGCATGTATCTGCACTCTTTTTTTATTTCCCAGTATTCATCCAAATTTGTTATGATTTTGTAGCAGAGCTTTGTTATTGATCTTTTCAATAATTTTGAGTTTTTATATGGGTATTTAGTATTTTGTAACAAGCATATGTAGTTTTTTTATGAAACCATCATGTTATTTCTACTTTTTTGTATATTTGTTTTTCTTCCTGATTTTGGGCATATTATTGTATATTTTTTGAATCTGGTCATCTCAGTCCCTAAGTTCTAGGATTAACAGATAAATTACAATATTACCATTGCGTCTAGCATGAGCAGTTCAATACATAAGCAGTGCTTTCTCATTCAGCATTACCTTACATCACTATATAATAGCACATAAAACCAGAGTACTGCCACTGCCAAGTCATCTTTATATAATGACCCATGTATTCCAAGCGACACATGAACCTAATCAAGTTCTAGGGTCGGCTCGAGACAATTGGAGGCCTAAAATGACAGGTTTGAGTAAGGCCGTATATATTTTTTTAAGTGATTTTGTTTTCACTTTGCAATTGTAGAAGTAATTGTTAAAGGTATGTAAGTAATATATTGTAAGCAAAACATTAACTTTCATATCTAACTTAATACCTTAATTTAAAAATTTATTATTTGAGTGCTCGAAAAGAGAGAGAAAGTAATGGGTTGGTGATTGTTTCTAGCTTTTATGGTTTACACGACAAAAAGTATATTTGGAACTCAAAAATATAGCATAATACTTTGACCTAAAGATGTAGCATGTATTATTAGATAATCATTAGAATATATCAATTGCCACATGATTTTATCAAATTATTAGATCAGATTTTTAGGGTTCAGTAGTATTGCTCTTGAAAAAATAAAATTCAATGATAATGACTCAATTTTGTTAGATCGAATGTGTTTATTAATTAATCATTTGGGCTTGGTCTTACTTATATATATATATATATATTTTTTTTTGCTAAACATAAGCTTCTATATGCTATTTTTATTGAACTTAGATCCTTATCGAGTATAAAATACACATGAACTATACTACAAAATAAAATTGGGGCCTTATTTTTATTTTGCAAAAAAATTTGGGGCCTTATTTTTTTGTGGGGCCTAAAAGTCATATTGCTTTAATGGCCTTGGGCTTCAGCTGGCCATGTCAAGTTCAGCCCCAGTTCATACATTGTGCATGTGTACACATTCGCATGTGTTTGTGCATGCATGTCTGAGCTTGTTTCCAATTACTGCCCTGTCATTAACAAGAATGGAAATTTTCTATTTTGGTGATAATCCTCGAGAAAACTTTTTGGCTTACCTATATGCGTCAACTGATAAAGAATTCGAGGATGTCCCACTTTTTTCTCTTAATCTTGATTGGATTGCAACATGTAGCTAGATGAACGCTTCTGTTAGATCCATAGTGATGTAACTTTTTGATGTATCATTTTCTTTCTTTTTCAGTATTGGGTGGATTTCGTGTCCACCTTCATTGTACTACTTTTTCATAATTATTGGATGTTTTACTTCGAATATTCCATGAAAGTTTTGATTCTTAGCAAACAAAATAATTGTTGATTCATTTAAGCTTGTGTTTCGGATACTTTGGTTCTTTTTTTTTGAATTTCTTGTGCGAGTAAAGAAGAACAAAAATATTTTACTTGGAAAGTTGCTTCCCTTGATAACAAAAGCATGTGGTGTGAAATCTTAGGGTTCCTGGGCAGACCTCTATGCTGTGCAAAGTATACCTTGATAATGTTTACATTGATATGATGCGCCAGTTATATAGTGACTCAATAGAAATATTCAGAGCAGAGGTTACAGATTCGCTTATTCTTAATTTATTGGCAGATTATCTGATTTGAAGTTTATGTGCAACAGACTTGCATTGCTTGTTGAGTGAAAGACCTTCAATTTCCATGGTGGACAACATTCACATCACTATGTTGTTCTGAAGCAAATCCAGTTGCGTCTTTATATGTATTTCACTTCAGACCCAAAGTCCATCAGTGTAAGTTTACACCAGACTCAGATATAGGATCAAGGTAGAAATTTATAGCCCTTCGAGTATCTATGATTCTGTGAAATAGAAGCTGAATGCCACGGTCATGGTAGTTTTCTTAAGCGATCGGACAGATATTACATACTCCCAGTTTCAGGCAAGTTTTTCTTACCTTTACTTGGGTCATCTGGGATAAGCTGTATCATTGACTCCCTATAATTTGAAATGGTTTCAGTCATGAATGCAACTTGCTGACATAATTGTATAGTTATTGGGGCTTATTGCTTCGAAAATGCCATCTATTTAATTCCCATTAGATCAAGAATTTAGTGAATTAAGCTGTGGTTGTAATTCTATAAATTCAGTTTGATAATGTTTTTCGATTGCAAACCAAAATTAAAAATTGTAGCATCTTGATGTTATCCTGCTACAATGGTCCTGCAAATCAAAACTAAGTGGAGAACGGATGGTTCCTGCCAAAGGGGTTTGATAGAAAGTGAAAATAAAATCCATTCCTTTTGAATATTTTAGGAGAGCAATTAGGTACATGCATGAATTTGACATGGTGGAGAAGTTGCACACTGCACATCACATGTGGAGGTATGCTAGCAAATTTCATCCCATGGCGATCACAAACCAAAAACTCATTTTGTTGCTGCTAAGGTTCTCCGTATGTGTGATCTAAGTTTATTTTGTGCCTTGAACAGTCAAAACTGGGTATTAAGAAAATTGTCATCGGGGCTTGTGTACTTAAATAGTGGATATTTTATGATAATCTCGATCTTGGTCTATTTAAAGGAAATTGTAAATAAACGATTCATTTAACCTCTGCAGTTGTTACATTTGCATGGTGCAAACTATTTCATTTTTTGTGGACGTTGCTTTTAGCTTATTCTGTCACTAAATGTTGATATGGGTTAGTGATGCTATATTAGTTTTGTACATTGATTTTGTTTTAAGGCACAAAAGCATATGGAATCCGAATTGTATTGGGGAAGTAATGAAATTACATTTCCTGAAGATCAAAGTTGGGGAGGAGCTCCAACAACAGTTTGTTCATCATGCAAGGGAACCCCAACTGCTTCTGCAAAATAACATAATCGAACAGTGAAATCCTTTGCTTTGCTAAGTTATTTTGGCCTTTGGGCATGAAACAGAACATTTATTGGAGTTTCAGCAATGCGTGGGAGATCGCTGTTTCATCATGATGGTTCAGATTGAACAGAAGCTGTCACATTGAAGTTCTTAAAGGTTGGCATAAGTATGTTCGAATTGTGGAGAGGCTGTCACATTGAAGTTCTTAGAGGTTGGCATAAGTATGTTCGAATTGTGGAGAGGAGTTACAGGAAACTTTTACTATGGATATTGATTGGGACCATGATTTAGGGCTAGAGAAAGAGCTTAGAGATGTAGTTGGAAATGAAGGAATGGAAGATTTTCCAAGAAATTGTGTGGGGGTGGTGGGGGGTTATTCTGTTTCGATTGAAGTGGTTACTAATGGTAGAGGAGTATTCATCAACATATCAAAGATGCTTCATAATGGTGAGATAATGGGTTTGATTGTTCCTAAAGGGATGGGAGGAAGAGGTTGAATTTGGCGTCTGCGATTGAAGTTGTGGTGAATGGGGGATGAAACATTAACATATTTAGATTAGGTGTTGTCAATAATAAAGCACCCACCATTGGAACTTCTAGGGTGAATCAGGCCAATGTAATTTCGAATGAAAATGATTTTGGGGGATGGGATTGTGCAGTGGTATAGCATGAGAGAGAACATTTTTGAAGCATGGAGCGACATTCGTAGTCTTGGTAAGGAAAGTGAACTTTGATGTGAAATTGATCCATTTTCAATTTGACAGAGCAATTAAAAAGGGTTGCCTTTTCACCTTTGGAAACAAGAGGTTTTTAAGTAAATTGGAGATTGTTGTGGAGGTATTGTTGACATTGGTTCAAGCTATATGAATATGCAAAATTTGTGCATGGTTAAATTAAAAGTGAAAAGAGTGCATTCAGGAATTATTCAGTTGTGATCGTCTCTTTTGAGGCTTGAAGGAGATGATCGAATAGTTTGAAAAAGGATGAGTTTAGAAGGTAGTTTGGAATTTTCGTCCATGGGTCAAGAGGTTGAAGAAGACTATTTAGGTAAATTGGGATTTACATGGAACAAAAAAGGATGTGGTTGTACAGACCTCGTATAATGTCACATGTCATTGATGACGTATCACCGTTGTAATAAATATTTTCTCCATGGGAAGGAGGTGGTTATTTGGTTGAGATTATTGTAAAACAAATCTTCCATTAATTAATTGCTTAACTGATAATAGAGCATTTAGTGCTAACTTTGAATTTGAAAATAAGGGACAAATTGATTCAAGACTGGACAAATTTAGTGGTGATTAAGGATAGGCTAGCCTAATTAAATATTGGGTAAATTGGAAGGGGGTACACCAAAGTAGACTTAATTGTAGAAAAATACACAAAAAAATATAGGGTAATTAAGTCCTTAGTTTTGACACTTATTTGTATCCAAATACATTATTTGAATTTTCTTGATTTTATTGTGACATTTTTGTCCTTCATTGATTCATGTATATTTTTTTTTTTTTGTGTTTAGTTTTCAAATTATATGTGTATTAAATATCTCATAGTTTTATGAGAGAGAAATATAACAATTTTCAAAAAAATTCAAATTTTGAATACACGATTTTTAGTTTTTGAGAGAGAAATATACATTTGTGTTGCAAGCCTGAAAGCCGGTTTTCTTCTTCTTCATCAACTTGCAATCCTACAAGTCAATTTTCTGCTTCACCCACCTGACATATGCTAGAGCCTGAATGATGAAGAATATTATACTTTCCCCGTTGAAGCCTAAAGCTTGAAGCCTTAAGTTTTTTGTATACATTGTAATTACGTAACAACAATTACAAAGTTTGTAGGTTTTGTTTTTTAGTATGTTAACATATTAACTTACAAATGTGTTGATGCATAAACGTTTTCAGTATATATATTTCTTTGAATATATGTTTTTCTTTTGAGTTTGATTGTATCTATTCTTCTTTTAATAGTTTGAGAGATTTTGGCAATGGAGGAAACGATGTTGTTGTTATGTACATACGGTAATGCTACTAAAGTATTCAAAATGTGTGGTAATTCAAATATATCAGAACTTATTCGTGAAGTTTGCGAGACTTGGGACGAGTTGTTTAATTTGTCAGTCAAGTTGTCATATTCTATTCCTAGTCACCCCTCTTGCACGTTGCGCAACGATGCGGATTTGAAGAATTTGATTGAATTGAAACGGAGTTTCCCAAGAAATTACGTTGAACTTGAGGTGTTTGTGGAAGATATTGAGGACGGGTTGGTGGGTAAGAATGATTCATTGCATTATGTGAACATTGGTGATGTTGTTGATTGTGAATTAGATTTGTTACCCAGTTTTATTGGTCACAATTAGAAAGTTCTTCCAACTGTTGGGTGAAAATACGACACATAGGACATAAATTTGATC
This sequence comes from Ilex asprella, assembly GCA_023539305.1. Taxonomy (NCBI): domain Eukaryota; kingdom Viridiplantae; phylum Streptophyta; class Magnoliopsida; order Aquifoliales; family Aquifoliaceae; genus Ilex; species Ilex asprella. Next base: position 9,698,878 of record CM042199.1, read on the forward strand.
ACATCTGATGTCACACTGATTATTTGCTCTAGAGTTGTTGAAACCATAGTTTAAAAACTCTACAGCAAATCAACACTCTATAGCACATCTCAACGACTAAGATGATTTGCTATAGAGTTGTTGAAACCATAGTTTAAAAACTCGGTCCAGACATTAACCTGGGGAAAGGACTGAGTTAATGGGTCATTGATTTAACCGTCGAGTCATTGGTCGAATCAATCATATAATAAAAAAATAAAAAATAATTATAAATAGGTGAAAAAATCACAATAACTATGAAAATAACATGCTTAATATATATTAGATCAAACAAAAACTTCACAATCATCAAACACATTCATTCCGTTCAATTTCCTATATAACTTTGTAAAGTTAAGCATCAAAATCAACAACCCACAATTAATTAAACCCCGCAATTAATTGGAATAGGTCAAAATTAAACAAATACCAATCAATTAGTTCTGAAATGTAATAGCAAACTAGCAGGGAGAGAGAGAAAGAGAGAGAAACTTAGTACCTGATCGCCGAAGATTTGTTGTAGTGCTGTGAGCCTGAGTCGAAGAAGCGTTGTCGAAGGTCTGAGTCGAAGAATCTAAGCACTTCGAGTCTTCGATTGAGTGATGTGTGTGTGTGTGTGTGTGTGAGAGAGAGAGAGAGAGAGAGAGAGAGAGAAAGGGGGTAGTACAGTACGCAGCGCTGAAGACTATGCCAGAAGTGGCGACCACACAGGTCTGTATAACGGTGTTCTGACTATGAAGGTGAAGAGCACACCCAAAATAAAGCTCAGAGCATTTCAAGTTTTCGATTGTGTGTGTGTGTGTGTGAGAGAGAGAAAGAGAGAGAGATGGTTGAGCGACAGTCGCCTCGTCACAGTCAAGGAGAAACAAACAGCAGAGATAAAAATGAAATGAAATTTGGGCAAAAATGCCCTAGAACTTGTTTTTAAAGCATTTGAATTAGATCGTCTAGTGCAACGATTTTCTTGCAAAATCGGTCGGGTTAGTGGGTTTTATTCGGTTCATTTGCTCCAACAATCCAATAGTTAAGCTAGCTGTTTAGGCTCCGGTTCACCAGGTCAACCCGTTGGGCCCGGTCAGTTTTTAAAACATTGGTTGAATTTTTTTTCGATGTGGGTAGCTTTTTCGATGAATGTGCAGTTGGACCTGATGCAATCAGTTTTGAATGGTTGGGATTAGGAGGATTAAAGGTAGTGAGGGAGTTGAAGAATTTAGAATATGGGGTTACTTATGAGTGGGGTTAACCCTAGATTATAGGAGAGAGGGGGATAGAACTAGTTGCTTCGTGAAGATTTTAAGTTGGAAGTGTAGGGATTAAGGAATAGGAAGAAGCGAAGTTCATTAAGGAGGTTGTAATTAAGACGGAACAGATTTTGTAGTGTTACAAGAGACAAATAAGGAGGTGATTGATAAAAAGAATTGTATCTAATATTTTTGGGATTTAGGTATAAATATTGGATTTTATTACCTTCACGTGGTAAATCAAGGGGTTGGTCATTGTATAGGATGCGAGGGTAGTGTCTGCCTTAAAGGTCATTGTGGGGTCTTTCAATTCATTTTAGGATACATGATGGGTTAGGGTTCTGGTTGTTAGGGGTTGATGGTCCAAATAGTACTGTGGTAAGAAAAGATTTTTGGGAATTCAAGTGCTTTCTCGTGGGACCCTGTTCCTTTTACGTTTGAGAACATGTGATTGGAGCATCGTAGTTTTAAAAAACAAGTACTTCATGCTATTGGAGCACAAGTGCATAAGAGTCTCTTTTAAGGCGGAGTTTCAGGAAGGAATTTTAGAGTTGGCGACAAGATAATGTGATTCAATGATGGGAGAGGTTTAAATTTAGGAAGAAATTAGAAATGATGAAGCAAAAAGAAGAGGTTTGGAATAAGGAAGTGTTTAGTGATTTGTTAATTGAGGATGAAAAGAGAATTGAAGAAATATGAAACACTTTAAAGATCTTTATTTAGTTCAAGAGGGGTTGAGGCCGAAGTTATTAGGGTTGGAGTGGAGTCCTATTGGGGTTGATAAAATCTTGGTGGTTGGAGAGACCTTTAGAGGAGAAAGAAGTTATTTTTGAGTATTCTATAGATAAGTCACATGGATCAATTACTTTTTCTATGGCTTTGTTCCAAGATTGTTGAGATGTAGTCAAAGATAATTTGATGGTGTCTAGGGAGTTTTATACAATGGAGTGGTAAATGTGAATACAATGCAACTTTAATTTGTTTGATTTCTAAGAAAATTAGGGATTTTAGACTGATAGACTTAGTTACTAGTTTTCTTAAGATCTCATCAAAAGTGTGTCAATAAGATTGATGGTAATTTAGGGGATACATAAAAATAGTGCATTTGTGTGGGGGAGACAAATTTTGGATAGTGTCTTGATGGCTAATGAAGTGGTAGAGTATAGAGCGAAAGGTAGCTTTTGAGTTTGACTTTGAAAAGACTTAAGATCGTATGGATTGAGGTTTCTTGGATTTTTGTGTCTAAAGCTAAGGTTGCCTATCCTCTTTGAATTTTTCGATGGTGGTCAGTGGTAAGCCACGAGGGAGATTTAATGCTTCTTGGGGTTTGAGACAAGGAGATCCTCTTTCACAATTTTTTTTTTACTTTGTTGGTTGATGGTTTAAGTAGATTGGTGCATAGAGGAATGTAGTATAGTTTAGTGGAAGGTTTTTTGGTGGGGGATGATAGAATTAGTGTTTCTTATCTTTAGTTTGTCGGTTGACACCAATTTTTTTCTTTTCCAGATATAAACAGAAATTCCTGAAATTAGTTGACTTTTTTAGGATTATTTAGTTTGATTTTGGGGTTGAAAATGAATATGGCTTAGAGTCCATTTGCGGGTATTAATGCTCCTAGGAGTAAGATAGAAGATTTGGCTAGAGGGGTGGGGTGTGGAGTGAGTGAGTGACCTTTAAAATATTTGAGTCTCACATTTGGGAGGTAATCCTTTATCCCTTACTTTTTGGAACTCGATTGTGGAGTGGAAAAAGATTTAGATGGATGGAAAAAGGGTTGTTTGTTTATGGGAGGCTTACACTAATCCAAACGGTTTTGGGTAGCATACTTACATATTTTTTGTGGGAAGGTACTGGATAAGGGAAACAAGGCCATTTAGTTAGATGAGAAGTTATGTCAAAATCAAAACTTAAAAAGGGGTTGACAATAGACAATTTATTTTAGAGGAATGTGACTTTGTTGGGAAAGTGATTTTAGAAGTTTCTCTTGTAGTCTGATTCCTTATGGCATTCTATTATCGAAAGTACCTATGGAATCCACTCTGATGGATGGAACTCCGATGTAGGGGATCCTTCCGATATCCTTAGAAATGTATCTCTCAAGGTTTGGATGACTTTAGAAAGTACACAAGGTTTGGATAACTTTAGGAATGTGAAGATGATTCGTTGTTTGGAGGATGTTTGAATTGGTGAATCATGCTTTATTAGCCCCTCAACTTTCTCAATTGTCGGGTTCCCATATTTTTCTCTTGATAAGTTTGTTTTGTGCTTCTTTGGTCCAAATGGGGTGTAATTTCAATTTTTTTTTGTAACCTCAATGATATGGAAATTTTGGAGTTGGTATCTCTTCTCCCTTTATTTTTTTTTTGGTCTCTTTGGATTTGCTAGTTAAAGATAAAAGAGTTTGATCTCTTGATTCTTTTGGAATTTCTTTTGGTTCTTATTTTTAATATTATTTGATAGTCCTAATTATTTATTCTTTGATGATTTAAAAGTTTAAGGTGCCTCTTAAGGTGAAGGTGCTTGCTTGGACGTTTGTCTATAGTAAGGTGAATATTTATGACTTTTTGCAAAAGAGAAGGCCTAACATGTATATTTTCCTGAATTGGTGTGTGTTGTATAAGGAAACTGGTGAAAATATTGATCACTTATTCCTTCATTATCATCTTGCTGATTTTTTGTTGCACAAGCTTTTGTAGGAGGCAGATTTATAGTGGGTGATGCCTCGGAATTATTATTATTATTATTATTATTATTTGGGGAGGAGGAGGTGACTTGAATTCTTGACTTAAAAAAGACAGCTTTCACAAGGTAAGAAGTAACATTTGACCAAAAGTTCTTTGATAATGATGCCTCGTAATTGTAGTTCATTATTTGTGGCAAGTCTTGGTGGATTTGGGAGTGGGAAAAAAGTTGCAACGTTATGGAGGAGAAAATATTTATCGCAATAGTGACACAAAGTCATTTCCATCACGTGGTGTCGCCATTCAATAAGAACATAACAAGTAAGCAAGTGAATCTCACATATTTGAATAATCACGCTTCTATGTCATTTGGTAACCACTCCTTTGTAAAAAAAAGTGAGGTCTATTTTATTTATCTTGTTGCATTTCAATTGGATGGTAACACTACGTGTCATGAATGATTTGGTTTGGTGTGTTCAGCGATGGGATTTGGGTAAAAACAGAGAAATTAGAGTTGGGAGTGGTGGAGAAAGAGTGGAGTTGGCTTGGTAGTGGTGGAAGCTGGAGGTAGTATGGGGTTGGGTCATGGGGTTGTTTTGTCAGAGAGAGAGAGAGAGAGAGAGATGGGAGAGATGGGAGAGATGTGTCTTTGTAGTTATATATTGTTATATTTACGACATTTGTACTCTTTATTTAGGAAATATAAAGTCATAATGTTTTTAAATTGCATTATGTGTTTGACACATGTTATTTTCCGTCCATAATTTAAAAGGAAGTTAGTGCAAGGGATCACATCGGTCTAATTTGTAAAATTTGAATATTAAATTGACAAATTTAAAACTTTAAAGACTTAACTACTACAACTAATAAACTTCAAAGACTATTAGTGCAATTTACACTTTGAAATATAAACTAATCACGTCATCAAACAAATGAGCAATTTCGGATTGTTAAAGGGAGGGGAAAATCTGTTATTATCAACGAAAGCAAAAGAGAAGTTAGTGTTATTATCTAAACAAGATGGAGTTTAATTATTATTTGACAAAATCTCAAAAAAGGTGAATGTCACCCTAAATAATATTGGAGTCTAATTGTTATTCCTCTTCTTCTATACTAGTATCTAGGGCTGACAATTCTAGACACGATTCGTGAAATCGACACGAATTCGACACGGATTTAGCGGGTTTGGGTGTAGTTCTAATGGGTTCGGGTGATTAACGGGTTAACTCGGCAGACCCGTGAAATAAACGAACCGATTTCGTGTTTAACTTATAAATTCGTTTCAACCCGTTTAACCCGTTAAGAGTGGTACAATAAATTTTTTAAAAACATGTTACGTCTATCAACCTCTATCTTATCTAACACATCTCATCTCTCAGAATCATTCAAATTTAGTAATTATTTAATGTTTATTTTTTGTCTTTATTATTTTGTTCAGTCATGATTTATTGTTATAGTAAATAGGTCAATTATGTGTAATGTGTGGCGAGTTAATGATTTTTCATGTGGACTCGAAATTATCTAACATATTCTCTTATTTAACGGGTGACACACGAGTTATATTGGGTAACTCGTCTAATAAACGATTTGTGTATCGGTGTGATAGTTGAACTTGTTTATATAAACGAATAGGGTATGTATAGAGTATTTTTTGACACAAACCCGTTCCACCCGATACGAAACCGTTCCACTCGACATGATTGCCAAGCCTACTAGTACCTATCAAACAATGCTACAACACTTTTAACGGAGAAGTCTACGGTACCAATTTTTTTTAATAATATACTACTATTTAACATTTTTGTGGATACTTTTATCACTTTTGTGAGAACTGTTTGTACCGCTCTTTTATGGTAATTGTGTTAACTTTTTTATTTTTATTTTATTAAAGTTTTCCGAGTGTTGACATTGTTTTACATATTTTAAGTTTTTCTTAATCTTCTATGTCTAAATTAACTGTCAAATTTCAAGCTTTAGTTTTTTTACGATTGGTCTCTACATAAATAAATAGAAATGGATTTCTTTATTTTTATTAATTAAAAATTAATTAAAAGTTATAGTTAAAAGTGTCCATCTTAATTTGAATTCCTAGCCCCCTCCCTCTTAGTGAGAGTCCTACTTTTACATTGGGCTTAATTGAATTCACAGTGGACGAGCTAATCTGGAGGAATATTGAGAAAAAATTTATTGGGGGGGGGGTACTGTAATATTTGAAAAAAAAAAGTAATTGATAGCTACATAAAGGGATTAGTATTATGATGACCTCACTCCTTTATTACAAGGACATTGATTATAGTATCTAGGTTTCTCCGTGGATCGCGTCGGGTTTGGATAGTGTAGACCTAAGTCTTTGTCCAAGTGAGTTATCGGGCGGACTTCGGGTAAGGATAGGTTATCCGCAGCCCAACCCTCGAGCCTATTGGGGGAGCCTGTTCGCGGACTTTTTTATATATAACTTCATTTAAAAATAATGAATATTTTTGTAACTTAATATTTGTGTAAATTATATTTTTGAATTAAAAGTAAAGTCAAAATAGATAAAAAAAAATAATGAATAATTTTATTTTTGATTAGGGGATGGACTAAATCCAATAGAATGATTACATCTCAATTAGGTCGACACCTACTCACTTATCTATCATTTGTATTACTATACCCTTTAAAATTTGTATATTTAATACATGAAAAATAAAAAAATATATAATTTATAGTATCTAAAATTTTAAAACTTAAATTTCAACATTAAGAGACTTATTTCAAAGTTTTAAATTTAATGGTTTAAAATTATAATTTTTTTTCAAAAGAATGTTGAGTGGGTTGGGCTTGGCGGCAAGCTCTTGGGTCGGATTTTTATAGGTTTTTTCGGGCGGGCTACTGGGCTGGGTAATGGGTTTGGGGACAAACCCTAGCCATCTTTTTAAAAATATTGGGTTTGGGCTTAGATGGGCCAACTATTGGACCTATCGAGTTTTAGACCTAATTTTTTTGGGCCAAGTAACGGGATCCGTGGGTAACCCAGCCCATAGACACCCCAAATGGTATCCAATAAAAAAAATTAGGAACCATACCTCCAAAATTATTATTTTTGTGGGTGTTTTTATAATTTTTATGAGTATTTTTATAACAATTTTGTTTATTACTTTTGTGAGTGATTTACTACTTTTGTGGACATTTTTATCATTATTATGATAATTATTTTTATCACTTTTCGTCGATACAAAAAAAATTATCACGTTTGTAAATGTTTTACCATTTTTATGAGTATTTTTGTGGAACCACAACAATGGTAAAAATACTCACAAAAGTGATAAATGTCGATACAATACCGATTTTTTTTTATTCCTTATTACAAGTATAAATCAAGAATATTTTGATGCTTTATACGGAAGACATGTACTCATTGACATATTCTCAGGATATACCCAAGTCAATATCGTTAAATACTAATATTAAAAATTAGAATATCTTTTTCAATAGTTGACTATAAATGTTTTTAATTCAAAAAGCTAATTTAAAAATTAGAATATCTTTTTCCAATCGTTGACTAAAAATGTTTTTAATTCGAAAAGCTCCACGCGAGTATCTTCTTAATTTATTCGATCAGACATGCCTCTAAATGCAAGCTTTTGTATTATTAGAAAACTACAGTTGCTTCTCAATGTTGGCAACTATTTGCTCCTTAACAATACAATAGCCTACAGAATACTAAAATGTCTAACTTGCTGACTAACTTATATAATATGTTGTGCTTTTTGCACTTTGTGCACCGAAAAATTTTAATTTTTTAATTTTATACCCTCAAAGATTAAATTTATCATATTACACCCTCAAGGATTAAATTTATCACATTGCACCCTCAATGTATCACAAGTCTGTTAGTAGTCATAAGGACTTATTTATGTCAAAATGAGGTGTCAATGGGCGTAAACCAAGATGTGATTCTCCATAAGCCTTTGATCTACTTCTAAAAACATTGTTGAATTACTTGCACAAAATTCTTTCATCGTTTACTCTCTTAGAAAAAAAGGTTTGACCTTGATTTGGCTTGGATATTGATGTAGAACAAGAATTAGAAATGATTATCTATTTTCTTTTTCTTTTTTAGCATTAAAATATAGTTGGGAGATGCTAGAGGTATTAATGTAATAGAGGCATTAATGTAAGTAGTTGGGAGGTTGTAGAGGCATTCGTGTGAGTAGTTGCAAAATATGGTTGGGAGATGGTATAAGTATTAATATGAATAGACGAAAGATGTATTAAAGATAGTTGGGAGATGGTAGAAACTTTTCTTGAGCTCTATAAAAAAAGTCCTTGTGAAACCATTTATATCAATCAATCAATCAATCAAATCAATTCCATCAATAGAAGTTTCTCTATGGATTCCACAGAGTGCATACTTTCTTTTCTCAAGGGAACGGTGATTACCTTGTGTTCTTCATTTATTGCTCCTGTGATTGTGATCATATGGGTGACAGTGATCATATGAAAAGATCACTAATTCAAATAGCTTGATGAGTACTGATGATGCACAAATTGGTATCATATAAGATCAATAGTTGAATATATGTAAGGGTGCAATTAATGAGCAGTAAATAGACAATTAAACGACAAAATAGTAAATAAGAGCAAACATGCAGATTTATAGTGATTCGGTCCAGATGACCTACTCCACTCTCGGGAACGATAGCGATAGCCGGAGATCTTTATTGATGAATAAAAGTCATCGGGAGAGTTCATTCTAGGAGAATTACAATGCTTTGAGAGAGAGAAACTTGAAGTGTAGAGAGGTGTAGAGGAGTCTTGAGGTCTCAAGGTCATGCTCCTCCATGTGGAGAAGGTTTATATTATATATGTTTGGTAATACGGTGACGTGGGGAAGAGGGCTCTACTCTTTTGGTAAGTACAATTAAGGTAAGATTGGATTTCCATGAGTGCGTATCCCGTTAGTTTCTCCCACATGCTCCTATCTCTCCGGGCTTCTTGGATCCTAAATTGGGTCGAACTGGCAAAGTGGGATTGGGCCACCCTTTAGCTTACTTGGGTCTTCTTGATTCATTGGGCTTGACCTAGTTGATTTTGAGCTCATCATTTGCCCCCCATGCCCCAAACCTCCGACTATTTGCGAGAGGAGGGTTGAGGGCAAGAGTTTCCTCTCCTTTTTGAGTGATCAGGAGTTTTCTTACTTTCCACGACGCCTTTTTATTTTTGGGGACTCTCTGTTGAGTCTACTGACATCGGATATTTTTTACATTTTTTGCCATTCCTCTTGCTGGGTCCTCGCTTATGAATAGAGGTCTTCAATCTCTCCTCATTTCTCCCCCCATTTCTCTTGAGGCTTCTTCTGAAAACCATTCCTTTTTCCTCAAAGGCTGCTCCAAAAAGCCACTCTTCAAAGCTTCTCTTGGAAGCTATCTTCAAGGTTTATCTTGGAAGCTTTATATTTCTCTCCCTTAGTTTTCTCTTTCTCAAATCACAGCAAACCCATGGAGACTAGGAGCTCAAAGAAGATGGGTATCGTTGGCAAGGAAATGGAGAGCTCAAGTGAGTTGGCCAGGGGCTGGGCGGCGCACTAGGCCTGCTAGGCGACGCCGAGGGAGTGTTGTGGGCAGTGGAGGAGTGGAGCATGGTGTTGGCTTGCTCAATGTGGTTAGGAGTTCAAAAAATCTTGGAAAGGACCTTCGTGGTGATAGAGGCGACGCTCAAGGGGCTTGTGTCGAAAGTCGCGCCCATAGGGCTAGCCTAGGCGACGCCCATGGGTCTGTGTCTTTTGTTGATGGTGTTAGGGACTTAGGCAATGAAGTAGCGGACC
>CM042199.1:9708636-9720408 GCA_023539305.1 Ilex asprella
GTTGGCCTCATAGGCTGAGTCCAAGGGGCTAGCAACAGTGCTCATGGCACAGGTATGGCAGACGACTTTGTTGAGGTGGAGAGCTAGGCGTCGATGCCATGGAGAGAAAGCGAGTCGGAGAGATGAGAGGAGGCGGTGCCTATGGGCTGATTTTTGCGGTAGCCATGGTCTCGGGCTCTTCGTTGAGGGCGACAAGGCTTTTGTGGAGAGAGAAATGGATGACACTCCCATAAGCAAGACCCCGTTGGGCGGCGCCCAGGGCCGCGTAAGTGACACCCTAGGCAATCATAATAGTGCCCTAGTTTGTGCAGGCGGTGCTTCGGTGTGGAGACCATGGACGATGCCATCGAGGGATCTATGGCCGCCGAAGGGACGACGCCCAATGCACGAGAGGATGCAGCTCATCTTTGGTTGAGGGAGGTGCTGGCACCTTGGGTGACATGAGGAGCATTGGAGGAGCCATGGGCGACGCCATGGCTAGTGAGGGGGTCATGGGCGACGCCCATTGTAGGAAATGAGGTGGCTTTGGGTGCCTCCTTTGAGAGGGAGAGTTAGGCGCCTCCTTTGGGTGAGAGGGAGAACTGGGCTCCTCATTTGGGCGAGAACGAGAGCACTAGGCGTCGGCCGTAACTTTGAACAACCATAACTTTGCGCACAATTGTCCGTTTAAGGCGAATTTTTTCTTGAATCCGAGTATTTTTTTGAGATCTACGACATAAACATTGCCAAAAGCGATTTGGTCATCAAATTTTTCTAAAAAATGCTTCTATCTCTCTGAATTTGAGTTTTAACCACAAATTAGTGAAATCAACTGTCGTGGGAAGCTACGTTTTGGCAGACAGCTGCCAGACATTCATGGGTGATGCTGAAGGCTGTTGTGGGTGACACCTGGAGGCTGGTAGGGTGCTTTGAGTGATGCTAGGTGGTTGGGCAGGCACCTTGAGCGATGCCAAAAGGCCTTGGGCGCTACTGTGTTTAGGCGATGTCTTGAGTCTTACTATGGGCGGCGCCTCTTTGCTGCTTGATCACTAACTAACCTTGTCTCTAATTATATGCGTCTTGTTGATAGAGCGATAATAAAGACTCTCTGTGCTTTTTGGGTGCTGTCTTCCCCTCCTTCTTATAAGAGGGCGAAGTCTGGTGCCCCCAGTTCTTTTGAGGCGAAGCCCACTGGTCAGGCTAGTTCCAGAAAGGTGGAGCTTGGAGATGCATCTCGTCTTTCTCTAATTGACGTCTCCTCACCCCCCAAAGATGATGGTCCCAGCACTACTGCGGGGGGTTGAGGCTCCGACGTGGTCTCCTACTAGGACGGAGGGTCCGCCTAGCTGTCCCGTTTCAGGTAATGCCCCAGTATCTATGTTGCGGGATATGAGCCTGACCAGGGAGAGACTTTGGTGGTTTGTAACCCGTACAAAGGTTTAGGAGGTTACCTCTCGAGGCCCATAGGGCATTGTTAACGCTGCTGTGGAGGGCTTTGCTTTGGTATGTCCCGCACTCCTCTTTGGCTTTGTACCTGAATTTCTTTATATATTCACCTTTGAATGCCTGTAGGTGGCTGCTGTTTTGCCTTGCTTGTTTATAAATATGTTGAAGATCAGGGAGACAATCGATGGCCAGACAGCAGAGAGGCGAACACGCGAGGCTGTTGAAGAGTAGTTAGGGCTCAAACGACAGGTACGAGAGGATGTCGTAGAGCAGTTAGGGATTGCATGGCAGACAAAGGAGGATACCGCGAGGCAGTTGGGGCTTGCGCAGTAGGCATGAGAGGATGCCACGAAGTAGTTAGGGCTTGCGTGGCAAGCATGAGAGGATGCTGCAGAACAATTGGAGCTTGTATGGTAGACACGAAAGGATGTCGTGAAGTAGTTAGGGCTCAAGCGGCAGGCACAAGAAGATGCCGCAAAGCAATTGGGGCTTGCGTGGCAGGCATAAGAGGATACCATAGAGCAGTTGAGGCTAGCGCACGAAAGGGTTGCCCATCTAGAGGCTGACCTTGGAGTAGCACTTGAGAGAGCTACTAGAGCAGAAACTCACTCCATTGAGATGGAGATGAGAAGGGCACTGAGGAACTGGTGCTGGATGCCTGAGTTTGGGCGCCCAGTGTTGGGTGCTTGAAGTTGGGCCCCTGGTGCTGGGCACCTACTGTTCGGCGTCTGTTGTTAGGCACCTGAGGCTGGGCACTTGGTGTTGGGCGCCTGGTGCTGGGCACTTACTGAAGCTGGGCGCCAGCCCCTGGACGCCTACTACTGGTCACCTGGTGTTGGGTGTTTGGTGTTGGGTGCCTGGTGTTGGGTGTCTGTTGTTGGGCTCCTGGTTGTGGGCGCCTGAGGTTGGGCGCATTTTGTCTTTTTGTCTCCCTTGTTGTTGTTAGGTCATAAGCTGTTTGAAATGAAAAACAAGACAGTTATGCACACAATAATCTTGCAAAATTTTATTTCATAAAATAATGAATAACAAAATAAATCAACTAAAACAATAAAAGATAGATAAAATCTTTAGGTGTTCGGTGTCCCATAGGTGGGCCATTGTTTCCATGGCAGAGTTGGAGTCTCTTCCTCCTTCTAGCCCTTAGGAGATTGTCTAAATTTCTCTGAGGGGTTGTTGGCGTTCTCTATCGTCCTGGTCCCGGCCAGGTGGCGGGGCTTGTCCTTTGCCAGCAATGTATTGCCTCAACTGGCCACTTTGTATGAGCTCCTCGATCTGCCTTTTAAGATCAAAGTAGTTGTCAGTGTCGTGGTCATGGTCGCGGTGGAAGCGACAATACCTATTGAGATTTTTGCGATTTGGGGTAGACTTCATTTTTTCTGGCCAGCGGAGTGTGGGGTCATCCTGTATCTGGAATAGGACTTGATCCACCGAGACGTTGAGTGGCTTGAAAGGCTGTCGTTCTCTCGGGGGGAACGGACCGAGACAGTCCTTGACAGAGACTCTTTCAGTTCTCTTTCTCTTGTTCTCCGCCTCCCACTTGTCTTCGAGGGTGTTCTTCCTTTTCTCCCCTCCTTAGGAGAACTCACCTCTACGGGCTTTGGTGATGTCCTTAGCGTTTATGTTTTTTTGTGCCCTAGACAACAACTTGGACATGCTGGAGGGCGGCTTCTTGAGGACGAAGAACATGAAACTGGAGGAGCAAAGACCAGCGATAAAGGCGGCCAGGGCTATCTTATCATCTGGCTCCTTAATCTTGAGAGTCTCCTCATTGAAACGGGCGAGGTAGTCTCTAAGACTTTCATCCATGTCTTGCTTGATGGTGACCAGACGAGTCATATGCTTCTGATGTCGGCATCCCCCAATGAAGTGGGAGACGAAGAATCTACTCAGTTCTATGAAGGAGTGGATGGAGGAGGGTTTGATCTTTGCGAATCATTGGTGAGTGGACCCTTTCAAGGTGGTAGAGAAGACTCTACACATAATCTCCTCAGGCACGTTGTGGAGTTGCATGAGAGATTTGTGTCAAGATAGTCGAGGGGGTCTTTTGTGCCGTCGAAGATCTCGATGATAGACATCTTGAATTTCGAGGGTAAGGGATAGTTGACTATATCAGCAACAAAAGGTGTATCAGTACGTCTTACCAGGTAATCCACCGTCTCGGGCACTTGGGCCTTGATGGCGTTGAGGGCATCACCGAGTTGATTTTGCACCTTTTTGACTTCTCGTCCCATCGGTTGGGGACATCCTCCGTTGGGTGATGGTACTGGCTTTCATGATCGCCATATTAGCTCACTCCTTCTTCCTCCTGCGCAAGTACGTGTGGAAGGGGAACACGTAAGCTCCCTATGCGCTGAGGAGGGACTGCTAGGCGAGGGGGGCGCCCTAGTGTGGCCCTAGTGCGTTCTGGAAAGGGGCTACCTGGCGCCCAAAAGAGATAGGCTGCTACTCCTCTCCTGTTGGAGGGAATGGGGCTCCTCCTACGGGGTGAGGGGTGACGCCTCCCTGGGCGAGCATCAGCTGAATGATTTGCTAATTTTGGTTTACTAGCTGCTGTATGGTTTGTAAGAGCTGTTGCCCGATGACGGGGATCACCGTAGCAGATGGTTTCGAGGGTGCGAGGGGAGGCGGAGCCTTCTCCCGGTGGGCCGGGTTGTTGTCTCTCGGTTGTTGACTCATTGATCTGGTCGTGAATACCATTGATTGAAAAAGAGTAGAAAAACTAGTCGTTTCCCATAGATGACGCTAAACTGATGATGCGTAAATTGGTATCGTGCAAGATCAACAGTCGAGTTTATGTAAGGGTGCATTAGTGAGCAGTAAATAGACAATTAAATGAAAAAATAGTAAATAAGGCAAACACGCAAATTTATAGTGGTTCGGTCCGGATGACTTGCTCCACTCTCGGGAACGACAGCGATGACCGGAGATCTTTATTGATGAATAAAAGTCACCGGGAGAGTTCACTCCAAGAGAATTACAATGCTTTGAGAGAGAAAAACTTGAAGTGTAGAGAGGTGTAGAGGAGTCTTGAGGTTTCAAGGTCATGCCCCTCTATGTGGAGAGGGCTTACATTATGTAGGTTTGGTAAGGTGGTGAGGCGGTGACGTGAGAGAGAGGGTTCTACTCTTTTAGTAAGGACAATTAAGGTAAGATTGGATTTCCATGAGTGTGTATCCGGATAGTTTCTCCCACGTGCTCATATCTCTCCGGACTTCTTAGATCCTGAACTGGGTCAGACTGGCAAAGTGGGTATGGGCCGCCCTTTAGCTGACTTGGGCCTTCTTGATTCATTGACCCTGACCCATTTGATTTTGAGCTCATCTAGTAGTAAATCATCTATAGACTAATAAAAAATTGTTAGAAAGAATATTATTGTATTTTCATACTTTGTTAAAGCCAATATAGTCATTCAAAAGTTTTACATATATATTAATATTTAGAAGTAGTACATATATAGATATGTATATGATAGAAATAAGAATTCCAAAGGTATGATATAATTCAGATATGTCATATTTAGATATATTGATTGTACATTGGTTTTAATAAAGGTGTAAGGGTTGAATCAATTACATTTCTTATGGACAGGAAAGTATATGAAGAGTTTTTTAGATATTTTATTAATATTACATATTGGATAATAATACATAAGTGTCTTTAATTTTTTTAATTGGGATATAATGATCAATCAATTTTTTTTTTTTTTTGTTAATATTTTATAGTAGTATAGATACACATACAACTTTAGTAGAGCACTACAAAAACCCAGATGTCTGCTTAGTGTCAATCCGTAAGCAATTTTGTTACAATAGTCCGATAATGTATTTGTTAGATGCTACATTTTAAAATAATTGATTGGAACTCAAGAAAAAGTACAGGGGTTGTATTTTAATAATAGTCGAGTTTATGCGGTTACGCTTAACTACCGCTCCTATTATTTTTTTGGGTAAATTAATCTTTGACCCCTTAACTATGTTCCTTTTTCACATTATCCCCCAAATTATTATTATTTTTTTATATTACATCCTCAACTATACAATTAATTTCATATTATTTCAACAACGTAAATTTTCCATTTTGTCTGGACACGTTATCTGATAATGGCCTTTTTGACATATTCACTGTGAATGACCTTTTTGGCATCCACCAATGCAAAGAGAAAGGACAAAATTTTGGGTTTACAGAACTTGGCTCCCTAGAAATTTTAAAATTTCATTTCATCCTTTTAAAATTAAAATTCTCTTATCATAGCTTAAATTTTTCAAAAGATACCAATCCCTTTAGCCTCAAACTAGGACAAAAAAGGACACATTCATTTATAAAATTCTAAGTGTAGTGGTTATTATTAGTTAACACTATAAAGAAAAAAATTAAAATTTATTAATGTATCAAATTTGTTTTTTAAACAAAATAAGTGAAATCGCACTCACTCTCACACACATACACACTAAAATCGCACACACACACACACAGAAATTACGCACACTGAAATCACGCACACACACACGCGCGCAAAGAAATCACACACACAGAGACGAAAAAGGAGGGTTTCGTGGATTTGATCTTCGTCTTCAACTGGGTTTCATGGATTCGGTCTTCATCTTCATTTGGGTTTCTGAGAGATCGATCTTCATCTTTGTCTTCATCTGGGTTTATGTGAAAGAGAGAGAGAAAGAGGGGAAGATGGGAGAGTGACGAATAAAGAGGAGAAGAGTTTTTATAGTAACCACAAAAATATCCTCTTTTTATTGCTAATGAGATTCGAATGGGAGATCTCATTAAATGAGTGTGCGCGCGTGCGTGTTTTTAATTTTTCTTGTTTTCGAGAACATCTTTTTTTTTGTTTCTTATTTTTGTGTCTTGTTTCCGAAATAACTTATTTATATAAAATAGAAATAAAAACCCAAACATGTTTTTATTTTTGTTTTGCCCAAAAAACGAAAACAAAAATACGAACTAAACAACCGCCAAGTCTTGATTTATTTTTAAAATTTCTATTGCGATTTTTCCTTTTAAGTGCAAATACATTATTTGAAAAGTATAATAATCAATTAATTATTATAATATCTATTATAATAATGACCTATCAGTATAAATTTACATATAAAAAAATCACATGCTCCGGCATTTCTCCAACACTAACAATCGCAGCTGGTTGGCTTTTTTTTTAATTAGCAAAATTGTTGGTTGATAGATACAATTCCCTTGTTTTTGGGGGTGTTGAAGAAGAAAAGAAGTGCAGCTTCCAGCCTTCGAGGATATGGGCATTCTTAGAACATCTCCAACAATAGTAACTATTTTAGTTATTTAAAAAATAATTTTTTCTATTTTAGTTACTCATTTTATCAATACATATTCTAACATATTTTCTATATTTTTAACTACTCCTTTTAAATATTATTTATCATCCCTTTTGTATTATATTTTTTGGAAATAGTGAAAGGGAGAAAGAGAGAGAATGGAAGAAATGAGAGGAAGAGAGAGAAAATATTAATAAAAAAATTTTACTTATTGCTACAATAATTCTCTAAATATTTTTTTCAATTTAATATGTTGAAATTAAATTTTATATTTTAGATAGTCAAATTTTAACTATTTTTCTTTTTTACGGCATATGTTAGGGATGCTCTTACGAATCAACTCCAACTGTCCATGTCACTTCGCCAAACCCTTAGGAATCAACCACAACTGTCCATGTCACTTCGCCAAACCCCTTTTCCTCTACTCTCTTTCTCTCTCTCTCTCAATTATTTATTCTCTTCTTCAAGTGTTCCGTTTTTGTCAACACCACTGTTCTTTCTTTCTCTCTGTCTGCCTTTTTTCACAAATTCAATTTGAATCCATCTTTCAGTTCGAAGCCATATTTTAGATCTCAAACCAACCCATACTGTTCCTACCCGAAATCCGAAATGGACAGAAACCAAGAAATTGCACTGACCCAGATGAGGAAATCAGTTGAAAAGCTTATGTCTTCCACAGAGGTAAGTTATAATGTTGTAATCACTCTCTCACAAACACAAAGCCGTATTTCCTGCACAGTGCACTATGTGAATTGGTCATCAATTTTGTTCCTTTTGTACAAAAATATTATTGCTTGCAGAAGTATGAAGACCCAGCACTCATGAGGTTCTTGATTGCCAGATCAATGGACCCAGACAAAGCTGCAAAGATGTTTGTACAGTGGCAGAAATGGAGGACTGCATTGGTGCCTTCAGGGTTCATCTCTGACTCTGAAGTTGGCGATGAATTGGGATGTAAAAAGATTTACTTACAGGGTTTATCAAAAAATGGACACCCAGTAATTATTGTAAGAGCAAGCAAGCATTTTCCTTCCAAGGATCAGCTCCAATTCAAAAGTAAATTCCCTTCTTTTTTCTCTCTCTCATTGTCTTGCATTAATTGTCATTGATTAGTCAATAATCATGTGGTTTCTGTCCCTAAGAGATTAGATTCTTTTCTGATTGATACAATGATGCCTTCTTATCTTATATTGTCCTATATTGATGGGCCATCATATGAATGTTCCGAAAAAGAAAAGTTTCATAACAAAAGTCCATTTTGATTTGAACAACTTGAAGTTTATCAATACTTTTAGTATGCTTAGACTTATTGTCACGGGGCCACTCACTGTTGGTGTTCCCGGGTTTGTTAGCTTTTCATTGTTGGAAAATTTCCTCATATGGTTGTTTTTTTATAATTCTTTTTATGAGCTTTAGGAATGTCATGCTAAAGGGCAATAATGTAGTTTTAAGTCACAATCATCATAGTCACCAAAGCCTATTGCTAAAGATAATGTTCCTATGATTATTTAATATTGAATTAGGAAATGCAATTAATATGCCCTTTTTTAAAATAAAATAAGTGGTTTTGGGCTAGTGATTATGAAATGATTCCACCTAATGATCAGCAGTCCAACTGAATTTTGGCACTTGGAATTCAGCGAGTTATAGAATATTCTTTATTAGTTTGGTAGGCCTGATGAATTTCCCCTTCAGAAAATGGTGTCAGATAAAAACAGCTTATATGTTTCTTGATCTCATGCAGCTCCGGTTTTTTATGTCGACATTTGTGCTTATCTTTGTTTTGCAGCTTTGTTTTGTTTATTTATTAAATTACAAAGTCAAATAAGTCAAATCTTAACTTGGTGAAGTTACTTTCTGGAACTTTGTGGTGAAGTTCATTTGTTAAAAAATTATGGTCATTGTGCATGGGGGTGCAAAGCTCTCCATTTGCTGATTGGCATAAGAGAAATAAATGTTGTGGTACAAGTAAAGCTTCTTTTCCTGCAGTCAACTTCCTTTTTGTTGATCAAAAGATCGTGAACTTCATTGCCTCTCCATCAGTTTTTCGTCCCTTTATTCTAATGCATCCATAGTATTCTGGGCTTATTTAATCAATCCTGATTCTGGATACATATTTTAGTAGCAATCAACATATTTCCACATGCAACATTAGGAAGGGACAAAAACAAGTATGTATCCTACACTTGGATGGAAAATGTCCTCTTAAATAATATGTTTCTCATTTGGAATGATATTCGAAGCTGCTTCTTGTATTTCTTTCTTCTTAAAGTCAGACAGTCTTGTCATATCTCATTTTAAAATACCTAAGCTATGTAAGCTACATATCTTTTCTCTTTATCTGCTAATTAGGCTTGTTGATTGGCGACATTATTTACAAAATTGATCAGAATAGACACATAAAATTGTGAAAAATATCTATGCCAGATGGCACTTATCAGCTTGATCCTGGTTTCTCTAAATTTTTACTGTGGCTGCTGGCCATTCACTGCTTTAATAAGTCAATATCTAAGCAAGGGGGATGAATCATAAAACATATCAGAAAGTTATTATTATTCCCATAGTTTATGCAATTACTTATTTTGCCACTTTGAAAATAAGTAATATGTAAAAAGAGGATCTATAATGTGTTCCTTTGGCAAATGTCTATAGAATGCTTTAATAGGTCATCTTGAGTAACTTTGAAGTCACAAAGGATCACGGGTATGAAGCATTGTAATGTTGCATGAGTTGACTAGTAACCTTTATATTTAATGTGTTGAGCTAGCCAACAATATGCTATGTGGTGTATGTCATAACGAAATAATCCATCCATTTGCCAATCGAAAATATCATTTTCTTCTCATCTCTCAATAACAATTAGGCAGCAAATATCTGATTCGAATTTTTTTTGCCTCTTGGTGCAGAATTCGTAGTTCATTTGCTAGACAAAACAATTGCAAGGTATCATTCTAATTATTTTTTTGATGATTAAAATGTGTATGGATATCGGTTTAATGGGTTGTTGTTGAATGTGCGCAGCTAAATGTGGTTGTAGTTGTTGTTGGTAATATATATATTTTGATAATTAGCTATTTTTTTTAATAATTTTTTTTGAGAATTGCAAGAAAGAAGTAAGTAAAAAACACATGCTTATAAAATTGTCTTCTTCAAAGTGCATGTGCGCGTGTAGAAAAATGCTTACATTTACAAAGAGGAGTGAATTATTTCAATCGTATTAGGGATAGCTTGACTTTTTGGTTTCCTTGTGAATTTTGGTAATGAAGAAGTTCAAAGTTCTCCTCTTTTGTTCATTCAATGAAAATGTAGTGCAGCTCTTCTGTACAATAGGTGCTGTGCTTTTTTTGTTGTTGTTTTGTCTGATTTTGACCGTTTCTATCAATAACACCAGTCAATCAGCTCTGTGCGGAATTTGCATTTCTAGAGCGCATAATTATTTTGTACTAATGAAAGCTATCTGGTGAGATGATGCTATCAGAGCAGAGATGATATCTTTGGGAGTAAACCATCTCTTAGTGGAGGGGTAGTTGTCAATGATTGTAGGTTTGCAGAGTAAAAGATGAGGGGTTCTTGGCCTTTATTATTTTTGACAAGTTTGGCATGTCTCTGCCTCTGTCTTTTTCTGTTCTCCTTGTTTTTAAAGGTCTGGCAATGACGAGGTGGACTTCTAGTCTACGGATGAGGCTACACAAGTTTAATGTGTTTTGGTTCATCATTTTCCCAAAAAGGTGAAGCCTTAAATTCATAACTAGGGGCACCAGTCGAGAGTGGAACAAATTATTACATAGGTATCAGAGGGGCAACATTGAAAATATCAATATACTTAAGGGTCTATTTCATAAATCTTGAAAAATTACACAGTATTTAAATGGCCAATATGTAATTTCTCAGACTTAGGGTCAATGGCCCCCTGGTCCTAAGGTGGATTTGCCCCAGCATCCGGATTTAGACTTGAATATTTTAGTTGAATTCACATTCTCTCCTTTGATTCTATTTTTGGGGTTAGTCTCTTGTCCATGTTCACATTTTGATAATTAGTGTCCAGTGACATTGTTGTTACCTGCGAAAACTTAAATAAAAGTGTATATCTGCCCTTGCGTTTTGTTGTGAGCGAGCATTTTAGGTGTCATTATCATACTATTCCCAGTCGTCCAATTCGTAACGCTAAGCGAAAAACAGATGGTCTCTGTTGCAGCGTGCCTTCTCTTGAAAAAGAGTTTTTTTTTTATTGTTTATATATGATGATTGAAAAGAAAGGAAGCATTTATTGGGGTCGCTTTATCTGGCAAAATTGGGATATGTTAGCCGCCATGCATATCTATCTCTGTTTCACTTCAAGGTCTGGCAATGATGGGTGCTCATCTTGGCTATGCTAAGAGGAGTATTACACCCATTGGGTGTGTTTGGGGCCATCTGACCCTCTAATCTTATTGGATCTTTGGTTGTTTGTGTTTGGGACTATGATTCAATTTAGTTGCTTGTTCTACTTTTGTTCTTGTTTATTTTGTATATGTTCGTACATGGAAAAATTCATTTTTTACTAAAGTAGTTTTCGATGGAAAAAGTGCATGCACACATTTATATACACATTTGGGGATCTGCACATTTATTGGGGTCGCTCTCTCTCTCTCTCTCTCTCATGTGAACTAGTCTTATATCCTTCTCCCGAACTGATTTTTTTTTAAGTTTTTTATTTTCTTCTAGCAAGACATTTCATTCTCGCATGGATTTCCGTGTACTTTTTACAGTTCTTTTAAAGGCAGAGAGATTGGAAATGAAAAGCTGACTGCTGTTCTTGATTTTCAACAAATTACATTAAAAAACGTTGATGCTCGTGCGTTAATCACTGGTTTTCAGTTTTTGCAGGTAATTCTTTTTTGTGTTATCATTCTATTACAGAAATTTTAGTCTAAATGGCAATAGATAAGAAGCATCATGCATATGACTTATGAAGGTGTTTATACAGCTCTATTACAATTTTTTACTGGAAATTCTTTTGGAGTCATTTCCCTTGGCACAAATAATTGAACAAAAGTGGTGTCTA
>CM042199.1:9720808-9733848 GCA_023539305.1 Ilex asprella
AAAGTGGTGTCTATGAAAACATAACAAACGGAGTTCGGTCTTCACAACTCAAATTTAAAACTAACTCGACTGCAGTCAATTTCTACAATCATATGTTCTTTTGTGTTCCCTATACATAATGCCATGTGCAATAGCTTGGAATTGGTTCTTTATTTGTTCATTGGTTTCTTAAGTTGATTTATAGTTTGAAGATGTGGAACACGATCAAGGTTTTCTTCTGGTGTACTAGCTTCAAGTCATTGTGCTGCCATGAACTTGTCTGGGTTCACGAAATTTGTGCAGATCATGTGACACCCCAAAATTCGGGGGTCCGTCGATTACCCATCAACCCGCGGAATGCCCGTGGATATCGAGTAACTCGATATCACAACGTTATGCCCCATTGATCGGGGTCCATACTTTAATAAAAATTTGGGCAGAGTCTCCTTTGTAAGGGAAACTCTACCTAAAACACAACATGTGCAATATATCTTCACATGACCCATCCGAGGCCTAACATACAACAATGACCTCACCGGGTCCATTTATAAGTAAACATCGACCACACCGGGTCCATTTCCATACTTATATCAAAACATGCAAGGTTATTTTAACAATAGTCCATATAAATTCTGTTATAATCATTTGCAAAAGAATACATGCCCAAATTAAAATTTTCACAAGTGTTTTACATTAACACAAAATAAAGCCATATTCGGCTTTCTTCATACATGAGGGTCCAAATTGGAGCTATCCGTCAGTGTATTTCTCCCACCTGAAATGTTTTTCCGTATAGGGTGAGCAACGCTCAATAGAGTATCTCTTACGGAGACTATTCCTCTACCTAAATGCATATGAATGTTCACATGCAACAATCAATACAAACATCCATTCCAATGAATCATGTCATTAATGATGGAATTCTACCATGTCATATCGTGAAATGAGGTGAGACTCACTCATGCATCTTAACCCAAGGTCTTACCGACTCCCACAATACAATGCAATGCCAATGTGTAGTAACCCCATCAACAGATGAAAAATACATCCGATGACCGTTTGAATTTAAATTATGTATTTACAAAGTCAAATCATTGTTGGATGTCACCCATTGAATGAGTGTTTATGTAAATCAAAATCTTGTGTCTTGTTGGGCAACGGATTTGAATTTTATACCGCCGGTTCCGTATACCATACTACACTTTTTCGGAATTTCACCGCAGGGGAGTTTATAACCAAGTCGCCGGGCCTTGCACCCGAGGGGGGGATCTACCCTTTCTTGCTATACCCGACACAAGTTTTTCATGCAACATGCGGCTCAATGGGATCTTCGATCCGACCTTACTGATTTCACATATCAATCACCAAGAATGGTGTTCGATTAACCATGTATACTCACACCTACACTTAAGACTCTTGCCCATGAATGTGATATCAATTCCATGTCCATATTGCAATGCATGCCAAATGAACAATTTCTACATATCAATGTATACCATGACAGTTTATATCATATGTATATAATCACCATAATCCATCACAATGTCAACATATTATACACTTGCATCTACATTTCTTTTCAGCACAATCCCTAAGGATGTTACTACATAATCAAGCAATAACACACTTAATTTTCAAGGCATAATATAACCACATAATGTGTCCATAAAACAGTCCCAAATTAAGCCACATAGCAGCTCCAAATTAAGTCACATAGCAGCCCCAAACAAGCCACAAAAATAGCCCCAAATTAGGCCACCAGAACAGCCCAATTTCAGCCACTAAAAACAGTCCATTTGGATAGCCCACATACAACCCACTTAACGGCCAAAAACAATCCACAAAACAACCCCTAATCGGAGCACAAAATAGCCCCTAATCGGAGCACGAAACAGTCCCTAATCGGAGCACAAAACATCCCCTTAAAACAGCATTTTAGGATTGGAATAAACTCAAGTAGGAAGAACTCTACCTCTTGTAGCATGGAGGAAGTGATAGAAATTCCAAGAACACCAACAATAGCCCAAGAACTTGATTTCTCCAAAAAAATTTCTTTGGATCTTCTGTAAAATCCACTTTTCTTGGTACGTAGACGTCTCCCTCGTCGCGGTGATCGATTTTAGTTCTTGGCTCGACGGATTCCGACCGACGGATCTCCGAGAATCGACGAAGGAAGTTTGAAAATCTCACTTTTTCTCTTCTTTTCTCTCTTCTCTCTTCTCCAACGTGTGACCAGCTGATCAAGGAGATATTTCCTGCTGAAATATGTCATTTAAGTCCCTATTTATATTTTTCAAGACTTGACCCAAGTCGCGCCACGTGTCCCCTATTTGTTTGGGTCCGTTTTTGCCACGAAACGATTTATTTTATCCCGGTTTAAGTTAAAATTGATTTTATTTGAAATTTTATTAAATTTTAAGAAATTTTAAAGAATTTATTTGTGGGGACTTTTGTGAGGTCAACCGCCACCCAGTCGCCTCGAACGATGTGCAAAAATTCAATTATCTCAGAATTCGATGAAATTCGACAGGGTGACTTAAATTCGCGATACGAATCCAACGGCGAAGTCCGTTGCCTCATCCGAGGTCTAGAGAACACGTATTTTAATTCTACATTCCAGTGGTAAAATGACCATTTTGCCATTTTTTGGAAAAAGTTCAAAATTTTTTGGGTTTAATATTTTTTCCTCGTTAAAAGAATTTCGTCCCTGAAATTCACACACACACACACATATAATTACATGCATATGTAACAGTCATCTGATACTAAATGACTATAAGAACGTACCTCCATCCTCAAATAAGAAAGGATAGTTGGTATGAATAGTGTCTTCATGCTCCCATGTTGCCTCCTCTACTCCCCAGTGGTGCCACAACACATTTACTAGTCTCACGGTCTTGCCTCGCAAAACCTGATCCTGGCTATCCATGATACGCACCGGTCCCTCCTCGAAGGTCCCATCCGCATCAACAATCAACTCACCCCAATCCACCACATGTGTCGGATCTGGAGTATACTTCCGGAGCATAGAGACATGGAATACCGCATGAACACCCGATAGATTTGGCGGTAACGCCAACCGGTAAGCAACTGTACCTACCCTCTCGAGTACCTCGAAGGGTCCAATATCCTCGGCGACAGCTTTCTCCGTTTGTCGAACCTGACCACTCTTCTCTTAAGCATAACTTTCAAGAAGATATGATCCCCCACCAAAAACTTTAGAGGTCGCTGCCGTCTGTCGGCGTAACTCTTCTACCGGCTCTGAGCCGTGAGAAGACACTTCCGTATCAAGTTCACCTTCTC
The DNA here is from genome assembly GCA_023539305.1 of Ilex asprella. Lineage (NCBI taxonomy): Eukaryota > Viridiplantae > Streptophyta > Magnoliopsida > Aquifoliales > Aquifoliaceae > Ilex > Ilex asprella. The sequence continues at coordinate 9,724,091 of CM042199.1, forward strand.
AGAGTTGTCTCTAACCAAATCCAGACCCGTAGAGGGTCTCTCCCCCACCTCCGTCTAACAAACTGGACTCGTAGACCCGTAGTGCCTCATAGGGTGTCATTTGTATGCTCGTCTAATAACTGTTGTTGTATGTGAATTCCACTAAGGGTAAGTGCTCTTCCCAGCTACCCTTGAGATCTAGGACGCATGCCCGTAGTATGTCCTCGAAGGTCTGGATGGTCCTTTCTGACTGACCGTCCGTCTGGGGATGAAAAACAGTGTTCATCATCAACTGTGTCCCCATGGCTCGCTAGAAACTCTTCAAAAAATGAGCCGTAAACCTGGGATTCCGATATGATACTATAAATATGGGTACCCCATGCAACCGGAGAATCTCCCGTATATACAACCTGTAGAATTTCTCCAGTGTGAAGGTCATTCGCACGACTAAAAAATGTGCTGACTTAGTAAGCCGATCCACTATCACCCACACCGTATCATGCCCTCGCGATGTTTGTGGAAAGTGAGTCACAAAATCCATCGTGACATGCTCCTACTTCCATTCAGCTACCTCTAAAGGCTGGAGTAACCCTGCTGGTCTCTGGTATTCAGTCTTTACTTGTTGACACGTGAGACATCTACTAACAAAATTCCCAACTTGCCGTTTCATCTCACTCCAATAATACTGGCGGAGAAGATCATGATACATCTTCGTGCCACCTGGATGCATAGCAAAACGAGAACAATGGAACTCCTTAAGGATCTCCTCTAAAAGCTCCGCAGACTGGAGAACCACAATCCTTCCCCTATACCGAAGACTACCATCCGAGTGAATGGTCCTGCCCTCATCACCTGTCCCCAATCGTACTCGGTCCTTGATGGACAATATCTCCGGGTCCTGCCCCTAGGACTCAACCACTCTGCTCAGTAGGGAAGGCGTAGCCACCAAACTCCCCAAAGTACCCTGAGCCTGCCCTATGTAGCGTAACCCGAACTGTCCCACAGTCTCGAGCATCTGCTACTCCCGGAAAACCACACTAGCCAAGACTCCCTGTGACTTTCGGCTGAGTGCGTCAGCCACCACATTTGCTTTACCGGGATGGTAATGCAAAGTGAAGTCATAGTCTTCCAAAAACTCTATCCACCTACGTTGTCTCATGTTAAGTTCTCGTTGTGTAAAGATGTACTTCAGACTTTTATGGTCCGAAAACACCTCGAATTGCTCACCGTATAGATAATGGCATCAGGCCTTCAAGGCAAAGACAATGGCCGCCAACTCCATGTCGTGCGTAGGGTAGTTCTGCTCGCGGTTCTTTAACTACCGAGAACCATAAGCTACCGCTCTCGCGGACTGCATCAAAATGCATCCAAGTCCGTCCTTAGAGGCATCACAATACACTGTGTACCTTTGTCCCATTTCTGGGACTATCAAAATAGGAGCTGAAGTAAGTCTCCTCTTCAACTCCTAGAATGCTTTCTCACACGAGTCATTCCACTCAAACCTGACCTCCTTCTAAGTCAACTTGGTCATAGGTGCAGCTAATCGAAAAAAGTCCTCGATAAATCTCCGATAATGCTCCGCCAATCCCAAGAAACTACGTATCTCGAAGACTGACTTCGGCCTCTCTCAATTCATGACTGCCTCAACCTTCTCCGGGTTCACAGATACACCCGAAGCCGACACCACATGCCCCAAGAATTTCACCTCAGTTAGCCAAAATTCACACTTGTTGAACTTGGCGTACAACTGATGGTCTCTCAAGGTCTGGAGAACAATCCTCAAGTGACCCTCATGCTCCTCCTCAGACTTGGAGTAGATCAAAATGTCGTCAACAAAAATCACGATGAACTGATCGAGGTAGGGTTGGAACACCCTATGCATGAGATCCATGAATGTCGCCGGGGCGTTTGTCAATTTGAATGGCATCACTGTGAACTCGAAATGCCCATACCGTGTCCGAAACGCCGTCTTAGGGATATCTGTCTCCCTAACCCTCAACTGATGGTAGCCGGTGCGGAGATCTATCTTAGAGTAGACCCGCGCCCCTCTTAACTGATCAAACAAGTCATCAATCCTCGGTAAAGGGTACCTATTCTTGATAGTAACCCTATTCAACTGCCGATAATCTATACATAGTTGAAGGGTTTTGTCCTTCTTCTTTGCAAATAACACCAAAGCGCCCCAAGGTGAAGTGCTCAGTCTGATAAAGCCCTTGTCCAACAATTTTTGCAATTGGACCTTGAGTTCTTGCAACTCAGCTGACGCCATTCTATGCGGAGTCATAGAAATGGGCGACGTACCGGGGTGTAACTCAATGGTGAAATCTACATCCCTATGTGGAGGTAATCCCGGTAGTTCATCCAGAAAAACATCCTCATACTCACAAACCACCCGAGGTAGACCCAATTCCTGTCTCGCCTCATCCTCCAGGGTAAGGCTTGCTAGCCAATCCCCCAATTGCCCATGCCATCTAGAGTCGTACACGGCTTGGGGTAAAACATTGTGCTTATCCCCCTGAAACATGAAACAAATACCGTCTGGTTTGTAGGCAGTGACCCTCTTATGATCACAATCAATGACGACTCGGTGTGTCGTCAACCAGTCCATCCCAAAGATGACATCAAACTCCGACATGTCCATGATTCTAAGGTTCACGGTGAGTAGAATCTCCGAGATCTCTAACTCACAATCCCGACATATCTGATCAACGCTCACCCTAGCTGCTAGGGGAGAACTCACATGCAATGGCTTTTCCAAGGTTTCAACCTCTATGCCCAAGTCTTTCACGCATGATGCAGCAATAAAAGAATGAGATGCACTAGAATCAAATAGTACTCTAGCCCATAAACGAGAGAGTAGAAATGTACGCTGTATCACCGACTGGTCTGTCGGCTCTGTATGAGGTATCATGGCGTAGACACGTCCCTGGGTTCCCGAAGTTCCGGCTTGTGAGCCCTGCCCTCGGCCCTGACCCATACCCTGGCCCATCTGGCCTGCTTGCAGAGTTCCCACTCGTGAAGTGGTAGGAGCCTGTACAGCACCTTGAAAAAGATACTGGTTTCCTTGACCCATAGTGGGGTAGGAAGGAGTATAGTGAGTCTGTGTACACCCCACCGAAGACTGGGACTGAGATGCTCCATAACTTTGGGATCCTTGTCTCTGAGGGCAATCCCGCTTCATATGCCTCGGTTGGTGGCAATGATAGCAAGTTATTTGGCCTGTCTGGTTGGGAGGCCTCTGATTTCTCCCGCCTTGGGAGGATTGACCTTGACCTTGACTTTGATAGCCGCGACCCTGCCCTTAATGCCCTTGCGGAGCAGAAGTCCTCTACTTCTTTCCCGCACTAGAAGAAGAGGATTGACCCTCTTTCTTCTTGTCTTTACTACCCGCTTCCCGGATGTTCCTTGCATCATCAACCTCTCTCTCAATGGCCATAACTGTCGTGACCATCGTGTCCAAGTCTTGTAGAAGAAGACTCACAATTTTGCCCCGGATGGACAACTTCAGGCAACTTCAGGCCATCCTCAAACTTACGTACTTTGGCCATGTCTGTGGCCACATAATCGTCGGCGAAACGGGTTGATTCAGTGAACTTAGCCACGATTTCCATCATCGTCATCGTTCCTTGCCTCAAGTCTAAGAACTCCCGGGCCTTTGCATGTCGAGCAGCCGCCGGGAAGTACTTACCCATGAAGAGTTCCTTGAACTCTGCCCATGTCATTATCCACAAGTTCCTTGAGGTTTTTACCCAATCCCACCACACTTGAGATTCTCCCTCTAGCTGGAAAGTAGCTAGGGTTATCTTCGTAGCATCGGAGGTGATCTCCATTGCCCCTAAGAACTTGTCCACTTGCCGGAACCAATGGTCAGCCACCATCAGATCCGCCCTTCCTAGAAAGACTAGATGATTGTGTGCCTTGAACTTCTGGAGATGACTTGAGCCTCCTTAGCCCCTACTTGCACTAGCCTGTGAAGTGGTAGCTGCTGTAGCACTGGCCTGTGCAATAGTAGCAGCCGCAGTACCAATAGCTTTAATGAAGGCTTGTTGGTCAAAGGCCGGTGGTGGTTGGTTGTTGTTCCGTCCACCCCAACGTTCCCTTCCTCTAGTTACCATCTCTACACACATAAGATAACAATAGGCCAATAGTTTAGTATCCCAAAGTTAGGGATCAAAATTGAAACATTGAAAATTTTCTCATTGTCTCACTAGTAATGCGTATGTTACCTACTAGTAGACATTGACACCCTGAACCATCCTGTTCATCTTTTTCTCGCACCCCAAGGTTATGTTTTCTAACCTTGGTGTTTCCCTTCCCATATACATTTTGCCATGCATAATGTTCACATAACATGTAGCATATAATCATTTAGCATGTTAGAGCACATAACATGAAATGCGTATGGAATGCAATGGTCTAGACCCATGCCCTAGGTAAATCGTATACCTAAGCTCTGATACCAAGCTGTGACACCCCAAAATCCAGGGGTCTGTCGATTACTCATCAACTTGCGGAATGCCCGTGGATACTGAGTAACTTGATATCACAACGTTATGCCCCATTGACTGGGATCCATACTTTAATAAAAATTTGGGTAGAGTCTCATTTGTAAGGGAAACTCTACCCAAAACACAACCTGTGCAATATATCTTCACATGACCCATCTGAGGCCCAACATACAACAATGACCGCACCGGGTCCATTTATCCATACTTATATCAAAACATGCAAGGTTATTTTAACAATAGTCCATATAAATTCTATTATAATCATTTGCAAAAGAATACATGTCCAAATTAAAATTTTCACAAGTGTTTTACATTAACACAAAATAGAGCCACATTCGGCTTTCTTCTTACATGAGGGTCCAAATTGGAGCCATCTGCTGGTGTATTTTCTCCACCTGAAATATTTTCCGGTATAGGGTGAGCAACGCTCAATAGAGTATCTCCTACGGGGGCTACTCTTCTACCTAGATGCACATGAATGTTCACATGCAACAATCAATACATAACATCCATTCCAATGAATCATGTCATTAAATGATGAAATTCTACCATGTCATGCCGTGAAATGAGGTGAGACTTACTCATGCATCTTAACCCAAGTCCTTATCGACTCCCACAATACAATACAATGTCAATGTGTAGTAACCCCATCAACTGATGAAAAATACATCCAATGACCGTTTGAATTTAAATTATGTATTTACAAAATCAAATCATTGTTGGATGTCACCCATTGAATGAGTGTTTATGCAAATCAAAATCTTGTATCTTGTTGGGTAACGGATTTTGAATTTTATACCGCCGGTTCCGTATACCATACTACACTTTTCTGGAATTTCACCGCAGGGGAGTGTATAACCAATTCGCTGGTTCTTGCACCCGAGGGGAGGATCTACCGCTTCTTGCTATACCCGATACAAATTTTTCATGCAACATGCAGCTCAATGGGATCTTCGATCCGACCTTACCGATTCCACATATCAATCACCAAGAATGGTGTTCGATTAACCATGTATACTCACACCCACACTTAAGACTCATGCCCATGAATGTGATGTCAATTCCATGTCCATATTGCAATGCATGCCAAATGAACAATTTCTACATATCAATGTATACCATGACAGTTTATATCATATGTATATAATCACCATAATTCATCACAATGTCAACATATTATACACTTGCATCTACATTTCTTTTCAGCACAATCCCTAAGCATGTTACTACATAATCAAGCAATAACACACTTAATTCTCAAGGCATAATATAACCATATAATATGTCCACAAAACACCCCCAAATTAAGCCACATAGCAGCCCCAAACAAGCCACAAAAATAGCCCCAAATTAGGCCACCAAAACAACCCAAAAACGGTTCATTTGGACAGTCATTGGACAGTCAACATTCAACCCAATTTCAGCTACTAAAAACAGTCCAAAACAGTCCATTTGGACAGCCCTTGGATAGCCCACATACAACTCAATTTCAGCCACTAAAAACAGTCCAAAACAGTCCATTTGGACAGCCCACATACAACCCACTTAACGGCCAAAAACAATCCACAAAACAATCCCTAATCGGAGCACAAAATAGTCCCTAATCGGAGCACGAAATAGCCCCTAATCGGAGCACAAAACATCCCCTTAAAACAGCATTTTAGGATTGGAATAAACCCAAGTAGGAAGAACTCTACCTCTTGTAGCGTGGAGGAAGTGATAGAACTTCCAAGAACACCAACAATAGCCCAAGAACTTGATTTCTCCAAAATCTTTTCTTTAGATCTTTGGTAAAATCTACTTTTCTTGGTACGTAGACGTAGCCCTTGTCGCGGTGATCGATTTTAGTTCTTGGCTCGATGAATTCCGACCGACGGAACTCCGAGAATCGACGAAGGAAGTTTGGAAATCTCACTTTTTCTCTTCTTTTCTCTCTTCTCTCGTCTCCAACGTGTGACCAGCTGATCAAGGAGATATTTTATGCTGAAATATGTCATTTAAGTCCCTATTTATATTTTTCAAGACTTGACCCGAGTCGCCCACATGTCCCCCACTTGTTTGGGTTCGTTTTCGCCCCGAAACGATTTATTTAATCCCCGTTTAAGTTCAAATTGATTTTATTTGAACTTTTATTAAATTTTAAGGAAATTTTAAAAAAAATATTTGTGCGGACCTTTGTGAGGTCAACCGCCACCCAGTCGCCTTGAACGACGTACAAAAATTCAACTATCTCGAAATTCGACGGAATTCGACAGGATGACTAAAATTTGCGATATGAATCCAACGGCGAAGTCCGTTGTCTCATCCAAGGTCTAGAGAACACGTATTTTAATTCTACATTCCAGTAGCAAAATGACCATTTTGCCCTTTTTTGGAAAAGTTCAAATTTTTTCGGGTTTTACAGATCACCTTTGTTAGAGGCCAAACCTCTGTTTTTGATCGCAAATCTGGTTCTAGGTTTATTATTGATGACAGGGTTCTTCTTTTATGTCTGAGTCATAATAAGCAAGTGTAGGGTAATATCGTAACTACAATCCTTCTAGTATATATAAGAGGGTGTAGGACAACACAACTCATATGCAGACTTTCTTCTCAACATTTCTTTCTCTCTTTCTCTCATTTCACTTTTTCTTCCTTAAACACTTAATCTCATTTCACTTTTCCTTCCTTAAACACTTATACCACTACAAGTACATGTTCAAAATGCCATGGAATCTCCTCAACTAAAAATTACAAATGCAGATTTACTGCAATCGTATATTTTGTAAATGCTTTCCTCCTGAAGATTACTCAAATATCTCTGACACACACAAATTAATTAATCAAGAAAAATATCAATAAAGATGAAACAAAAAAGACATCGAAACTTGACGTCAAAGGCCTGAGGCAAAACAAAGAATTCTCTAATAAGGTTATTGCCGATAATTTTTTTTAATACCAAGCTTCTGCCATCACAAAACATAAAAGACCAAAAAGTTAATGACTCTTAATCATAAACTAATAACTAATAAACTAGTCCTAAATTAACTTTAATTAAATTACTCAAAACTAACTACAATACTTTATGGGTCAAAACTCTTAAATCCATTAAAACTCTAATTGTAAATTAATATCAAATAAATAAAGAATAAAACTCTTGGAGAGTTTGGGTCAAACTCCAACAGCCTCCCTTGAACCAAACTCTTCAATCTTGATCATCTTCATCATCCGCTTAAGCTTCATGAATGCATCGAATTTAAGTGACTTGGTAAAAATATCTGCAATCTGATCATTGGATTGACAATACAAAATTTCAATTTCACCATCAATAACCAAGTCATGAGTATAATGGTACTTGATATGAATATGCTTGATTCTCTCATGAAAAACTGAAATTAATGTATAAATGAATGACAAAGTGATAATTTTCGTATTTCAATTATCTAAATTTTTTTGGTTAAAGACTGATGTTGTCTGTTATTGAAGATCTTCTTGATAAAGAATTGGCCCTGCTTATTAACAGACCTTGGGCCAGTTAAAGGCATACTTGGCCAATGATCTTTGATTGTGTACTCTCATGTAAGTTTGCATCACTTTTTATGTCAACATTTATGTTCTACATTTTCATTCATGCAGGCTTACTATCCAGAGCGTTTAGCAAAGTGTTTCATACTAAATATGCCACGGTTTTTCGTGAGTGTTTGGAGGATAGTATGCCGATTCCTTGAGAAAGCGACGCTAGAGAAGGTATGCAATGTAATTAGTAGTAATTTTTCTAGTTGAAGATACATTAGATAACCTCCTTAACTGGGTTGCATAGACTGGATGATCCATGACCACCAGGAGGTATACTGTCGGTGAATATGCCATTTAGATACACCTTGACTTGCTGTATGCCAATACCTTTTATTTTCCAATGACTGACAAATTATCTGTTTTGGTTCATAATTTTCATTTGAATTTCAAGCTGTGATTTTGAATTTGTCATAACGAATGCAGATCATAATTGTGAACAATGAAGATGAAATGAGGGAATTTGTTAGGGAAATTGGTGAAGAGGCCTTACCCGAAGAGTATGGCGGGCGAGCAATGCTCGTGGCTCTTCAAGACGTTGTACTTACCCCGTTGGTAACTCAATAGATAAATCGATGTGGCTTCTGTTGCAAACCCAAGTATCAGGAATCTGATGTATGAATGATACTTCTTCCCCAGTTACACCTTGTAACCATTTGTAACCTTATAGCTTACTAAGTATCAACAGTTATTTCTTGCATCACATTAATACTATCAACTCTCAAAACTATTGCTCTTGTTATAGAAGAGTACTTTGTCAAGATTAAAGGTTTCAACTTGATGCCTCCTTTTTCTTGTAGATTTATGTGGTGAGTTTTGGTACAAATAGGAACGTCGAGTGCCAAAATCACCAGGACACTAAAGCTTCAATCCATAGTCCTCCACAATTCACTCGCCTTCTGGTTTCATCGATCCATGCATCATTATCATGTAACTCGAGCTGACAGGGTAGGACAAGGAATTTCGTTTTTGCACATTGTTCTGATTAGTTTAAAAACCACATTGGTCGAGACATACTGAAACACCTTGAATACCTCAAAAGAGTAAGAATTTCGAGATTATACATTTTTGTTTCTACAGAAACCAAATTTCAATGGGTGTCACTAATGAGATTTTGTGGGTTCACATAACAAGACGCAAAAGAATTTTACTACAATTTATTTATTTTACTACAATTTATTAAACTCGACTGATTTTCAGACAAAATTCAGTATGGGGAATCCAAATCGGTGTTGTATGAATTGCTGTGCATCACATCTCAAGGCTTTGCCTAAATCAAACAAGAACAATTAGTGTTACATGTATTTGAGCTAGTTTCATAACTTTGTTATATATATTTGGCCGACTTTATAACACACGAAGATTTACTGCAGTTGCTACTAGATTTGTTCAATCCATATGGCTAAGTCACCCCCAACTTAACGTTAGAGCATCTTTAACCCTAACTTTAATTTAGAATCAAATTTAAATTTAAGTCTAAATGATCTAATAATATTCTCGAACATTGGACTCAAATTTATACCAAATTAAGAAAAAAACTTATCATGGACTCAAATTCTAAATCAAATTTTCAACGGTAACTTTTTAACTTATCCAAAGTTAAAAGACTTTTTTGATTACTTGTTTGTTGTATCTTCTTGCCTCTCTCTTCTACCCTATTTTCATTGCCGACCACCATCGAAGTTTTCATAGATCATTTGAAGGCCGGTAGGTAAGCTT
>CM042199.1:9753848-9804072 GCA_023539305.1 Ilex asprella
AATTCATTTGGGATGCCATTTAAAATTAAATTTGAGTTGCATAGTATTTTTTGTTTAAGACAAAGAAAGTAGCAAAGGCAGTGGTTAGAAACTAGACTGCAATTTTTTAGAGAAATTTTCGTGCTCTAAAAATCCTCCACAAACAGACAAAAGAATAACAATAACCAAGGTAAAGTTCCAAAGAAAAAGGAATATAATAAGGCTACTGATTTGAAAAGAATAGGAACCCAAAGACAGGAAAGAAAATAATTACCAGAATCATCCCAATTAACTGCAATAGGAAGGCATCAAATGAATCAACTTATAATCTATAACTACAAAATTCTTTAAAAAATAAATATTTTTGTTTTATTGTCTCTTAAGGAAGGCATAAATGGAAGATGAAATGATTCAAAATTTCTTTGCTAACAAATGCATTCACTAAAAAATAATAAATTTTCTAAGCAGTAGTCATTAATAGCTTATTTTTGGGGGGTGAAAGGGGATTGGAGACTTGAACCCTTGACCTCAAGAAAGTAAAATCTTTACAATGTAAAAAATACCATTAGACCAAAAGTCCATTAATGGTAGTCATTAATAACTATTAAGCTATATGGATAGATTAAACAAAATTATATATATATATATATATATATATATTACAATTTTTTTTCATCTTTTCTCAAACAAAACATGAGAGCATACATAGGAGTGTTCAAATTTTTGATTATTCGCATATTCTGACCTTACTCGACTATCGTAAAAAATCAGGTAGGTCAACTGAATAATTTTTAGTATTTCACAAAAATCGAGTAACAATGCAAAATACCCATAAAAATTCCGTATTCATATTCGACCCTACACCACACACACACACACACACACACACACATATATATATATATATATATATATATATATTGTATGTGCAACAATTATGATATATTAATATTTATGGCTTTCTTATCATATTTTATTATAATTATTTATGTTTTATTGAATTTATTGTGTTTTTTTAGTGTGATTAGTCTATTGTGTTGGTTAATTAATGCATGTTACCTAATTTAATTGTTAAAATGATCCAAAAAATTAATAACTAAAAATATGTGTTCACCAGATTTCTTATTCGATTTTTTATCTAATTTTTTTGGATGAAATTCGGATAGAGATAGTTCACTTGATCAGGTAGGATCGGCCAAAAAAATTTTTTTCTGTAAAATATTGGATAAGAAGAAAAAATATCATAATTCTTACCCATAGAGTAAGATGAACACCCTAAGCATACATAATTGAAATAAAATCATACATTTTTTAATAAGGTCGAGGTGTTTAAATTTAACAAATTTGGAAAGAGGAAAGCTATTCCCCGTTGACCTGTCGAACATGGAAAATTCTACATATTAGGCTTGAGATTTTTTTATTACATACTATCCCCTCTAATTTTTGGAAATTATAAAAATTTTAGGATTTTGGGTCAACTTTTAGCCAAACCCACTATATGGGTTGTTGTTAGTCAACCAATCGGTGTTTTTCTTGAAATTATTTTCCTTTTATCATTTGCATCTATCAGAAAGAGAGATCATTAATTATTGATATTGAGAAAGCACGGATGCTATAAGTGCTCACTAATCCCAGCCATTTGAATGCTTACTTCATTATCCAAGTGGGATGAGGAGGAAGGGTTGGAGGATGAATTATTGGAGAAGAGGAATATTGAATGAAAAGAACAAAAGCGAACGTATGTACGAGATTAACTAGTGAGATTTACTTTATTACATGTTATTCTCAATAATTTAGGAAATTATAGAAAGGAAAATTTATATTTTGACCCCTTAACTATGACCATTTGTTAACATTATCCTTTCAACTATCATATTCTCCAATTATTAATGTCCGTTATATATTTAACAGAAAGTGATGATGCACAAAATAGTCTCATGCAATATCAACAATCGAGTGTGTAATTACACAAATATCAACACTCGAGTGTGTAATAATGTGTAATTAATGGACAATAAATAAAGCAATCAATGGTAGTAATGTAAAAATATTGAGTCAATACACAGATATATAGTGATTCGGTCTGAGTGACTTACTCTACTCTGAAAAACGGCAACGGTGGCAGAGAGGGTCTTTATTGCTGAATAAAATAAGAGAGAGAAAGTTTCGGAAGAGGTGTGCTCCGAGAGATGTACAATAACTAGGAGAAAAACTATGTGTGTATAGAGAGATGTAGATATAGAGCTTAATATGTAGTAAGATACCCCTATCAATGGAGAGAGCTTATAATTTATAGGCATGAAACTTTTAGGTAAGGCGGTGACGTGAGGGTGAAAGTACTAGATCTTCGGAGAGGATAGCTACAAAAGATAAATACAATTAAGGTAGCCTTGATCATCGAGAGTGTGTATCTCAATGATTCCTCCCCACGTGCTCTTGGATTCTTCGGACTTTGGGATGGGTCAAATTCACAAACTGAGTTTAACTTGTCTTTTAGTTGACTTGGACTTGCTGGATTTATTGGGCCTGACCCAGTTAGATTTAAACTCATCAGAAAGTTATTTCATTTTTTCTTCTTAACAATGTATTTTTTTTTTATTTTGTCTCAACATATCGGCAATTTTTGTCCAAAAAGATAGTGCATATTTGCAATTTGGGCAAGTGAGATAATTCAAGTAGTTGAAGGGATAATATAAAAAATTTAATAGTTCAAAAAACAAAGTAAAATTGAGTCCATAATTTAGGAGACCAAAGTGCAATTTTCCCCAATAAAATATTGAAGATTTTGGGTCAACTTATTGCCAAACCCTGTCATGGGTTGTTACTAGTTAACTAATCACTTTTTGCTTGCACCATAAGAAGTTGTTTCTATACAAAAAAGTTGTTTGTATAGAATTCCGAAACTATCCTTTATTTCCTCTGTTTTACTTATTTTAACAAATCAAACACTAAAAACATTCTCAAAAATACAAACATCTCTCGGACCTTGCCCACCACCACCATTACCTGACCCCTTTTTTTAAGGTCTCTTCTCGACCACTTTCAACAAATATTATTTCTCCACACACCAACTTTTATTGTCTATTTTTTTAAAATTAAAAATTTTTTAGACTCAGTGTTCTTTTATCTTTCAAAATTTCAAGTTATTAAGGGATAGGACAACCTTTTGATGCTAATTACTAAATTTTCACTCAAAATTATCTATACAATAAATAATGACAGATATATAAAATAATGTAATTTGCCTAAGAGCAACTCCAACGTGCTCGGTAAAAGTTATTTTGAATAGTTAATCCCAAAAATTTTGCTCCGACCGACTCTTTATCCCACTAACTATTTTACCTCCTTTCATATTCACTCGCTACTTCTGGCGAGAAAGGCTCCCCCGTTATGTTTCTTTTGCGCCAAATTTTGTGGTTAGTCTTCTTAAGTTGTGGCTTCATCGTCTTCATCAGAGCTCACATTCAACTAGGTATGAATCTCTTTTTCTCTACCCAAAATCGAAACCCCCCTCCCTCCCCCCCTTCCCATGCTGATAACTATATTGGGTCTCAATTGTAGGTGAGAGCTGTGGGAGGTTCGAAATTATAAACCCTTAAAAGTTTCAATAGGATAGACAAACGTAGAAGGAGAGACGAAGAAGCTAAATTCTTCGAAGTGGAAGGTAATGGATACTTCCACGGGCATGCTTCAGTGGAGGGTGGAGGCTCAAGAACTTAGATGAGTGAATGAAATAGAGTTTTAAAATAAACAATAATATATCATATAATTTGTCCTTTGAAGTTGTTGGGTTTTAATTACCAAAAAAATAAAAATGGCCGGATTTTAAGATTAATAATAATATGGTATGTAATTTATAATTTATATAAATTAATTATTATTAAAATTCAGATTCAGAGTTTTTCGAAAAGGTCTTCAGACTCTTACTCCAATCGAATTTTGTAATTTTTTTTTGACTTCAACTTAAAAAAATTTTAATTATTGAAATTTAGTTAAAATAATTAATTAAAATAGATAGCATAGTTAAAATAATTAATTTGAAGTTATAAAAATGACTTTCTAAAATGGAAAGTGTTATATTTTGAATAACCAGTATCATTCGACTTGCTCCGACAACTTAAACCCTACCTGGTACTGTATAAGGCCACTCAGCCGCCGCCACTTTTCAAAACACTCAGCCGCCAGAACAATCTCCTCCTCTCTTTAAACACCCCCCATACTCCTGTCTCTCTATGCTTGCTCGAAATGGCCTCCCTCCTCCTCTCTCCGAACTTGCTCAAAGCGAATGCCTCACCCATGTCCCACCACCACAACCAATTTCTCCACGGCGGAGCAACAACCTCCAGCCGCTTCTCCAAATCCAATCTCCTTCCACCCACCACTTTCACCTTCGGCATCCGCATGTCCCTCCGTGAAGACGCCCCTTCAATTGCCCTCGTCGGCGCAACCGGCGCCGTCGGCCAAGAATTTCTTTCCGTCCTTTCTGATCGTTCCTTCCCGTATCGCTCGATCCGCATGCTCGCCAGCGAACGCTCCGCTGGAAAACACATCACCTTCGAAGACAAAGATTATGTGATCGAAAAACTCTCCGAAGACAGCTTAAAGGGCATTGACATTGCTTTATTCAGTGCCGGAGGTTCGATAAGCAAGAAATTCGTGCCGATTGCGGTAGAAAATGGGGCCATTGTGGTGGATAATAGCTCTGCGTTTCGTATGGGTGATGGAATTCCACTTGTGATTCCAGAGGTTAATCCAGAAGCCATGAAACATATTAAGTTGAAATTTGGGAAAGGGGCTTTGATTGCGAATCCGAATTGCTCGACTATTATATGTTTGATGGCTGCCACGCCGCTTCATCGGCTAGCTAAGGTGAAATTTCTGCCCCATAATTTCAGTTATGTGTGGGATTAATAGCCTGTTAAAATTATATGATGAAATGATCGAGTAGAAAGGCTATTGCCTAGTGCAACCATCAATCTACTTTATTGGTAAACTATCAATAACCCGGTGCCAGAAGACAATATACAATACCAAAAATTAAACATTATATTTTAAATAATTAACGATACACGAGGGGTGTTGTATGTAAATAAATTTAAATATTATTATTTTGATAAAACACGAGAATTATATGTATAATTAAATTAAATAATAAATTTGGTGCCGAATAATTAATTAATATTTTAATTATTACTAAATTAATTATTAGTTTATTTTATAAGTTTTTGAATACTTAATTTGTCATTTATTTTGCTATTTCTCCGACCTGAATTTGCACATCTGATTATGTTATATAAATTTATTGGTACATAATTTGCTGACTTAATTCACTATAATTAACCGTGGGTCTTATCAAATTTTAGAACTTGTTGATCTAATGGTTTCAATGAAGCCACATCATTATGTCAGTAAATTATGTTAGTTTTTTAGGTTTAAATAGTATTATTCTATAATTATTAACTTTTATTTTGTTAAATAAATAGGTTAGACGGCTTATAATATTATTACATACCAAAAAATAAAATATAACATATATTTGACAGTAAAATTCAACCTAACTACACGTTGATAATAATTTAACATATATAGGAAGTAATTATATAATTGTATGTAACTGTAGTACTTATAAATGAGTTGAAAAGAATTTAGAAGGTCTCATAAATGAGCTCAAAACAAGTTAAAAGTCAAATAGGTGTAAAAAAATAAAAATTAGATGAAAGTATATAGGTGGATATAATTTTATTTTATTATAATAATTATGGATAAAATAGAAAATTAAAAATTTTTCGTAGATACTGACATTTATAAGTAGTATAAATAGATATAAATATAGATAATTAATTAATTAAATTATTTTTTAATTACGTAATTTTAAATGATTTTATGCCAGAATTTTTTTTTTCTGAATTTTATATCATTAGAACAAAGTAGATGAAGATTGAATCGATTATGTTGTTGTATTTGTATAAGTAGATAATTCAACTTCTTGAGATAGATAGAAAATGCATAGAAAAGGTATAAATATTTTGTAAAAACAAAAACACAACCGAGCAATGCATCTTGAAGCTTCATATGATGCTAATTACAAGTCACATACCATTCTTCACCTTGTCAAAATGTGAAATAGAAGAATACCTTCAAATTATGTATTGATCGAAACTCAAAAAGATGCTAGGAAATGCATTTGCTTCCATAATCCTTCTGTCACCTCCCTCATGTGGGGGTAAGGCTGTGAACTTTAGATCTTCTCTAGACTTTTCATGCGGGCCTGCCTTTAATTAATTTATAACTAAAGGTGACTTGTACTTGAAGGTATAGTGTAATCTGAATAGTTTTGAGCGGGATGTTGGTGTCGTTGAATGAGTCTATTTGAGACCGTTCGATGGACTTAATGAAGCCTGTCTTATTTTATATTATAGATTGTATCTGATCCACCCATCCTAAGATCATGGGATGAAATAGGGTAATGATCCCTTTGTAATCCTTCTATTTCTAGGCTAAACTGACATTTGTTTCAACGTAGCCTTACCCCTTGCAGCTTGTTATTGAATTGTATTATTACTAGCCTTAAAGAAACGGAGACAGTAATGTCGCCTATATACTTACCTTACATGACAAGGCTCAACCATGTTATGATTTAAAAGTTTGAGGTAGAAAGAGAGATGCACTGATTTGTGGATGGAACAGGGTGTAGATGAGGTTTTGTAAAAATAAAGCCTGCTGGAGTTCTTGAGCACCAGTTAACTAAGTTCTAATGTTTGGGATAATGGTGTAAAATTGAGGGAGGTTTTAAGCCGGTGAAGAAAGTTTTGTTCCACAATAAACACCAAGAAGCTCAATGTGGCTACATCAGTAAATTTCAGTGAAGAGGAATCAAGAAAATAAGGTTTAGAAGAAGAAGGTTGTGAGAATTAAGTAGGGATTCCAATCTCAAGATCTTTTCGAAGGAATTATTGTTTTGGTGTATGGTGAGCCTTGTCTAGAGAATGCAGAAAATCACGCGGATTTTTTTTCCTATAAACAAAACTGAATATTTTGATGACCAAATATGAGTCAAAAACTGCTTCAAAGACAGTATTTTTATTCATGCTTCTGCAGCTTAATTGGACATTGGTAATGCTAATGTTGCTAAATGAGATACTCAAAATAGGAATGTCACAACATGAAATTCTAAAAATTAGAAATTTAGCTCACAAGACTACCGAAATAATCCACCCATCTTGTTCACATGCTTTTATCTCATAAATTTTATGTTCCTTTACTGTTTTTCTAATCACCTCACGTATGTACTGGTTTGGGCCTAATTTTGTTTTTCTGACTTGCAGGTTCTACGCATGGTTGTTAGTACATATCAAGCAGCTAGTGGTGCTGGAGCCGCTGCTATGGAAGAGCTTGAACAGCAGACGCGTGAGGTCTTTCTCATTTCTTGTAATTTTCTTACATTGTTTTTCCTTTGTTTATATTTGTTTGCCTTTCTAAGTTGATTTGTTTTTACTTATTTTGCAATAAGGTCCTAGAAGGAAAACAGCCAACTTGTAAAATCTTTAAGCAGCAGGTTAGTCAATTTTATAAGTTACAATTGAAACAAAGGATAATTGATAATGTACTACTTCTATTGCTGATTATATTTCCTCATTACTTGACTATATGCAGTATGCTTTTAATCTGTTCTCTCACAATGCACCGGTTCTTTCAAACGGATACAATGAAGAGGAAATGAAATTAGTCAAAGAAACAAGGAAGATCTGGGTAAGTATTAGTTAGGCCTTTATCATTTGGTTCGTCATAGCTCATAAGCCTCGCAATCAGCTGTTGGAGCCATTTGTGGATATGACAAAGTTGACAAGTTTGTTTAGTTTATCTAACATACTGTTCTACTTTATGCTGTAGAATGACACGGATGTCAAAGTGACTGCAACATGTATACGAGTTCCTGTTATGCGTGCACATGCTGAGAGTGTGAATCTTCAATTTGAGAAGCCCCTCGATGAGGTAAGGTTATGATGTCCTGAATTATGATTTGGCTATAAACTCAACTTTATTAGATTTGTTGCTTCTTATGCCTAGTGCAAATCATGTCAACTGTTAGGTTGTTTCTAGTCCAACCCTTAGCACCCTCGATTGACATGACCAAGCTCAGAAATGTCCCTTTTTTAGTTTCAATATTGGTGATTTGAACAATTTGTTTGAACACAAGTATGAAACAACAGTTGTAATTATGTTGACATTGTTATTCAAGATTCTTTCTTTATTAGAATATGCTGCCATATAACTTGCATATTTGTTGTATCTTTTTGGGTACAGTTGCTGAAGACTGATGGGAACATTATCTGGTTGATATGAAACATAGGTGCAACCTTTTTAGGGTAGCATTTTCTCGTCCACCACCTCTGTGCTACTTCCATTCTATGATCACTGTTGTTTTTTTGTGGATATAATACAATTTATTCTTGCTCCTAAGCTTCATGTGCTATTGTTTAGTGTTCTTTCTTGATGATTTGACTCCCGACTCTGTTCCAACTGATAACCATCTCATTTCACCAGCCTTTTTAGTTACTTTCTAGGAAAGAAGATGCTTGGAATTCCAGTAGTATTCAATTCCCGGCTTTTTTAAGCTGCTATGAAGTAACAATCAGCTGACTGCACCCATCAATTGGGAACACCTTGTGAATTTTGTCAATCTGTATTTAAAAAACATTCCATGTACTTGCTTCTTGAGGACAAGTCAACTAGAAATAAGATGGCATTGTTTGTGCTGGAGGTGAATTAAATTGAGTTGGTTTCTGACAGTATTATACAGTGTGCAACTATTGGGGTTGCATCTTGGGGCAGGTTTTCCTGAGACCTGAGCAAAATCGACCTCAGTGGATTAGTGCGGTTCAGCATCTCTTCTGGTCTGCACTTTAATCAAACAGACTAAGAAGGAGAAGAAACATTTTCAAATCAGTTAACTAGATAAGATAAATTCAACGTAAGAAACCACCTTTACACGAACACAACATATGTGATTTACTTTATTGTCAGTGTGAGGGTATGACGATGTATTGCGATAATGGTCTTCAAAGTTATGGGAAGTTTGAGAAGCCATTTTTTGAAAAGGAGTTGCGAGCTGCTTTTTTTTTCATTCTTTTGTCCTGACCAAAGAAAGGATTAGGTACGAGACCTGTCTTTGCTTGGGCAGAGTATGAGATTCCTGCGTCGGCCGATCAACTCTCACCTTTATCTCATCGGTGGGTGGAAGGCATTGAAAGACATTATTTTCTCAATTCAATGACAACGATGATTACTTATGCATGAGGTCTTCCCTTCGCTTCCCCAAAAAAGGCTTGACTATAAATTCGTGTATCCAGGACACAGCAAGGGATATTCTGAAGAATGCTCCTGGTGTAGTGGTTGTTGATGACCGGACATCCAATCACTTTCCTACACCATTGGATGTTTCAAACAAAGACGATGTTGCAGTAGGCAGAATACGGCGTGATGTGTCCCAAGATGGAAACTACGGGTATAATTTCATTTATATGCAATTGTTTCTCCTAATGTTTGACAAAATGTTTATTTTTCTTTCAAGTTCATTTTGAGTGGGTATTTTCCAATCAGGCTGGACATCTTTGTTTGTGGCGATCAAATACGCAAAGGAGCTGCGCTTAATGCTATCCAGATTGCAGAGATGTTGCTATAGTTTGAAGATGCTTCTGTTGGTGAGGTTTTGTGTCATCTAATATTTATATTTTGATACGAAGGATTTCAGGCAAGAGATCACACCATTTCCCCGAGTGAAAGACCAGTGACTTTGCAAGAAAAAGCAATCATCGTCATTGCCTAGCACACTTAGAAGTCTTGAATTTTGTTTGCATTTTCATTTATAAAGCAATTGCCCGACAATGACCCATGTGGACTCTTGTAAGGCTCTGTGTTCTTTGTTCTAGCAACTGTTAGTTATTCTTGTGAACGTTTAAAGTAATTCATTGCGGTGGTATGCTTACAAGAATAAAACAATTATTCTTGTAAACATACAAAGTTTTCTAGTAACCCATTTCTTCTATTTAGCTTTAAAATTAGTTAGTTTATATTCAGTGGTCTGTGATATGTTTATGATCAGAACTGATACCTATCTCCCTTCTTAAAGGCTGAAGGAGTCTATCAGCGAAGATTGTACAGTTTCTTTAACAGCTATTTTGCTCTGGTGATAGAAACTCGTGCTCGATTCAAACATTCGCATTGAGCTCCGGTGTTCAAATGGGGCTGTAATGGAAAATCTGATGCCATTTTTCACAATTTCACAACGCTTCTTATTACACAAGCAATTTGCAAATGACTGACAATTTTTTCCTTCTACCATGGCTGAGCTTCGTTTGTTCACCAATCTAGTTTGAAAATTGACTTCTCATTTCGCATGTGTTCAGTATTGATGCACACTGAATTTGAGCCATCCATAACAATTAGATGTAGTACTTACCCACCAAAATCATAAAGCTAGCAAATCAGCTGGAAGAGGAAGATGATTTCCTTTCATCGTTTGCGCTTCAGAGCGACAAACAGTAGAGTTCCTTTCTTGCAGCTTTCGTCGACCATGGAATGCCTGGCAGCTTTCTGGTAAGAACACTCAAAATTTTCATCGGTTAACAGATGCTCTATACCATGTTATATCATCGGAATCTGTGTAGGATCTAGGACTGTCAATTTCAGACACGACACGAACCGAACACGAAATAAATGGGTCGAACACGAAATTAAATGGGTCAATGGATAAAAACGGGTCAACACGTATAAACACGAAAAAAAAACAGGTTGAATTCATGTCGAATTAGGTCAACCCGATTTTGACCTGATTA
The DNA here is from genome assembly GCA_023539305.1 of Ilex asprella. Classification (NCBI taxonomy): domain Eukaryota; kingdom Viridiplantae; phylum Streptophyta; class Magnoliopsida; order Aquifoliales; family Aquifoliaceae; genus Ilex; species Ilex asprella. The sequence goes on from CM042199.1 coordinate 9,764,663, forward strand.
ATCCGTATATTTTAAACAGGTTAATATAATTCGACCCGAACCCGACCTACCCATTTCTTACCCAATTATCCAAATATATAAAAACAACAAAATAATACATGAGTTTTTTTCTCATGTTTTTAGTGCCCATAGAATAAATTTCTGGTTTTTTTCATGTTTTTGATGGATTAAAGCCATTTAATTGGAAATGGATGTTAGGAATTGATTTCCTTTTGCTTCTTGTAATTCTTTAAATTTTATTCAGTAAAATCTTTTGATTTTTTTAAAGTTGTTAAACAAGTAGAATTTGATATGTGGGTTAAACAGATCGGGTTAAACAGGTTAAGCAGGTTAACATGTCGTGTTATGTGTTAACTCAAAAATGGCCTGTTTATTAAACGTGTCAAACATGTCAGGTTCGGGTAACACATTTAATAGCCAAGTCAGGTTAGTGTTTACACATCTCGACACGATTATTAAACATGTCAGGTTTGTGTTTAGGAATTTTTGACACAAACCCGAAACAAACCCGATACGAAATGGCCTAACCCGACACGTTTGACACCCCTAGTAGGATCCAATAGAAGGAATAATGTTCCATGATGTTGTTCAGTCGAGCGTTGACGTTTGCTGGCTGAAGATGAACTTTGTTGTTCATTGCATGAGGAAGAACATTAAGTGCTTTGACTGGATTGTTTATTTTATGTGCGTCCAAACATTTTTTTTTCCTATGATTTATACAGTTATGAATGATGGTTTATATAGGTGCGGTTGTGCATTTTAAAATTACAATGATTTGACAAAATATTTGTAAATGACATCACACTGATAAATTATGACATGACTTGATAGTGATAAAATAATGAAATGACTTGACACTGTTAAAGTTGTAATATGACAAAACACTGATAAAACAATGACATGATGTGACAATATTAAAGTTGTGATATGACACTATACTTATATAGACAACTTTTTTGACACTTATTACAATTGTTAATCTTCATTAGACATATAATACTAGTAGGTATTGTTCAATAGACAATACAATAGATTGCTAAAAAACAATCACCAACCATAAAACATCCACCAATCATTTAACTACAACAAACCAACCATCAATGCATATAACACAATCATATCGGTGAAAATGTTATTATTTATGTTCATGCCGCATTTGGTAAAACTGATCTCTATAATGTCTGAGAATATGTGTAGGATAACAACCCCTCTCCCCAAAAAAAAAACAAATGTAATTAGTTACCAATACGTACAAGTAACACATGAATCGTCCAACTATTTAATTTCTTACCAACACCCATGAGAGCTTAGCGGCAACACATCAGGAGGCGTGGCATGTGGTACTGGTGCAGGTGCATCAGCATGATATGGTGCGGGGTCCTCCACATGTAACTCTCCTCCATCAGCTATTTCATGGGCAAAAGGGACACGTGGGAGTAATCTCTGTGGACGGATGCATAAATAAGAGAAACATTAGTTATGTTAGTATGCATATCAAATTGTAATGAATTTATATAAAAATATGTAAGAACATGTGTATGATGGTAGAAGTATACTTGAAGCAGAATAGGCAAGTCGTCGATGTCTTTAGCATCACGTCTAGTCGCGATGTACATATCTCAAAATAGCTAGGCCAATGCAACACTATCCCAACAATAAGATCAGTGAGCAATGAAAGGTATATGAGTTTAATCTTACTTGATGACTTGTCTATGAACAAATATGAACAAATCAATAGCATGATGTATGCTCTGGCATAACATGCTATGAATCCTCGGTAGAATCGTCGGGCACTCCTCCGTCCAATGGGCTTGCAATGCACTGATTCTGAGATAAGAGTCGTTTATAGCTCCCGTAGCTGGTGTAAAATCAAGCAACTCCTTGCACAGTGCTAGCAAATAGATTGTGAAGAAATAGAATTAAGACTTAAATTCTTTTCTTTTCTAATTCTCTAACTTTTTCTTGGTTTAGAAGAGATATTGTTATTTTTCCCTCTGATGCATCTCACTATCAGGTGTGATAAGAGGTAAGTCAGATTGTGATGGTCGTGTGTTATCGACTGGGGTAGGTATAGGCACAAAATCAGTACAAAATTTATCTTCTATAAATTCTGCATCTCTTGGTTCCACTATAACTTTAGATTCCAAGTCCAATAATCTGTATGCTTTTGAATTTTGTGCATATCCCATGAGCACACTTCTAATCGCTCGTGACCCTAGTTTAGTTCTCTTTATATCAGGACTACTATAAAAGGCCAAGCACCCCCACACCTTGAGATAGTCCAGATTTAGTTGTCTTCCACTCCATAACTCATACGGTGAAACATGCATTTTCCTAGATGGGATTTTATTGTGTATCCTGACATGCAACAAGTAATTATGCACCCCATAAATTTAAAGGTAATTTTATAGATAAAATTATTGCATTAATCATGTCTACTGATGTCATATTTTTCCTTTTAGCCAAATCATTCTGTTGAGGTGTATACAGTGCTAATATTTGGTGTATAATACCATGCTTTTCACAATATGCAAAAAATTCATTGGGAAAGTATTCTCCACCTTATCACTGTGGAGAATCTTTATTTTATTTTTCTTTTGATTTTCTACTTCCGCTTTATAACATTTAATTTAAAGAAACTAAATGCTTCATCTTTGGTTCGCATTAAGTACACATGTATATCTTGAACTGTCATCTATAAATGTTATAAAGTACTATTTATTACCTCTTGTTAGAACTCTATTTAATTTACAGATATCAGAATACAACAATTCTAATATGCGTGTATTTCTTTATGCCTTAGGAAAATGCTTGTTTATGATTTTGGCTTGAATGCATATTTCACACTTATCATTTTTTTTTATATGAAATATATCCATGCTTATACATATAATTTAAAGAATTGTAATTTAAATTTGCTAATCTAGCATGCCATATAGAACAAGAATCAACAATATAAGCAGAATGTGAAGATTTTTTTATTAATATTATTAGGATTGAATTTGAACATCTATCACTTGAATAACCCTTTTCAACAAAAATTCCACTTTGAAAAGATTATCTTATTAGACTTTAAAAAGGCCTTAAAGCCTTTCTTATATAACAGACTAGCAATGCAAGATTTTTCATAATTTCTGGAACATACAAAACATTGACCAAAGTCAGCTTTTTTCCATTAGTGAATTGAAGTTCAATAGTCCATTTTCCAAGCACTTTTGCATGGTTGTAATTTCCCATAAGCACTTGTTGATTTACAACACTTTCAGAAGTCTAGAATCGGTCTTTGTCATTACAAACATTGACTATAACCCCAGAGTCAAGCCACCAATCAACAGATTTTATTGGATGTTGATATGTGTACTTCGGTAATCATACCAATTTTCACACTTGAGATCATAGCAACAAGATCTTTGATCTCCTCTTCCAAAATGTAGTTGCCTTGTTCACCACTTCAACGTCTTCTTATCATTCTGACGGTATCCACATTCACGAATATAATGACCTTTCTTTTCACAATGAAAATATGAAACATTCTTCTTGTTGATCCATTATCTTCGAATCTGGTGGGTCTCTCCATATATTAAATATGACCCACCTATTCTAACATACAAAATATGGCCCCCACGATTCACCGACGTCATTTTGGTACCTCCAAATGATATGGATAAAGCCATGCGTTCCCAATGGTCTCGAAATCATTAACAGTAAATTAACCAAAATTTTCAAACCAAGGAATCCCATGATTCTGAGATACAACCATTTTTTTTTTCCTAATTCAAAAAATAACTTTACTTTCATACCACTATTGGTCCGACATGAGTGAAACAATATCGACAGTAATCTGTCATTAGACTTGAGATTACATGCCATCTCGGGAGAGAGAAAATCAAAGTGATGTAAATACCGAGAGAAATCGACATGGTGTCGTTAGGGTGAATATGTATTGGATATATTACTCAAAGCCCTCATGTAGTATTATTTATAGACGTGCAAGACACCCATTCAACTGAATGAACATAACCTTTGGAAAGGTTGTAACTCTTGATACAATCACAATTCTTCCAAGAGTTGCGTTGGTTCAAACTGAAACCATTTTCTCTCTCTATGATTTTTCTCCTTTTGCATGGGAAAATAACTGCCAACCATTGCATCCATTCATGAGTGACATATCTAAATGTGATACCCAATTCATGGGTCAACAATTAGTGCTTTTGGGAATTGTTGGCAAGACTGCTTTGTTCTACTGTATTATCAGAAATCCAAGCTCTCTATAGACACAGGTCAAGCCTAGACAATGTGAGTCGAGCCGTAGGGGTTGCTAAAGCTGAGCAAGAGTTTGCAATCAACTCACTGGCATGGTTACTGTTACACCAGCCAATTTCTAGATTCTTATGTGCTGCTGCCCTGCCAACTGAGTTTCAGTGACACATTGCTCAAACTCATCAGTTAGCATAGCTTGCTCTAAGCCAAATGTATACTACAGATCATTGGAATGGTTGACAGAAAATCTCCAAGTAATTTGGGTGCTCATCTGCATCGAATCAAAGTGCTTAGTTTTCTATTTTAACCATCACCAGCAGCCCCGGCCCAACAACATATTTAAAAGGGTAATTTAGAAGCCGGTACAAGTTTTGAGACTTATTTAGACTAAAATACAATTCAAAAACTTATTTAGGGTAAAATGCATATTTTTTAAAAATACCAAAATTGCCATTCGGTACACAATGTAGACGTAGAAACCTTTTGTATTCCAACGTATATTATGGAGACAATCAATTAAATGGAGGAAAAAAAGGGATTTAATCTTCTAAAACCCTTGATCTTCGGCATAATGATTATATGGGAATGGGATATCCATAGCAAAACATAAATGTTTATTTGTGTTCAAACACGAAATATTCCACAAAAATTAAAAAAAGAGGAGTACAATAGTTCCAAAACCCGACTGTTCATTGTCGCCGACGGTGTGGAGAACCTGTTCATCGTCTCCGACAAAATCTTACCGGAAATTTCAGATGACATTCAAGTTCAGTTTTTTTTCCATTCATTGATTATTTAGTTTTTTTTTCTTCATAATCTTGTGCAAGTTGAATTTGAAAAAAGAAAAAACTCAAATTATAAAACCCTAATTTCCTGAAATTGTAGTATGAATTTGCAGTTCTATTAAAGCATATGTATTTGGAAAAAATAGTTTTGAACATGTTTTTTTTTTTATTAAAAATAATTATGTAACTGTTTTACATAACTATTTGAGATTCCAATTATATATAGTTAATATTCAAAATGTAGTGGATATAACTGTATTTGGATTTAAAACATTAGCGAGTCTATCACTGCCGTCACGCTCATGGATTAGGCAATGATGCTACCTGGATAAGTTTTAGAACTATCATATGTATGCTTCCTTGAGTCGGCAAGACTATTTTCCCTTAGGTTGGAAAAATATTTGACAAATTAGAGTTGTAATTTCATTATGTTGCTTGAGTGTGAAAGAAAGAACAAATATTTCTAATGTTTTGATCAATGTTTTTTCTTGTTGACTTTTATGCATTTCGAATTCAGTCCTAAGTTTACTCTAGTATTCCATAGAAGATTTAATATTTCCTGGTAATTTGATGACCTGAATTGAAAATCATTTCCTGTGAATAGGACATGTATCCATTTAAATTCAAGATGTAGATTACAATCATTTCAACAAAATAGCCCTAGATGGGTTGGAGGTGAAAATAACTGTGTAGATATTTTTGTGGTACCAATTCTAAGCAACAATACACCCTTCTCAACACACCAACATTGTTGGATCAAAAAAAAAAAAAAAACACCAACATTGGCGGTGAAATAAGTAGTTGTGCCTCAAACAAACAATAATGAACAATTCATCTGAAAAACAGATTTACTTTCATGGGAATGTTTTTAATCTTATCAATGCAATAACAATTCCTGATTTTATGAAAAAAATGGCTTAGTCAATAGTGTCAAATGCTACGTAAACAGTAACAAATGCATTTTGTGGATGTCTTGAGCAATTTGAAGCTGAAAGCTCTTGGGGTTGTAACAAGATATGCTTGTAGCTAATAATTGTGTCCCTGAAAATAGTTAGTATGTGCAGTTGAGTTACATTACTCATTAAAAATTTGATTGAATCCAATTCTCACGAATTAAACAGTTACTAATGTATGAAGTAATGATTAGGTTAATATAGATACACCATATATTAGCGTAGTTTGAAAAACCAAAAACATAATTATTAAACCATATTTATATGGATGAAACTAAAATAACTCAAAGTCTTTTTGTACTGAATAATTAGTTCCTATATTGAGATAAATTGATCACAAATTATAAACATCTCATATTCAAAAATTGAAGGGTTGTAATTGTATTGTTTAATTTTTTTTGTTATTTTAGGTAGTTCTTTGTAAAAACATCTCAGTATTATATATGTTATTTGTAACTACAATGAGTATCTATTTAGTTGCTACGTTGTGTATCTGTTATTAAAAGTTTGTAACTATGTTGAGTATCTATTATGTCCAATTGTATAACTGTTTTTGGTAATTGTTTACAGTATGAGTTAATTGAGATTTTTATGATGATTTCATGCAGCAAGTTGAAGTGCAACGGAACATCCCATCCAATGAAGACATCCCTCCATTCCTGATTAACTTTGTGAAATGCAACGGGACATCACTTCATTCCTGATTAAGACATTAATAAAAAAGTGAATGACATTATATCAATTCAAAAGGAAAAGAAAAATAGTTACACAAAACAACATAAAAAAACATTAATACAAATAACTGAATTAATTAATAACATACTAGGAGAAAAACATAAAACACAAAAAAATTACAATATGCAAGATCTACCAAAAATAGACATTGGCTGAAAACTTGCATTCAAGAACAGTAATACTAAAATGTAACTCTGATTTTTTCAACACAGTTACACAACAATTACTATTTATACAGAAAATAGTTACATCTATTAAAAAACAATTACACCCATTAAAAATCAAAGCAATCTTTTTTTTTCAACACAGTTACACAACAGTTACTGTCTATACGAAAAATAGTTACACCTATTAAAAAATGGTTACACCCATTAAAAATCAAAGCAGTTTTTTTTTTCAACATAATTACATAACAGTTACTGTCTATACAAAAAATAGTTACACCCATTAAAAACCAGAACAGTTTTTTTCCCCGTTCATCCCAACAACAAACAACATAAAACATAAAAGAATAAACCCAAAAATAGTTTTTTTAATCCCATTCATTCCAACAACGACCAAACATACACAAAATCAAACATATGAATTTCCCAAAAAAAAAATGATCGAATTGTAGAAGAAATATAATTATTTTGTCTATACTAAAAATAATTACACCCATAAAAAAAAGTTACACCCATTTAAGATCAAAATAATTTTTTCCCCCTCTATTTCAAGAAGAAGCGAACATAAAACAAAAATCGAACATAGAAAATTCCAAAAAAAATGACCAAAAAAGGAAAAAATATATTATGATCAACTCAACTTCAATCCGATGACAATTATTGGTATTTGCAATTCTTTTTTCAAAGAAAACCACCACTAAAGAAATAAATCGCCATTGAAGAAGACTTACGTTGAAGAAGATTTATCAGTTGAACATATACGTTTGATTCAAAAAAATAAAGATAACAAATATGTAAAGATTACATATTTGTTTCCTAAAATAACTGTCAATAGATGCATAAATCTCTCACAAAACTCCTCATTCAAAATTCAAAAATTAAAAAAGATAACAAATATGTAATATTTACATATTTTTTTCCTAAAATAACTCTCAATCATGGCTGCATAAAATAAGGAAGTGTGTTTAAGTAAAAAAGATTTTAATTCATTTGAATTTTGTACCTAAACATAAAAAGTTTTATAAAAATTGTAGTTAATAGAATAAACTACTTATTCATATATTTTTGCCTAAATAAGTTTAAAAAATTGTACTCACACCTAAAAACTCTATTTATTAAAAAAGCTTTGGCTTTAGGCCCATTTCAAAAGAAGACACCAAATTTTTAAATACCATAAATAACCCTTGTAAAAAAAGTCTTATAAAAATATAAACTCAATCAATCATTTAGGCTCATAGCCCAATCCAAATATTAAATATTTTTTTAAAAAATAACAATAAAAAAAAAGCTAAACTCAAAAGTCACATCAAATTACAAAATATCATAAAGTCAAATCATTACTTTTATTTTTATCTCTCTCTCTCTCTCTCTCTCACAGTAAACCAACACAAAAAACAATCCCGCTTTTTCTTTCTCTCTCTCATTAAACTAAAACAAAAAAAAACATTTTTTTTCTCTCTCTTTCTCACAGTGCTCTCACAACTCACAGTAACATACTAACATCATCCATCTGAGACGGTGAGATGGTCTCCATCATCTCTCATTGACTCGAGTCTCCATTGCAACATAAGGGACATGGTTTAGAACCAAAAGCTAACATCTGAGATCATTCAATGTTCTATTATTTCATAATTTTAATTTTTTTTTGCGTTCTTTGCTTTCTTTTTAGTTTCCGAAAAAAAAATTTGTCTTAAATTCAAGGTTGTGTTGTATATTTTAATTATACTATATATTGTGTTTGTTTGGTTGTTATATAATTATAATATATTAATAATATGATACCTAGAAGACAACAAGTGGATACGAAAAATTAAAAAAAGAAAAAGAAAAATGGACCGACTAATAGAATCTCAAAAATAATCTCTTGATAAATTTGTTACTAGTAACAAAAATAATGTAACAAAAAATTTAGATGAAAATTTTGAAAATGAATAAGTAGATAATGAAATAGAAGAGAATAAAATAAAAAATATTGAAATAAAAAATATTTGAAATAGAAGATAATGAAATAAAAAATATTAAAATAAAATAGAGGATAACGAAATAGAAAATATTGAAAAAAAAAATAGTGAAATAAAAGATAATAAAATAGAAGACAATCAAAATCTTAATGAAACAAGTGATTATAGTCATATAAATATTTATGATCAAAGTCAATGAAAAAATATTGATACCAAATTAAGAGATTTATTAGTAGAAAATGGTCCAATTAGATATAATTGATGGGCCACGTCTAAGGGTCCAACTCATATTATAAGCACAACTTAAATTAAAGAGCCCACTTATAGAGATTCAGTATCCAGCTCAAGGGAATTCATGTCCGGTCAAGCTCATCGGGGTTCGAGGAGCTATATCGCTAAAGGAATAAGCAGGGTCATCCAAGAGCATCATCCACGCCGCCTTGGAGTCAACCCCCACGTCATCCTTTGACCGAATCTTATGGAGAACACCATAACTGCCTCGCCCTTTTGCCAACTCAACTAGATTTGACACTTAGTTACTAATAAGTCGTCTCAATCTGTTAGGAGGACGACTATAAATTGTAAGCCCCGCCAACACTTGGGGGCAAATCACACTCAATCGAGCACATCTCTCCTATTTCTTTCATAGCTTGTAACTCTCTGCTCTCCCTACACACTTGAAATAATAAAATACCAAGCAACCCTATCCATTTAGAGTGGACGTAGATCACGTTGACTGAACCACTATAAATCTTTGTTTTCTCTCTCTACCTATTTAATGCATTTATTATTGTTCATCTGACAGGTGATGTGCAAAACCAATTTGTGTAGCATCAATAATAATTTAGATTTTCCTCGGGATGAACTCTCTAGACATTTTTTCACTACACATTATATTTGCAAATTGACAAATGGGAAAACACTTGATAGAAGATGGTTAGTATATTCAAAAGATTTGGATAAAGTATTTTATTTTTATTGCAAGTTATTCAATATGAATCATTGTACAAGTAAACTAGCTAATGAACAAACAAAAGATTGGAGAAATATTGGTGTTAAGCTTAAAAATCATAAAATAACTAATGAACATATAACTAATATGAATACGTTGATTGAATTAGAAACAAGATTGCAACTAAATAAAACAATTGATAAAAGTATCCAAGAACAAATTAATAGAGAGAAATAATATTGACAAAAATGTATTAGTAAGAATTATTGTCGTTGTAAAGAATTTTGATAAAAATAATTTAGCTTTTCAGGAAAAAAATGAAAAGATATATCAAGAAAATAATGACAAATTTTTAAATTTAATTGAAATGATTGCAGAATTTGATCCGATATTGCAAGAATACGTTCGTCGTATTCAACAAGATAGAATTCATGACCATTATGTTGGACATAACATACAAAATGAATTGATAAATTTGTTAGGAAATGAAAAAACAATATTATTAAAAACGTTAAAGAAGTAAAATATTATTCAATTATACTTGATTATACTCCCAATGCTCATTTACAAGAACAAACGTCTCTCATATTACGATGTGTAGATATTATAACAAGTCCAATAAAAATAGAAAAATATTTTTTAGAATTTATTAAAGTAGATGGTACGAGTAAAAAATGTTTATTTGATAAACTTATAGATGTAATAAGTAATCTTGAATTAGATATTAATGATGTACGAGTACAACGATACGATAATGTATCTAATATGAGAGGAAAACATCAAGGTGTACAAAAAAGGCTACTTAATTTAAATCCTACAACATTTTACACACTATGTGGTTGTCATAATCTAAACATAATACTTTGTGATATGACTAACTTTTGTCCCAAGACTATATCATTTTTGGAATAGTACAACATATATATTCATTATTTTTCTCTTCCACAAAATGATGAAAATTTTTACAAGATAATGGTTAAGGTTTAACTCTTACGTAATTACCACAAACACGTTAGGAAAGTCGTGTTAAAAGTGTTAAAGCAATAAGATTTTAAGTTTCAAGAATAAGATATGCATTATTGAAATTAGCAAAAACTAGTGAAGATTCTAAAACAATAAGTGAAGCTAATTGTTTAGCAACATATGAGATTAAAAATTTTGAGTTCTTATTGGACATGACTATTTGGTATGATTTTTTATTTTCCATCAACTTAGTTAGTAAATATTTACAATAAAAAGACATGCATATTGATATTATTATAGATCAATTAAAATGTTTCATTTCTTTTTTTGAAAAATATAGGAAAAGTGGATTTACAAATACTATGATTTCATCTAAAGAAATTGCATGTCAAATAGGTATAGAACTTATATTTCGTGAAAAACGTAGAGTTCATAGAAAAAAACAATTTGATGAAAATATTGATGATGACGTAACACAATCTATTGAAGAATCTTTTAGAATTTGATTATTTTACATGTATAATTGATCAAGCTATTTCTTCACTAAAGAGTAGATTTGAACAATTACAAAAGTACAAACATATTTTTATTTTTTTATTTAACTTAGAAAAATTAAAATCATTGACCAATGATAGTTTAAAAAAATATTGTTTAGATCTCGAATATGTCTTAATACACGATTTTTTTTTCAATATTGATGGCTCAGATTTATTTTTAGAAATAAATGTTTTTAAAAAAATTTTACAAACGAAAGAAAATACTCCAATTGAGATACTAAATTATATAAAAAAGTTAGATTTTTTTCTAAATGTATGCATTGCTTATAAAATATTATTAACAATTCCTGTAATAGTTGCATCTGTGGAAAGAAACTTTTCAAAATTAAAATTGATAAAATATTACTTAACATCTACTATATCACAAGAAAAATTAATTGGATTAACGATACTATCAATTGAAAAAGATATGGTAGCAAAACTTGAATATAAAAACTTAATTAATACTTTTGCAACTCAAAAAAAAGAAAAAATTAATTTTAAATAAAAAATATTAATACTAAATATAAAAGACCTCGTTTAGAAGTATCGCTTTAGGTTCGAAATTGTCTTGAGCCACCCCTGATCACCAGACATGATCCATTGGTCTTTGAGTTTAAACTTGTATATTTTGCAATGTTTCATCATTTTTCCCATCGGTAGGGAAAAACTAGTACATTTCATACATGTTTGAAATCGAAAACTGGACCCTTAAAACACCACAGAAGCAAATCTAGGGATGGGGAGGCTAAAAAACCATTCTCCAACTCACATCATTTACGCTTCAAAACAACAAATAACTGGGTGCCTTTCATGTAGCTTGACTCTAGCTGGTGGGAAATCTCTTCATGCTTCTGAGAAGTCCTTTCAAATAGTTCGTGAATAATTTCACGTCCAAAGTGTTGGGCAAAGACTTCTTCCATGCCGGCTCTTAGGTGCATTATCAAAGCTGACACATTAAATGCGATTTCCATCTTCGACCTAGGGTCTGTTAACTCCAATTTCTCAATGCTAAAACACCCATTTTTGTCTACTAGCCTTGTCATCTCTTTGGGGGTGGCAGCATAAATAGGCAAGTTGAAGAAGTCCACTTGAGATTCACTAATAATACCCTGAAACAAAAAATGGTCGTTTTGTTGTATAAAGCGTATCTGATTCACTATATTCAAGATGTAATGCAGGGTAAACTATCACCAACTCAGGCCAACAAGCAGAGAAGGGTAACGGAGCTCTCTTGACCATTAAGTTCTTCTCAAGATAGTACTATATATATTTCTAGACTTTCGTAGCAGATGATTCTCCCCCCCCCCCCCTTTTTCCTTGGATCATCTGGAATACTTTTTGAAGTGAAAATTAATTTCTTGTTATAAGTATAATTCATATTTTCTTAGTTTAACCAATCTCAATTGATTGGATAATAATAGATGATCATTGACTCACCGCGTTCGCCATGTCCATCAGGCTAGATCCAAGGAAATTAAATAAGATGCCAGCAGGGAGCTCAGAATGGTGAATATCATCTGGGAGACCTGGCATGATGAGTACCATCATTCCTCCATCAATAATCTCTTTAGCTCTAGCATTCAGAAAGATCTCCACATCCTTTTCAAATTGAGCTGCATAAGCACTCACAACTTCATCAGAGGCACCAGTGTAGTGAATCCTTCCCTTGTTCCATGCAGGAGAGTTTTTGTCTAGCAACTTTTCGGGCAACTTCGAGAGCCACTGTATTGCATAAGCAGAGTGCACAAAATGGAGGGAGGACGTGGGGAATAATCGCTCGTAGAAAGAACCTGGCACTCCGGTGGCAAAGTATTGCCTATCAGGAGGGAGGGAGGCAAAGAAGGTGTTGAAATCATTGGAAACATGATCATTGAAAAACACTTGGAATTCAAGCTTTTCGGAAGATAGGCCTTGGGAAGAGTACTTCTGTATCATAACTCCTACTACATTTTCCACGATAATGAAGGTATTTGGTCCAACTAAACATCCCAAGTCAGCAATACGAATTGTTTTTGAAGTAACAGTCAGACTTCTTACGTCAAGCTTGTCAACAATTGTCTCCTTGATCATTTCCTTTGCAGTGTTTGAAGCTACTCTCTGCAAGCAAATAAGCCAAAATACAAAATTGATGTTATTGTTATCATCATCCTCAGTCCAAACAGTCTAGAGTTCGAAAAAACTAGACTGAATGTGGAAGTTCATTGAAGATAAATTTTGTGAATCAATATGTAATACAACCAAAGTAAGCTAACAAGGGTTGGACAGGAGATTCAAGATGGATCGGATGAAAAAATTGAAAGGAAAAACTTCCAAACAGTCAAGATTAATTACTCTTAGGAATTTTCGAAAGTGCTCAAATTGTGCTCTATGTTATGGCAACAAAGTGCATTCGGAGAATATGAACATCCATTGAAGTAGGTAAATGGAAAAATGCAGCACAAATTCCACAACACTTTTGAGAAATATAGATATTATCCGAAAACTTTAATATTTTAAGTCTGTACCATTACACTCAGAACCTGACCACAGATCAAAAGCAAACCTCAATTGCCAGGGGTTTATTGCTTTATCCATGGATAAGATATCAACTGACAAAACCCAAACCACAAATACAAATTGATTACTGATTTCACGAGCTAAACAGGCAATGAACATGAAACATTACATATGTTTAGCATTGGATCAGGTTTAGTAGTGTTTCTTGAGTCCTTTACATCACCTTTCCTAGGGTGTTATCAACAGCAAACAGTCTGGGTTATCAATTCAATACGTGCTCTTATTTAATCTACTAGTAGTTAGTTGTATACTTTTATCATTACACAAGACAATGTCCCTTGATTAAATTGCTCGGTAGCCCTAGGAGAGACTCTGTGTAAATCCTGACTTCATCTGAAGCAAATGTTCATGGGTGTGGAAGGACTAAATAGGGTTAGAGCATCTCCAACCCTTACCGTTTTCTAAGCTCAAACTTAAATTTGGGTAAAAAATCTTTAAAAACTTTTTCAGTGTTATACCCAAACTCATACTAAATCAAGGGAGACTCAAAATTTTACCCTTATTGCCTTCAAACCAAAAGCAAAGTGGAAAAAAAAAAATGAAATAAACATCCACCAGTCAACTTAAACTCATTCCAAGAAGTAACAAACTGTAAACAAACGAGAGTACCCCCCCCCCCCCCGCGGCGGGTCTCTCTCTTTGCCTCTACATTTATCAATTGTAACTTTACCTTTCAAATGTATAATTTTACCATTAAAAATAATAACTTTTAGAACGATACCCATTTTTGTGGGTACCCTATTCTTTCCATGAATTATAATTGCTTGGTTCTATATATTTGGTTATTGTAGCTTCTTTTGGTGGTCTATGAATCTGTTTTGGATGATTATCCTATTTGCTTCATGGGTTTGGATGAGATTGGGAAGGTGGGATCTAGTAAAATAGTTCAATAGACCCTTAAATCCTTTGTTTGGTTGGAGGGTGGGATTTGATAGAAACCCAAATATGTAGGCTTGAGCAAATCCAGGAGTAGGTTTGCAGGCTGGTAGTATGGATAAATAGATAAAAAGACATTAGTACCTCTAAACATCGGGATGAATTGGATTAGACAATAAACAATTTAGTCAATTCTATGAAAAATATTTGGTGATGCTTGTGGTCTATCAATGAGTCCCACATGTACTTATGTCACTAATTAAATATAAGAATAAATAGAATATATTCATCCCATGTACAAAACCTTAGGTTTGGATTTAGAACAACTTCATGAATACAATCCAATCCTCCCCATAAAGACCATCCAAACACCCTTTGTACGTGGGTTTGTTGGAACTAAGTTGGGCGAGACAACAATAAGCTCAAAGTCACTGACTTTAAAGATGCTAAATAAACAATGAATAGATCTTTGAATTAAACTTTTTTGTCAAATCTATCCATTTTATCCAAACAAAATCCAAAAAAAAGACCGACTAACAATAGCTTGGCATATTTGGCAAGACAATTGGGACTGAAATTTCAAGTCCAACCCCTATACGACCGCATCCAATTGAAGAACGATTACAAGGTGGAAAAATGTCTTCATGTCTGTCCAATCCTCCATTTGACTGTTTGTTTTGTCAAGTGTGGACCCATGTACCAACGCAAATAACCAGTAAACTCACATTACTTTAATAGGAAGGGTAACAGACAAAAGTAAACCTGTTATTTGGGGTTAATAATGTAATTTCAGATCATATCACACCAATATAAAATGTCTCAACAATTTATTCCACCTCACACTGGGTTTAAAATATCCAAATCAGATGTGGTGCCCTGGATTATTGTAGGTGCGGAGTTAAATGGGCTCATACATAATTGTTAAAATCGCGTATTGGAAGACGTATCGTTTTTTAAAAATAATATATCGTATCATATCATGTACTATAAGATACACGTAATTTAAAATTTTAAAATAATCATATATATATAAGTGATAGACTCATAATAACATATTATTTCATTAATATTCCACCAATTATTCAAGTTCTGAACATAGTTCAGTAATATCAAAATATAAAGACCTCTAATTCAACATAGCATTTCATTAATTACTTGAACAACCTTAATATTATTTAGAAATTTTGAATTCAATTGAACAACATTGACAACAAACTTTTTTTTTTTTTTTTAAATCATAACTATTTAAATAACGTTGTTTCACTAGCTACTGATTTAAAAATAAGTCAAAGGGTAAAACGATGTCATTTTAGCCAAAATAATAATAATTAAATAAACAGAAATATCCCGTATCGAACGTATCGTACAGTATCGTGTATCATATGGTACAATACAAAAATAATATAGAAACTTGATATACGTATTATTTTTCAAGTATATCATGACGTATCGTACGATACGTATCACGTATCATACGATACTAATAACTATGAGTTCATATACATCACTGTCAGAGAGACCTAAGAAGAGGGTATGAAGGATGAAGGAGGAGAGGAAGGAGAGGAGGGAGGAGGGAGGAGGGAGAGAGAAGTTGCCACCTCAGGGCTTGAGCCTATGAGTTTATATCCATCCAAATATCTATCCTTTATTGTGAGAATATAAGGTTATTTATGGAGGGAGGCTACACATGTGTGGCCAAGGCACATGTCATACAAGCCAATAAACCAGTGTCAAGTATCAATCAGGTAGTGGAATACACTATACCGTGGGAATGTTACTGGGAGACCCTTACCTTAGGATCTCGTCGCTGGACTCAGATTATGCTTGCTCAATGTCTATTCTATAATTTTATTTATCTTGACACATATATTTCAATTTCTCCTTTTCTATTCTCTCCTTGAATTATACTATTTAACTAGGGAAATATGTCTGCAAACCCTGAATATAGTAGGACCCCATATGGTGGCCCGAGCACATCCTTGACACGATTATAGAGTCTTTTCCGAACTGAACTCCTTCTTGACCCATCAAACCAAAACCTTCTTAAAGTCCCTCAGAGTGATCTATTGATGTAACATCTTTATAACAGTGTTAAAATAGTCGGTCTCTACAATTATTTTTAGTCAATAAACCCAATAATCCCTTTTTTCCCGTGAAATAAACACCCCCTTAGACACAAGGATTAACTCTCACTATCTGCGGAAATAGAGACGGATAAACACGTATTAACAATACATGGCAGTACCTGATATTGTGAGTTCTTGCTGTAGCTGTAGGTGCCATCTCCACCGTTCATCGGAAATGATTCCGGCATAGTGGCGGCTATTGTTGCGCTCTCTCTCCCACTCTCTCATTCTCACTCTCTCTCACAAACGTTTGTCAACAACGTTACTTTGATCGATATGTCTAATCAATCTACACATGGATTTATATTGGCATGTAGCAATAGTTAGTTGGTCTAATTTGGCGGGTTTGTCTGACGAGAGATGTTGAAAATGTGTGCCATTTCTTTATATTTGGAATTTGACTGCAGTATTGATAAAAAAAAAATTTGGGAACTTGACTGCCATTTCTTTACATTTTTTTCCTAACTTTTTTGGATCATCTTATGATTAAAATATTTATCACTTTTGTGGGTAATTTATCACGTTTGTGAGTATTTTTATAATTATTGTGAGTATTTTTACTACTATTGTAATATATTTTTATCTTTTTTTTTGCGTATAAAATTTTAACCATTTTTATACGTGATTTATCTTTGTTGTAGATGTTTTTATCATTATCGTGGTAATTATTTTTATCACTTTTTTCGGTACCATAACAATAGTAAAAATATCTACAAATGTAATAAATGTCGATGAATTTTTCTTTCCGATACTGTTGATTGCGTTGATTTAATATTGATAGTGATGTCACAAGTCAATCTGTAATAAGAAAAATCAAGCATTAATTATGTAATATTTATACTTTACAATAATCACTAGACTGATTTATTCGTGTTTATTTCAATCTAATGCTTTTGATTGAGACACTCAGTTTTTTTTTTCTTCATAATTTGTCTCTTTAGGTCAAATTAGATCCTCTAGGACTAGGATTGGCAATTATAGTCATGTATAAATCGTATTTAAGCCATACTTAGCGGGTTTATGCCACTCATTTATTTGACGAGCTTTTGACATTCACTCATTTACCATCAAAATTCATTAATTCAATATTGATTTCGTGTCGAGTTTGCAGATTAGTTTGACAAACATTGACTCCGCATATTAGTTTAATTAGAGCCCACTAAATTTTACTAATCCCATTAACAATCCATAAAATTGAATTAAATTCAGCAATAGATAATTGAACAAGATTGGAACTGAAATTTATAAAAAATTAAGAGCACTTCAAATTATAATTAAATAAAGGCAATTTATGAACAAAAAGTTAGATCTACCCTAAAATAGTAGGATCGATTTTAAATAATCTCATTTTGTTTTAATCTTGTCCGATTGATAAATTTTTATGTTACTCTTACGTCATAATAAAACACCAAAATGTAAATTTTCACTTTCGTAATCTTAACCCCATGAGAAACATTGAATTATAGATTTTAATGTTTAAGGACGGTAAAGGAGTCATTGTCTAGTTTGATCTTTAATCAAAATCTTTAGTGTTATTTGTCAACAATGACTATTTTCATATTCAAGCATACAAATTTTTTTTAGAACAATACTATGTATCCCAAATTTATATCTCAAATTAAGAGAGATCATTGGATCAGTGGATCTCATTTAAAAAAATTGATGGGACACATTCATCCAACGGTCCCTTTTCAGTTGGGATGTAAATTTGGGTTATAAATTTGTGATACATAATATTTTCTTTTTTTTTTATTGTTTGTCCTATATTTTCATTGAAAATGATCCATTATTTCATAAGTGCAAGCTTAGCTTTTTCCAAAAGACTACAAAGATGAGTTCAAAAGTCAGGGTTTCCAAGTGTCCCTCTCAAGCTAACGTGTGATCGATCTTTAATATGATGATCGATTTTAAATAATCTCATTTTGTTATAATATCATCAGATTAGACTGTAATGTTACCTTTATTTCATAATAAAGCACCTGGTTAGGAACTTCATGATCCCACCAGTGAGGATTTATCGGAGTGGTCCCTGGGTGGTTTCATTTCCCTCCACCCCTTTTATTCCCAAGAAAAAAAAAAAAGCACCAGAATATAAAATTTTAATTCTGTAATCTTACCCTATGAGAAATATTGAATTATAAAATTTAATGTTTAAGGACATTAAAGGAGTCATTGTCCAGATAGATCCTTATCAATCAAAATCTTTAGTGTTATTTGTCCACAATGACTACTTTTATACTCTTTTGTTTTGACCATAAATACTGTCATATTCAAACATAAAATTTTCCATTCTTTGTCCAATAATTTCATTCGAAATGATCACTCATTTATAAGTGCAAGCTTGACCTTTTCCAAAATAATAGGAAGATGATAACAAGTTTATTAGTAATGGTAGTGCCACCTACCCATCCTCAATATAGCAGAACCACCACCGGCAAATTAAATTGACTAAAACCCATATCGGTCCAACAACTATCTGTTAGAATTTTTCAAGCACATAATTCATATTATATATGCGATCTTACCATGTCTAACATTGAAAAACTAGTCCCTTCAAGAAACACAAACAAATTTTGGGGATGGGAGGCTAAAGACCATCTTCAACTCACATCATTTACGCTTCAAAACAACAAATAACTGGCTTCCTTCCGTGTAGCTTGACTCCAGCCGATGGGAAAGCTCTGCAAGTTTATGAGAAGCCCTTTTAAACAGTTCGTCGACAATGTCACGTCCAAAGTGTTGGGCAAAAACTTCTTCCATGCCGGCTCTTAGGTGCATTATCAAAGCCTGCAAATTAATTGGGCCATCAATCTTCGACCTGGACTGCGTTATCTCCATTTTCTCAATGCTAAAACACCCATTTTTTTCTACCAGCTTTGTCATCTCCTTGGGGGAAGGAGCATAAATAGGCAAGTTGAACAAGTCTACTTGAGATTCACTGACAATTCCCTGGGAAAAAAGTTTTATATGAATTCAATATTGTTAAAATGCAACCCAAAATATAGAGCCAAGATTTTCAAGATGTAATGCAGGGTGCAAAAGAGCACCAACTCATTCTGACAAGCAATGAAGGGTAGCAAAGCTCTATACCTTAAAGTTGGTCAAAAAAGTTTTTTTTTCCCTCGTGTGATAGTATGTGAATGTGATACAATGGAGATACTTCCTGAGAGTTATGGCAGACAATTCCCTCATCCTTCCAAAGTGTTTTTAGGTACCAATTTCCTCCTTTTTCCCCAGGTCATGCTGAATTCTTTGAATACAAAATCAGCTTCTTATGCTAATTGTGATTCAAAAACTTTCGGTTTGACAAATGCCAACTGGTCAAAGATTATTCACAACATTCTTACCAAGCCAATAATTACTACTAATATTTATGTTCTTTTGTCTTGAATAAAATTGGTAATATGTCCTGCATGTTATGAGTCATAGTTCCGTCAGTACTTCCAGAGTATTTCTTAGTACCAATTTCCCCCTTTTCTGTAGATCCTGTTGAGTACGTTTTTAACACAAGTATAACTTCCTTTGCTAAGTATAATTCAAAATCTCAGTTTAACGGATCCCAACTAGTTGAATATGTATAGCTAACCATTAACTTACCGCATTCACCATTTCCACGAGGATAGATCCAAGAAAATTAAATAAGATACCAGTTGGCAGCTTAGAATGATGAATATCTTCTGGTAGACCCGGCAGGATGAGTATCATCATTCCTCCACCAATAATCTCTTTAGATTTGACATTAAGAAAGATCTTGAAATCCTTTTCAAATTGAGCTGCATAAGCACTCACTACATCATCTGAGGCACCTGTGTAGTGAATACTTCCCTTATTCCACGATGGAGAGTTTTTGTCTAGCAACTGTTCAGGCAACTTGGAGAGCCAATGAAGCGCATACGATGAGTGCACGACATGGAGGGAGGACGATGGGAATAACTGCTCATAGAAAGAACCTGGCACTCCAGCAGCAAAGTATTTCTGATCAGGAGGGAAGGAAGAAAAGAGGGTGTTGAAATCATTGGAAACATGATCATTGAAAAACACTTGGAATTCAAGGTTCTCAGATGATAGGCCCTGGGAATTGTATTTCCTTTCAAGAGATGCTATTAGATTTTGCATGGCAAGGAAGGTATTTGGTCCAACTGAACATCCCAAGTCTGCGATTCGAATTGTTCTCGAAGCAGCAGCCAGGTTTTTTATATCAAGATTCTCAACAATTGCATCACTGATCATTTCCTTCGCAAAGTTTGAAGCTTCTCTCTGCCAATAAGCCAAACATATCATTGATGTCATTGCTATCATATCATTAATCATAAATGAAGTGCAGACTAAATGTTCTGTAGTGGAAATACTTGACTCGTTTCTGTTAATGGGAAACCGAGGAGCATCCCTTGAATTTTTTCGATGGAAAATGCAGCACAAATCGCACCACCCCTTTGAGATTACATATATGCTAATCTCAGACTTTGATCCACTCCCCCTTTTTTTTTTTTTAAGTTTTCCCAATTTTTCTTGCAGGAATCCATTTTGCTTGAGATTATAGAAAGCAACCCGTGCAAACTAATTTATGTTTATATCATCAAACTCAAAAAACTGACCACATATCACAATCAAACCCCCTTGGTCAGTGGTTTATTGCTATATCCATGCAAGTTATCAACTGAACAAACTCAAACTACAGACTTTGATTTATCGATTTCAGGGACCAACCAAGCAAAGAACATGAAACCCGAAAAATTCACAACCATACTATGCTTATCTTGGATCAGGTTTAGCACTGAAGTGATTAATATTTTCTTCATTTGTCCCTTCTTGATTATTCAAATCAATTCAGTATGTAATCCCTTGGTGGTGGATGCAGAGACAGGATGAAGCACTAATGGATTTAACTCTTACAGGATTGTGACAGTCAATCGAACAAGCAAAGTCCATTGATCAGAAAGGGCATTTCCATTATTCAATTTGATTCCGCTAGTCGAGGACGGTGCCTCGCCTTCAAATCATTGGTAGAAATCGATGCTTTCAAATTCAAAACCACAACCTTACACTATTGTATATAGAGACACAGAAAACATGTATTACGAATATAGTCCAGTACCTGGTATTGGGAGTTCTTGGTGTAGCTGTAGGTGCCATCTCCGCCGTTCATCGGAAATGATTCCGACATTGTGGCTGCTGTTGTTGCTCTCTCACACTCACTCACACACACACACACAACTTTAGTCAACGGTTTCGTTTCTCTCTGCCCAGTAGTAGGCCGGTACAACGCATCTATATAGCTGCATCTTGTTGTGGTTGGCCTAATTTGGCGCGTTTGACGAGAGATTAAATTTATAACATTTTTTTTTAACATGCAAAAGATTAATTATTATTGCAATTCTCATATAAACTAAATGAATCACAAGTCTGATTAAAAAAAAAAAAGTGAAATAGAACACACAAAAAGAGTGACAAATTAGAGTATAATACAACTTTAAAAAACCGAAATACTTAAAATATCAATCCATGTCTTCAGGGACCGTGCTAAGCCCGTTTCTATAAATTATTGATTTGATCATATTCAACCATTAACAATTCAGATTGTGATATTTTGTACGAAAACACAATTATATATCGAGTACAAAACCTTATGACATATACCCCATCTCTCTAAATGTTAGTTGTACTTGAGTTAATAGGTAATAAAATTGAGCTGGAATTATCATTTATATAATGAAATTGATGTGATTTTTTAAAAGTTTAGTTAGTTTGACAAAATTATATTAAGTTTAACTATTTTGTTGGAAATCGATAATGTTACAATGTGAAGTGAACTTTGACAGATTCTATGCATTTAAAAAATTGACATTAAATGATAAATCTATTGAAGATAGAAATATATCCTAATATTTATGGGATATTATGTGATTGATATTCAATCAATTAGCCAAATTTAGTGGCATAATTTGATTTTTGATTTGTGTCAATCTCTAAGATTAGGAGATACGATTGAATTTGTCACCCCTTTATATATAAATATAAATATATATATATATATATATATATATATGAGTGTATCTCTTGTGTATTAATTATCAAGAATAATAAAGATGTAGTCTTGTGTTGGTTATGTGTGTAGTGGATGTATGTCTTAGACCGAACCACGTTAATTTCATATGTCTTCATCTCTTGTTCTTTTATTTCATTTATTCTTATTTAAAATTTGACAACTTATTGAATAACACGCACACTAAATTAAAAGTTTCTTGTTACACTACTATTAGCTCCCCCACCCCCTCCCCTCAAGATCGATTACTGGCTCCGTTCTTGTCTGTCTTTCTGATTAGACGTATAAAAGGTGGCCAAAAAAATTAGGCTTAATTAGTTATAACTTTTTTTTAAACAAACAAACAACTAATATATTATAATTTTAAAATAATAAATCTATAGCATAGTATAAAGCTTTTGCATAAGAGTGAAAGAAAAATTCAAAAAAGAGCATAATAGAATTCACATCTTCACCTCTTTGTTTGAAAATCTTGAATAAAATCAAAGATCTTCATCTAAATTATTCACACTTGATACGATTTCTTGGCTTGGGTGTGGGTGTTTTGTCAAAAATGGAATGACTTTTTTTTTTTTAATATTGTTATATTCTTGTTTTTGTCTTTGTTTATTGTTATTATATTCTTTAGCTATCACTTTTAACCATTAGCCACTCTTTGTTGGCAGTGACAAACTAGCTGGTTTTAAAGGGTGTGGGTTTGTCAAAGTCAGATTAGGCCTGATTCATCTCAATTCATTTTGGGCTAATTAATTTGTAGATGGATTGGACTGGTGAATGGATTACGGATTAGGATTGTCAACTCTAACTCCGTTAAGATAGATTTGTTCGAGAGCTCTTGTTTATTACCACCCTATTTTTTGAATTAAATTATTTTAATTTTAGTTTTTTCACTTATCTTATAATCATTAAGACGGAGAACCTTCATGGATTGGCTTCTATCAATTGAAGTTTTGTTCATTTCGGATGGTGGTAAATTGAGATTACATAAAGAATTATTTCTTATCAAGTTAGATTATTCAATAAGAAATGATTTTCTTTTTTATTTTTGACCAAATCTTGTTGGGGAGGGTCTCACATCTATGCGATTGTTTATCCAATCTTTATATCATAAGACGAAATTATGATTAAATTGTGAAGCAACACGTTCACGAGGCAAGATCCAAGAAAATTTTGAAGATCTGTAGTTGGCCTCATGGCCACTACAGGTTGTTGTTGGACCGTTAGGTTGTGAGTTCGAACCTCACCAACCCCTCTCTTGTAAAAATTTCAAATAGTGACCAAATGAAAATTCCAAAAAAATTAAAGAAGACACCAATTCGGAGCTCGGAAATTCCTCCACCAATAATTTCTCTAGATTTGGCATTCAAAAAGCTACTCATGTCCTTTTAAATTTTTTTTTGAACAACATGTCCTTTTCAAATTGAGTAGCATAAGCACTCACTACTTCATCTTAGGCACCCATGCATGTGTAGTGAATCCTTTCACTTATTCATGATGGAGAGCTCTTGTCTAGCGATTGTTGTGGCGCCTTGTAGAGCCACTGAAGTGCATAAGCAGAGTGCACAAAATGAAGAGAGAGAACAAGGAGAGGTAAGCAAAGAGGGTGTTGAAATGATTGAAGACATGATAATTGAAAAACACTTAGAATTCAAGCTTATGAGAAGTTGAGCCTTGGGAATAATATTTATTTTCTGCATTTGGCCCAAATCAACGAGCAATTGTAATACCATATCAGCATTTTCGCATAATATTATTAACTAATAATAAAAAATCAAATGTAAAAGACGAACTCTACTTAAGTAGCTATTGAATTATATGGTGGGAGAGTCGGTAGTTATTGACTTACATAGAGGGGTAGAAACTAATTTATATGGAGTCTATTTTCGTATTTGTTTACATATTATTGATGGGTAATACTACGTGGTATCGCTTTTATATAGAACGATAGACTATTTTTAAAGGGTCAATAAATGTTATTACCTAGCTAAGTACTGAGAATAAAAGGAATCAACCCATTTACAAATCTAAGATTTGGCAATATTTGGATAACATAACAATTCGTTGATTCAAACCCACAAACTCATAACTGTTATCCAATACTTTTGCCACTACAACTATCAGACATCATTATATTGTAAGTGCAAGTTGCTTTTTTTGAGAATATTGTAAATAAAATAAAGAAGATAAACAGCAATGCTCGTTTTTGCTAATAAACATAATGTTTTTTGAAATAAAATAAATGGTATAGCGAGTAGAATCTATTGCATCATCCTTAAGATTTTTTTGTGTTGCACATATGTTTTTAATATCACATAATTAGTCGAGTATGATAAAGATAAGGTTATCAATCTTAATACGACATAATTAATTGAGTGTGACTTCCTAAACTCCTACTTTGTTGGACAAACAAATGGAATTGTGGTTGAATGAGCAAATCGGTCCTCATGTACACTACAAAAACATTGATTTTCAACGAGTTTTAATGACCGATAATAAAATTATTTGCCAAAAAATAATTTTTGGCGACAAGTTTAAATGTTTTTCGTGGAAAACTTTTTTATTATATTTTTGCTGATGATTTTTTTTTTTTTTTTGTCATTGTTAAAAGTCTTCACAAGAAATTTCCCCCAAATTTTTTGGCGCAAATGTTGGTGCTAAATGCTAATTCTATTGACGACAGAACTGTCTGTCGCCAAAAATATTTTTTTGTCGCAAATTTTTTGATAAATAAATAAACATAAAAATAACAAAGAATAAATTAGCGACGAATAATGTTTGTGGCAATTTTTTGTTTAGTTTTTGTTTTTGGCGACAAATATTATTTTATCGCAAAATCCTTTAATCTACGACAACCCTCGCTTTATTGCAACTAATATTTGTATTTTTAGAGATGAATTACTTGTTGCCTAAAGGTCTATCTTTTGCAACAAAGATTTGTTGTCACTTAAAAAAAACACTTTTGGCGACGAATTCAACATTTCTTCACATAAAATTTTATGTGACAAGCCTAGCATGACAACTTAGTGACAAAAATATTTCGTCGTGAAAGTTTTTGGCGACAAAATTTGTACTTTTATCGACAAATAAATTCGCTGCAAAAAATCAAATTTTTTGTAGTGATCATGGCTCTCTGTCTTTGAACTCACATTTGGAAACTGTGAGACCCAAGCACGCATAACATTACATTTCATAAATATGGAGGGTCAAAATGTAATTTGCTAATATTTGTGTGGAGTTAAAATTGTAAAAATTAAACCTTGAGTAGTTAGATATGCTTCCAATTAAAGAATTTTATTGTTGAATTACAATAAGATAGAGAGTATGGATGGGATTTTGTTTAAGGGTCAAGACATTTGGGTGTTGAATGTTGGAATAAGTGAAACAAGGGGGAAGGTTAGTGTTATTAGGGGGCTTTAGTGTAATTATGAAATTGGGTGAGTCATTAAGAGGTCATTTGTCCTTTTGGTCATTCCTTACATGATATATATATATATATATATATATATGTGTGTGTGTGTGTGTGTGTGTGTGTGTGTGTGTGTGTGTGTGTGTGTAATGTAAGGAGAAAGAGGGAGAAATGGTGGGTTTTGGAATTTGTCGATTTCATCTTCTAAATATCAAAAAGGAGCAAGAACCTCTTGCATGCTTGAGCTTGAGTGGAAAATTCTTCTTGAAAACTTGCATAATCCATGTGTGTGTCTAAGAAAGTGAGTGGTGGTTGTGCTTGGAAGGCTAGGAAATCCAAAGTTCTTGAGTGAAAGATCAAAGAAGTTCGACGGAGTTAAGCAGCAACAAAAGCATGGTTATGATTGATGGTTGGATTTTGAAAATTGTGGGGTTAAAAGAGAAGGAAGAAGATGGAACTCGAATGAATTTTTGTCAGACTTCTACCAGTAGGAAGTGAAAATCAACCAATAGGACGATGTTCTGTCAAGACTTTTATTGGTAGGAAAGGAGTGACCTATCAGTGTGTTCTACTGGTAGGAAGTGGAGACCTACCAATAGGACGTAGTTCTGTCCGATTTCTGTTGGTAGGAAATAGTGACCTACTAGTAGAACAACATTCTGTAAGATGTTTTACTAATAGAACTTCTACTAGTCCATCGGTAGAAACATGAATCTTCACCATTTTTTTGTACCGTCTATATTCATTCTCCACTCAACCTTAAACCTTATTTAAACATTTTAATGGGTTGAATCAATTTATAATTGAATGGTTCAATATATTATGGTAAATAAAGAAGGGTATTAAGAAGGTATCATGTTAAACTCAATTAATCAATCATGCATGTGTAGCGTAATATTATATATTTGTAAATGATATTTACGTAGCGATGTATGTCAGTTGCAAAGATGATGATGCCAATGTCGGATTCATCTAAGGCTACATAAACGGATTGAGTCTGAGTTGAAATTTAAACCCAGGTGAGTGTGCTTTTTTATGTGACAGACAATAGTTAAAATATGTCTGTGTTATTTATGTATGAGCATGAAGCCTATTGACTTAAAAATAGTATATGGCTCTAAGGTGGTGAATTTAATCTCCATGGTTTATACCAATTATTAGTATTGAATATGTTGTGAGTTATTGATTGTCAATGATTACGTTAAGGCTTAAAGCCTTATTGTCGTGCAAATACCAATATAGTCCATGAAGGACAATTGTTTGACCTTAGTGGCGATGGGGGTGGCCTTAATGGCATTATGTAACCTTAGTGGCAAATTATAACTAGATGACAGATATAGCCTGAATGACTAAATTGTGGCTTTAGTGGCAAATATATGTGTGAATACGTGACAGTTATGTGCGTAATGGTTTGACAATGTTACATGTTGATACTTACACGTTAAAATGCTAGTGTGTGTGTGTTGATCTCCCCCCCCCCTCCCTCCCTCCTCTTAGAGTTTATGATTTTTAGGGAACTGGGAGAAGAATGAAATCTATTGCTAAGTCCTAGAAAGTCGAGGAATTTAAAGTTGAGACGTGATGTCATATTTTGTAAACGGTTGGATATGTAAATTGGTACACTTGTTAGATGTCAAGTTTAAGTACTTTGACAAAGGGTTGAGTAGGGTTTTTATGTAAATTTATGAATTTAACTTTGTGTATATGGCCTAAGCAAGTATGTGAATATGATGATCATTGTCTGTGTTAGGGAATATTTATTATCATACACAATGTGACAGGTTATCAGTTTGTAAATAGAATCCACTCTCCTGAAATAGACTATATATGTATAATATATCCGGAGTAGGATGTGACAGAAACTAACAATTGTTGGGAAAGTTATAGTAGCAGCCCGTTACCACACCAAAAAATACTTGTGGGGTTAAATATAACTGAAAGGTCTTAATATATGAGTCGCCTCGTTATCTATAGCCTAAACATTTGGGTGTGTATGAGTTACAAACATCTGAATGGGGCCCTCTTGTGATTGAACCCTATCTCCTGACGAGTGATATCAAACTATTCTAAATAGAGTAGTTCTAGCAAATGGTATAAGAGTCAATGACTAACGAACCTAGTCGAACTCTCTAAACAGTCTAGAGTGACGGAATTGATAATGAATTTTAAAGATGAATTAGACGAACTTATAGAGTTGGAGTCACAATAATGATCGACTAGTTTTTGGCCCAACCTCAACCCAAAAATGATGTGATGTCCCAAAAAAAATTGTCATGGGTCACTCAGTTTTTCCATAATAGAATGGTGAAGTCTATGGCTGAATAAAAATCCAAACCAATGGCTTTTCGATTTTCATTGAATTTACAAGCTTTTTGGATAGAGCCAATGATCTAATGAAAGTCTTTACGAAATTGACCATTTAAATGCTTCCATCAACTTTGCTCAAAAAATAATGCTTCAATCACTTGGTATTTTTTGCCCTAGGAAAAAATCTATGATAAGGATAAAGTAACTTCCAGCCATACTAATATCTTAGAGAGAGCCCAGACGTAATCACAATGTTGCTCATTCGTGTGGCTTAAGCTTAATTGTGTACATATGACTCTCCCGAACTCCAGAGATAAGGGATTCATGCATTAAACTATGTTCTATTTAATTGAAAAACAAAATGATTCAAAAATAATTATAATAATAATAACCCCTTAAAAAACTAGACTTATATTTTTAAAATGTGAAAATTTAAGAAATAAATTAAAACCAAATTTCAATTAGATGATTTATGAAGAATAAAATTATTTTTTTATTTTAATTTGAATTTCACTTTTATGTCATTTAAGGATATAAATAAACATTGTATGTATGTTGACAAAGTGAAGCTACAAAAGAGGAGCCCACATTGTAAAGTTGAGACTTCCATTACCTTTCTACTGCTTAAGAATAGTGCAACATTTTTTTTTTTTTTGATAATTAAAAAAAGGGTGGGACAAAAGAGAGTACCTAAAGACCAACTCGATAGACTTTTACTGGTGGAAACATGAGACATTTGATTGCTCCCGTTACTCCTCTCAGGAACAAATTAAACTAGACTAGCATATCGGTTAACCACCAAACTCTACTGTTAATTCCAAGATTCGAACCTCCAACCTCAAGGTGAGAAGTTCAGCCGATACCTTACTGGACCATCCCACTCGGTGGTAAAAATAGTACAACATATTATGTCTATAAATAAGGACAATTTTTTAGGTTTCAATAGTATGTCTTTTATTTTTGGAATAATTACACCTAGACCCTCTGAGGTTTGTCACTTAATTACTTAAACTCTTTGGCATTTAAAATATTACACACAGACCCCCTAAAGTTTATACACTTGTAACACTCAGACCCCAACTGTAAATATATCAGTTAATAAATTATACTTAGACCCTCCTAAAGTTTGTAAGTATATAATACTTAAACCACTTGAGTTTAAAATATTATACTTTGACAAAAAATACTCCAATAAAAGATAAAATATCAAATATTTTAAATTTTACTACCAAAATTCATGTTCTATTGTACCATTTATTGAAATAAAATCAAAACTAAAAATTTAATATTTTCTTAAAAAATCGTAATTAGTATACAATTATATTGTTTATTGGAATTTAATTTGGTAGGTTAAACGAACAAATTAAAATACCAAACTACCTCAATTAAAACTAAAAGATATTATGTCCATTACGGTTTGACTCATTGTTTAATTTTTTAGTTTTATTCTAATAGATGGTATAATTATATACTAACTATGATTTTTTTTAAAACTAGACTTTTATTTTTGATTTTATTTCAACTAGTTGGTGGACACGTGCGTTGCACGTGGACCATTTTTAAATTAAAGTGTTCAACTTCATAAAGACAGATAGCAATCTTTTTTATAAGACCAGTTGATGGTGAAGAGAATGATTGAAATGCAATTACTTAAATTATCATAGAATATGCTATAGTCAAAATAAAAGAAACGATTAACAAAGTCGAAGAAAAATAACTATTTTTCCTTTGAAAATATAGAGATAACTCTTAATATTTTGTATGTTGACAATATTATTTAAACCAATAATAAACTACTACACAAACACAACTAATAAACCTCACCCAAATAAAAATTAGCACATCCAATATAAATATATATATGTGGGTGCAAGCGGATCTCTCTTTGCTTCCTTAGGAGGATTTCCAATAGGTGATTATTCTTAATTAACCAGACAAGGGTACAAGAAACCAAGGGAATGCACCTCCTCATTCACCCAAATTATATTACTGGTTTTGAGAAGAAGATAAAAGCTTCTATTGACTTATAGAGAATTAGATGGCATAGTGATTCTTGGTTTATGTTCTCCTGCACCACAATCTCAACAATCTATGAGTAAATTGTGCGACTATACAAAGGCCTGATAGTTCAAAAATAATGAAAATAGCATAATAAAAACAAAAAATAGTTAATAAATCTATGATTGTTGAAGTAGCATCCAACTGGATGTGTGTGTGTGTATGTTAGTGTGTGCAAGAGAGAGAGAGAGAGAGAGGGAAAAGTGTATAAAACGGGGCGATTTCTTAGCATCCAAATTATTTTTGTGGGTCTATATTTATCATAAGTAAAAATTGTTTTAGATTTTATTGGAATTGAAAAAAACTGCAAACAAATATGATTTTTTTCTGCATAGAGAACATAGCAAAATTAATCAATACTCGTGACCATGATAAGTTCACCACGATCCTATAAAAATCATTTTTTCACATTGTCATCGCTCAAGCTGGATGGAAAAATGACTTTGCATTATACTAAAGTTCTTACCCTTATAAATCCATGAAAACCTCACACAAATATTGAAA
Organism: Ilex asprella; assembly: GCA_023539305.1. Classification (NCBI taxonomy): domain Eukaryota; kingdom Viridiplantae; phylum Streptophyta; class Magnoliopsida; order Aquifoliales; family Aquifoliaceae; genus Ilex; species Ilex asprella. The sequence continues at coordinate 9,795,851 of CM042199.1, forward strand.
CTAATTGAGAGTGAATTGAAATAACAAGCAAACTTACCCACAAATATATGTTCTAATTCACACCTCACAAAAACAATAGCAGAACAAAGACACAACTCAAATTGTATACAATCAACAAAAGCCAATATTCTAAGCAAAGATGCTCAAATCATGTCCAGAAGAAAATTTGAGTTATCATATCCAATTAAGAACCATAATTACAACAACACAGAAGAGTATTATAATTTACCTGAAATAAGATCTAGAGGTGCCACAAAAGTCTTTGCAGAATGATCAAGTACTGCAGAAGTTGCCTTCATCACAGAAGAGTGGTCAGACTTTGATCCTGCACCAATGAAAGTATATTGACAATCCATCGATGCAAATTCAAAAAAAAAATCAACCCAGGAGAAAAGCTAATGGCTCAAGCTTCGAAACCAATTGAACAAAAATTCATACCTAATGGATCATTTAACTCGTTGGGGTTATGGATAAGAAGATCGTCCTTCAAATTTTCATAACGGTGCATCTGGAGAAACAGAGCAAGATTGTCATCTACCTCCTTCATCACCATCTCAATACTCCTTTCCTCTCTAACACCTACGTTTGCAAGTAATCGCATCCACAGAGAAGTCAATGTCTCCAAAAAATTAAGCTTTACAATAGAAACCAATAGATTGGCCCCAATTATGGAAAAATTCGAAGTAATGCACATGCAGAAAATGGACGTAATAATTTGATTGTTAAACAACCACAAAGAAAATCTGGCATATCAGTTGTTTAAATTAATTCCAACAGTGGTCTTTAATACACAAGTCACATGAGAGAGAGAGAGAGAGAGATTATCTCATCGAGCAAGTCTAACCTTGTATGCACCTTGGTATTCACCAACCTGCATTGAGAAAGAAGGCTTAAGGATAAAAACAGGAAAAAATATTACTAATAACCCTTGCCTACCTCTTCACCAATTAAAAAGACTTTTGAATCAGCAGATATTTCTTCATTGAGGGCAGAGTTTAAAGCCTCTCTTACTATCATATGTGAGAAATTATAATTTCCACAAGTAAAAATAAGCATCAAATACAGTTATCAGTCGTATATATCAAGCATAAAGAATTTGACATTTCAAAACTATAAAGGAGATTGTACAAGACCAGAACTCAACTTAGTTTTATTGTGTGGCCCTTGGATTTTATTTCCATCTCTTGTCAGAGTGACCCTTTTAAAATTATGGTGCAAAGCCAAGGAAACAAGACAATGAATTTTGAAGTTGGATACTGAACATTTCACTTATTGTTATTTATGTCATTTACCTTTTTTGAAAATGTGAATCAAGCCAAATAAAGCAGCAATGTGAGTCTAGAGGTGTTTCACTCAATTAAACAGAGGCCTTTGTCATATTGCATCCACATAAATTGAATTTGCATTCATTTCTCTCTCTGTATCTATCTATATATATATGTTATATATGCCCAGGCAAACATGTGTATAAATACAATGTCCAGATTTCTACGCCAACTTATTAGAGCAATAATCCATAATCAGATTTAACATGTACTAAGATGATGACACAATTTATTTACTAAAGGTAAATATACCTCTTTCAACTCCGTATGAATCATGACAAAATCTGAAAAGCTAGAAGCCCATGAAAAAAGGATTCCATAGCAAAATGAAGAGTCTAGCAGTTTTAAAAAGTAGAAGGGATAAAAAAAAGCATCAACCTTTATGAATATACAATCTGTACAGATGAAACAACACAATGCATCAATAACCCATCAACCATTGAACCCAGACAGACCGGTTGCAATGCATATTACAAGAATCCATGCTCATGGATAGTTGCCAAAGGATATTTACAAAAATAAATATATGAAAATTCCATTTTCCATACCGAATACTACATATACATATCACATACAAATAAAGATTAAAACTTCAAATATGATTGTATACCCATTAAGCATGAATCTAGAAGTTTAAAGTTTGAAAAGAGGAAGTAAACAACCAAACATGATTATACACCACAAACAATCAACCAAAATTCAATACTTGATATCAAGAGAGGATCGACCAGGAAAAAAAACAAACAAAAGAGAAGTGGTCCTTTACACTATTCCGCACTTCTCCAAACGAAAATGAATAGGAGGAAGATAATTTCAGATCTGCCTGTACTATTAGTGGACATGAGCTACAATAGGGAGAGAAGTGTGTCCTTCAAAACATGGTCATCAAATTAAAACATGAATCTAGTCGAATTAGTCTAAACAAACAACAACCTAAGCTTTTGCCAATATCGACGTTTCATGTAAACGCCAGAAGAAAAAAAATCCAGTGAGCCATTATTTCTTGAAGTGCCTGATGAAACCAAATGTCAAGAGCACCCAACACATTTATTTAAATTCTGTAACACAGATGTGCTTACACGTGTACACCATAGGATGTTAGGCAGCTTAGAATTAAATTTTAATGGCATAAGCGGGCATTTTAATGAGGATAATAATATGGAAGTACAGTAAGACAAGAGAGAATAAAATTACAAGAACTTATATGAGCATAGTGATAAGATGAAAGATAACACAACAAAAAATATTTGACAGCGTGTAACAAAATATCAACTGCAACATATAGGAAGAGAAAAAAAGTCCAACTTGTGGGAAATGCAAGGAAAGAAGGATGACCTATGAACTAAATTAATATGCACTATTGTAATGAAAGGTATGTTGTTATATAGTTCAAAAAAGTTATTATCCAAGACACTACAGAACGGCGCCATGTGAATCAAAGTGATTGACCAAAATAACCGGGACATAGCTTTTTATAATTTTTGAAATCTCTTGTTGAGCTCACTTAAGAATAAAATTTGGCAGAGTTTTCGTGAGGCGACTCTTCAACTCTAAGGACATAAAAGTAATCCCATTGGGTATTAATTACGCTGGGAAAAAAACAAACCAGTGGGTAGAAGGTAGGTATGTTGATAGTAATATTATGAATGCAACTAGTTTTTGATGATGTAATGTTCGCACAGCTAAAAAAAACCACCTAATATATATCGCCACCTCATAAATATATACCCTAAATCATAAATTCTAGACGAAGTGTCTCTCCGGTGAATGTCATATGCACGCAGTTTCTATGAGATGAAAAATCAATCAAACAAAAATATTAGCCGAATAATTTACCTTAAGACACAAAACCAGTAGAATAAATATGTTGAGTGCAAAATTGACCACCAATGTGATTGTGGCATTAGAACTCAATAGAAGCTCTAGAGCATGACCAGTATTCTGGATTCCAATTAACCCATCTAATTTTAGCCACTTAAGTGATAGTTCTATCCAAAAATGTTGCTAGAAGTAGTAGCAAAAACCCATGAAACATGTTTATGGATATACTTCTACGGAGAAATTTGGAATTGGTCCACCGAATGATCAAATTCATAAAAACAACCTTAATTTCCAACTTTTTAACCACTTTAACAAATTATAGTCAAAATTCTGAATCAAACATTTAAAATCGAAGATAAATATAGGAAAACAATAAAAAAGATGAGCTGACACTTCTATATTTATAACCGTACTTTACCAATTTTAAGTGAACCTCTAAACAATTCACAAAATTTTTCCTTCTTTATGCTTAATTGCTTTTCTTACTTCTCAACTAAAAAAGGAAGAAATAAAAACATGCCATAATTTTCTTTACAAACATAACTACTTGGATTTTGGAATCATGAATTTAGGAACAATTCATATCAAAAGCACCACCCAGCATAATGAATTGATTATATGACCAATGGATGATTAGATATGCTCATATTAAATAGAAAATTTTTGCCATCCATTTTCAGAACCTGAACACATCCAATTTCTGCCACGTTGGAACCCCACTACCATAACATTATTAGTATGTGACCCAGTATCGCCTGTCATGAAGACAAATTAAACAACATAATAAGCCAAATTTGGGTTAACACAAAACCAACTCAAATTTATTTCATTTTGGGGGGAGAGAGACAAGGAGGAGAGAGAGAAAAAGAACACAAAAACAATAGAAAAATGAATAAAGTGATAGACATGTAAAGGCAGAGAGGGCTGTTCGAATTAGCATCAAATAGTCCAACTCAAATGCCAACAATAAAAAGAATGCACATGCAAAAACAGCAAATGACCAAACCGATTTTAAATCAGAATGACCAAACAAGCTTACCAAATTCTTCTTCGTTGGATTTATTCCAAGACTCTCTGTCAATTTTAGGTTCTGAATGTGTCGATTGATCGACTGAGAGAGCTAATTGTGTTTTTTTTAGAGAGATTAGAGAGAGGTGTGTAGGGGGGAGATTTGAAGCAGCAACGAAGTTGTTTCCATGTAAACACAATGAGGAATCGAAAGGGTTTTAGGGCGATGGGAAACAAATGATGAAACAATAACTGTAGAAACCTAATGGAAAGGTGAACGGAAGGAACATGAAGTGATAGAAAGAGAGAGAGAGAAAGGGGTAGAGACAATAATTTAGTGGTGATGATAATTTGACATTAATTTTGGAAGATAAGGATGGTATAATTGTATTAATGGTGGGTAAAAGTAGAAATAAAATATTTTTTCAATACTGATATTTTAAAGAAGTATAGATAGATATAAAATATGGATAAAAATGACCTAATTATATTATTTAAGGATAAAAAAGAAAATTACAATTTTGAAGGATAATAGACATTTAGAATTCAATATATATATAGATTTGTTCATTTATTCTTAGAATAAGAATAGTGTAAGAGTTAAATTAGAAAATAAGATATAATTGTCTTTATATAATTGTTTAAGGATAGAAGAGAAAAATAAAATTAGTGTGGCATTAACTTTGAAGGATAAGGACGACTTAATTGTAGTTTTAGAGGGCAAAAGTGAAAAAAAAATATTTTTCGTGTATCCCCATTTTTTAAGTAGTATAGATAAATGATATAATAGAACACGAATTTTGGATGTAAAATTCATGTTCTATTATGAATGACTTAGATCCCTTTGTTTGATTTTTTAGTTTTATTCTAATAGATAGTATAATTGTATATTAATTATGATTTTTCAAGAAAAAATTAAATTTTTAATTTTAATTTTATTTCAATAAATGATACAATAGAACATAAATTTTGGTTGTAAAATTTAAAATATTTGATATTTTATCTTTGATTTGAGTATTTTTTGTCTAAATATAATATTTTAAACTTAAGGGGTCTAAATATTATATACTTACAAACTTTAAGGGATCTAAGTATAATTTATTAACTAATATATTTTCAGTGGGGGTCTATGTTACGTGCGTACAAATCTCAGGGGGTATATGTGTAATATTTCAAATATCAAGAGATCTGAATAATTAAATGACAAACCTCAGGGAATCTGGGTGTAATTCTCCCTTTATTTTTATAATTAAAACTTGGGTGCATATATTAGACCATTCTACAATGGGTATGACTATCTTTTACCCAAGACAAAAACACTCACGAACTTGACCAAAATGAACATGGAAATACTGACCTTTATTCATACACTCAATAGTTGTAAATATATTGCATCAAACACCATCCAACCGTTCTAAAGTTCTATTACCACTTTCATTACTTATAAACAAGTGGGGAATGTTTATTAGCACTTACACTAGGCCAGCCTTACACATGAAACCATCATCTTTCAAACTATAGCTCAAACCAATCCTTTAGACAATACGCCTACACAAAGTAAGGCCATCACCAATCGGAATCAGAGAGATTTCGACACGACGATCGGAGGCTAAAAGACTGTTGACATCCATTATGCCTTTCCAGCTGGGCCGGAATTGCTCCGGCACCTCATTTTCTGGGGTAACAACTACTTCTCGATAGAGAGTGTTGTCATAAGCAATAACTCCTCCGACCTTCACCAGTTTGATTGCTTGTTCATGGTAATTGATGTAGTTTGGCTTGTCAGCATCCACAAACACAAAGTCAAACATCTCTGCACCTTCTCCCTAGAAAACATGTCTGAAATATTTAGACACTCATATGTAGAAGTGGCTGACATTTTGCTTTCACGGTCGGAAAGGCTAACCTACCGTGACGAAACATACGATTCATTATGACTCAAACAAGTCATTACGACTTAACGAAAGAGGACGATGACCAATCCCCAACACTAGAGATCGAACGGAGGGGCTACCTAGAGACCTACATTTCAGTACCCTAACAAAGATTATGATTTCATCTGATCACTCAATCGGGGATAGATGAGGATTAGTCCCCCAAATATGAGATTGGGATTGGTCCCCATCTTTTTTAAACCATATTTGGGTCATAACTTGATTGAATTAAACTGGAATTTCTTTAATTTTTCTGGTATGATACCAAACTCGGTACTGTAAACTTTTCCTACATGTAGTTATCAAGAACAATCAGGAACCATTTTTAGGACTAGAGGCACGTCAATGCATGCTGGGTTAGGGAAAGAAATAATAGGCAAACTTAATCATTGTGGAACATAGTTCCCTCACAATTATTTATGTTTTTGAAAAAATTTCAATTATGCAGGCTTTTAAAAATTACTTCTAAGAATTATGGAATAAAGAATGCTTCACAAACAAAATAATTAACAAGAATTTGGGACAAAATAATGTGGTAGTGTGTTTTATAATATTTCTGTTGGGTAAATTACACTTTATCCCTTCAATTATTACCTTTATTTTACTTTGTACCCTCAACTATAAAAGTTTCACTTTACATTCTAAAGTATCAATTTTATTTCATATCACTCCAATAAATAACGGATGTCAATTTTTTGATTATAAATACGCATGTGAGTGGTCTGTACTGCTAATAAGCAACTGTCTATTGGGTCAAAAATCAAGAAAAATACTCATCAATGACTTTGCCCTTCTTAAACTCCAAATTTTTTTCTTCTAGCTGACATTTTTTTTTTCCAACAACTATTTGGTTGCAAGAGGTAAAATAAAGTGGTATCAAGCACTTGGCAGAAAGCTCTTTGAGGTTTTCCTCCCTCCTTTGACAGATTTTTAAGTTTGTCGTTATCTATTGGAATAATATGATACAAATTTGAAACTTTTGGGTACAATATGAGAAATTTTATGGTTGAGAGTGCAAAGTGAAACAAATATAATAGTTCAGGGGGATAAAGTATAATTTACTGATTTCTGTTTTTGTAGCATTAATCTTAAAACCTTAATCAAAAAGTGCACATGCATTAAAACCAAATCCATTACCATTCAGTTAAAACCAAATCCATTACCATTCAGGGGCTGAATAGCACCATGTGACCTTGAATAAAACATGAACTCTCTACATTGTCGAAGTACTTACATTGCTCAACATCTCATTTAAAGCAGAAAGGGCATCTGATTGAATGAAGCTGATTTTGTGCTCCACACCAGCCTTTCGAATGAATGGTAATCCAAATTCATAAGCTTCTCCATCTGGGTCTATAGCTATTATCTGTATCGAGATAGACCCAAAACATAAAAAACACAATTGAACTAACAAAGGGAAAAAAAAAACTTTTTAAACAAGATTCGGACAAAAAAATGGGTAGCTCAATCGAAAATACAAGAAATTCTCTGAGAAAAGAAGAAAAATATATAAATAAATTGATAGACCAATTCTTATTTGTTGCGGAAATAACCCACAAATCGATCGGGATCGAAATTGACACTCATTCAAGTAAAAATTAAAAGAACAATCACGCAAGACAAATAATTTACGTAGTTTGGCTACCAATATTATAGTCTACATACACGACAACAATGAGCATGAATGTTCACAATGAAATAAAATAGGAGTACAAGAATAACCGTTTCAAACCTCACATGCACTCACTCAAGGATCAAAATATCGTTTCGAAGTACCGTTTCGGTCAGCTCAAAAACGGAAACGTTTCGGAAACACAATAGAAACGCAGAAAAAATATAGAAACACTTGAAAACATGTAAAAATACAAATATAATCCATTTATTTATAAAGATAAGCTCAATAGTTGATTAATTTAACATATTTATTTGGTTAACATCCATTTATATAAGAATAAATTTAAATTGGAGGGAAAAAAAAGTCTGACGTGAGGCGAAAATCATTTAAATTAGAATATTATCAAATTAATAATACAATTTTATTATAATACTAATTATTAATTAATAATACTAAGTGCAACATATTATTATAATACTAATTTGTGCAGCATATTATTATAATACTAATTTATTAATT
>CM042199.1:9804172-9856052 GCA_023539305.1 Ilex asprella
TAATACTAATTTGTGCAGCATATTATTATAATACTAATTTATTAATTGAAATTGTGTCTTTAAATTAATAAATAATATTATTTCATTAATATTAAAATCATTGTGTACACTATGATTAAAACACATAAATTTTTAGTTCTAGATACTGTTTCGACCGAAACGGTCCGACACAGTGACGTTTCGACCGAAATTTTGGAATTTTGGGATTCAACCCATATTTCGTGTCGGTGTATTAAAATTCCGAAACGTTTCGGACGTTTCGAACGTTTCGACACGACATTTTGATCCTTGCACTCACTCCAATAAAAAAGGATTATTTTAATATCTCACTAGTATCACTCACAAATGTAATAACACTCAGATTTAATCGAAATATCACTCATTGAAACTCTTATGCTTGAACACTTCAACTTCCAATTTTCTCATGCTTGAGATAGTGCCAGTACCTCCTTTTATATAGGGAACAAGGTGAGGAAGCAAACAACACGCCAAGTTTGTGAAAATCTGATACGATTTGCACATGAATTAGCCGGTCACACGTAGCCCACATCCCTCGACTTTAAGCCACCAACCTTTTTTAAAATATGATGTCAAATCTTAATCTCTTGCCAAAGCCATAAAGGCTTTGAGGCCACAGAAGTCAACAATTCTCTACCTTGTCTTGAGCCACTCGAGTCATTTGAAAACTCTTTTCCGATGATAGTATCTGATGTGCCTCGCAAGGTGCTCAAACTTGAAGGATATTCATCAAATCTAAGCAATAATCCACTTTAGTTAACATGTCTTTTGTGCCAACTTTTTGTAGAAAAATCTCTCCATCGTTCATAATTCCACGAATAAAGTGAAACCAAACCTCAATATGCTTGGTTCTAACATGATGAACTTGGTGTTTCACCAAGTGATGACACTCTGACTGCCACAAAAGATGCTAACATGATTTTGTGATATTCCTAAATCACCAATCAAACTCCCGAGCCACCTCGACTACCTTAGTCACTGTCATATACATTGCTTCAGTTGATGACAAAGCTATTGTTGGTAGAAACATAGACCTCCAACTGACAAGACCACGAGCTAATGTGAAAATATATCTTGTTGTGGACCTTCACTTGTCCAAGTCACCAGCATAATTAGAATGCACATAACCACTGATATGAGACTCTGAACTATTGTCTCAGTGATACACCATTTCTATGACTGGAGTATCACATAAACACCTTAATAACCATTTCACAGCCTATCAATGTTCCTTACTAGTATCTGTCATGTATCTGCTTACTTCACTGACTACATGTGAAATATCTGGGTGAGTGCATAATAGCATACATTACGGTTCCCACTGTGCTTGCATATGGAACATAAGACATATACTCACCCACCTCGCTGCTACTTGGAGACATAGCTACTAATAGTTTTAAATGGGCGGCTAAAGGAGTACTCAGAGACTTTGAGTTCTCCATACCGAATCGAGAGAGAACCTTCTCTAGATACTTCTACTGTGACAAACACAATCAACCATTCTTCTTCTTTCTTAGAATTTTCATGCCAAGAATATTTTTAGTTGTATCCTACATCTCAAACTCTCTACTGAGTTAAAATTTTAATTTGTTGATTTCATTCATGTTCTTAGCAACAATGAGCATGTCATCCACATATAAAAACAAGTAAAATATTAAACAATCTGGTAGTTTCTTAAAGTACACACAATGATCATATTCACTTCTAGTATAACTCTGCTTTAACATTAAAGTGTCAAATCTCTTGTACGAATGTCTCGATGACTGCTTCAGTCTGTACAATGACTTCTTTGTTTGCACGCATGAAAATTCTTTACCGACAACCTTGAGACCTTTGGGTTGAATCGTGAAGATTTCTTCCTCCAAATTCCCCAGGAGAAATGTAGACTTAACATCTAGTTTTCCAACTGGAGGTCAAACAAAGGTATGATGGCCAATAACAAATAGATAGAAGTGTTTCACCACCAACGAAATTACCTCATTGTAGTCCACCCTTTCTTTTTTAGCATATCCCTTGGCTACCAACCATACTTTGTATCTAAAATCATCTTTTCCTGGAGAACCTTCCTTGTTTGCATACACTCATTTGCACATAATCGCTAGCTTCCCCTTTGGCAATTCAACGAGCTCCCAAGTATGGTTCTTGTTAGGAGAATTCATCTCCTCATTCATAGCAGTTATCCATTCCTTGCAATTATTGACATTTGTTGCCTCTTGGGACGTAGTTGGCTCATCACCCATCATGGTAAGTGCATAAGATAGCATACCTTCAACACCATAACGAACTAGTGCTTTGATTATCCTTCTAGTCATTATAAGTGCTAAAGACTATTTGTAGTAGCACTTTTGATGTCCCTTTGTTAAGAACAATATCTTTTGGACTACCAAGCTCCATATTCACAGGATCACCCTTTTCCTACTCCGTTTCAATATACTGGAACTTGCTAGAAGTTAGTATAGTAAATTCATCAAAGGCCGTATCCTTGATGATCACAAACTTGTGCAATTTTAGGGCACCATAATCTATAACCCTTCAGTCCAATTGTATAACCAAGAAAGATTCTCTTCGTAGCTCTTGGGTCAATCTTATTTTCTTTGACAAGAAAATAAGTTGAACACCCAAAGACTCAAAGGGAACAATAATCAACTGATTTGTTTGACCATACTTCACAAGTAGTTTTAAATTTAATAATTGTTGATGATGATCTATTGATGATTAAATCGTGCATAATTTTGTACATAATCTTCCCATTTATTGGCCTCTGTATCTTTAACCTATCCTTAAATGCTTTGCGTAGTCCTTGTTAGATTAGAACATATTTGACTCGTCAAAGTCTAAAATCGTTTTTTTCGTTAGTTTCTCCATCTTGAACTTAGCATTCATGATCTTTAAAAATTTTGTAGCCATGACTTCAAATCTTAATCCGATAAGGTCCGAGAACCTGATGAAAGTGAATACTACTATATAAACAGTACTCCCATGAAGCGTACCTGTAAATAGGGCTAGTGAATAGTATCGTGAATAGTACCCAATACATAGTCTTGCTGAATAGTACCCAGTGAATAATACTTGTGAATAATAACCAAAATAGGTACTGCATCTGATACCAATTTGTTGTGAAAATTACCCAAAAATCAAATTGGGATTAAAATTGATACTCACACTCAAGTGAAAAATTAAAAGAACATCACAAAAGACACACAACTTACAATGTTTGGCTACTAAAATTATGGCTTACTTCTACGATAACAATAATCAGAAATTTTCACTATGGAGTAAACCGAAGTACTAGAATAATTGTTTCAAACTTCACAAATACTCACTCCAACAGAAGAGAATTACTATAATATCTCACTTTTATCATTCACAGATCTGATAATACTTAAATTAATACCGAAATATCATTCAAAGAAACCCTTATGCTTGAACACTTCAAACTCCTATTTTTCAAAGCTTGAAACACTGGATGGACCTCCCTTTATATACTGAACTGGGTAAGGAAGTGGACAACACAACAAAGCTTTGCAAATCTCATTGATTTGTGCACGAACTAACCATTCATGCATTAGCCCACATCACTTGATTTTAAGCCACCAACTTTTTTGAAATTTGATGCCAAATTTTAACTTCTTTCCAAATCCATAAAGTCTTTTTTTTTTTTTTTAGAAGTAGAAATTTTATTTCCAATGAACAAGAATTTTACAAGAAGCAAAAGGAATGAAACAAATTTCAATCCTATTTTACATGGCTTTAATCCTTCAAAATATCAATATTACAATAAAACTCCACCCAGGAGCCTTCAACCTGCAACAGCCAGCCATCCATTCCATCTACTCCAGAAATTATTCCAGTTTGGCACATCAACATGCCTGCATAATCATTCCATTCCTTCTACTCCAGCAAGGCACACAGGCTCCTACACCTCCATACTTCATCCATGATCATCAAAAACCAAAGTAGTTTTGGTTCTCAAAACTGGCAAACACCTCTGATCTTGCACCAGACTTTGAAGCACAGCAGCAGGCAACTGATTGGACACAGAATAATCAGAAGAGAAACCATCATTTACTGCCTGATTCGCCAAAGCATCAGCTACAGAATTAGACCCCCTATATACATGTTCCAGATGAAAAACCATCCTACTGAGAATCTTTCGAATTTGATCCAAAATGCCCATAAAAGGCCAAGAACAACCTACCTTGCCTTTCACAGTATTCACCAAAACCAAAGAATTTGATTCAATCTTAACTTTATACACAGTCAGTCCATTTCTTTCAATTAAACTCAAACCATCCAATATTGTCCTGAATTCAGCACCCATATTAGACCAGATACCATAATAGAAAGATGCAGTCAGTACCTTACCCCCCATTCATTTCTCAGAACTGCCCCACCACCTGCAACTCCAGGATTGCCTTTAGCAGCTTCATCCACATTAAGCTACAAAGCCCCAGCTTCTGGACATACCCAACACACCCAAATAGCTCTAGTTCTAACAGCATAGGACAAATCAATACCCAAACTCTGCAACAAAGCTCTGCCCCACCAAATAGACTTTACATAATCACAATCCACAAACAAATGCACAGTATCCTCTACCTCCTTATAACACATAGAACATCTACTTACCAAAGGAAAACCACACAACTGAATTCTAGAATCCAAAGGAAGAGTTTTCATTAACAACTTCCAACCCACCAATTGAGTATTAGGTGCAGTATTCATACCCCATATAACCTCAGCAGTGCCATTCCTCTCACCTTGATGCCTTACTAGATGCCATGCTGTTTTTAAGGGAAAAAAACACCAGACCTAGAAGGCTGCCAAACAAGTTTATCAGCAGAATCAGAAAGAGACGCCTGAAACTCCAGTACTTCTGTCTTCATCTGTTCACTTAATAAGTTATCAACTTGATCCAGTTGCCAACAAGAATCCCTCACCAGCTCACACACCTTAGGGAAATAATGAGGCATATTACCTAACCTGCAAATCAGAGGCCCATCCCCTAACCAATGATCACACCAGAAGTCTGTCTGATCACCTTTCCCAATTAACATTCTGGACTGCATAACAACCTTATTAAAATGAGGCCTTAAGGCCTTAAAACATTTAGGATTACCCTCATTCACACACCTCATGAGATGCCTGCCCTTTAAAAATTTAGCAGAAAAAACTTGAGCCCACAGTGAAGTCCCCTGCATTAAACTCCATATCTGTTTCATTCTAAAAGCAACCTATAAATCTTCAAACTTCCTCAAACCCAAGCCTCCCTCTGATTTAGGCAGAGTAACCCTCTCGCTAAATGCAACACCTCACCACTCCCAAACTTCATACACCAGCTAGGATTTAACAACAATCTATCAATCCTTTGCCACATCCTAGTCTGCCCATGGTAATTATTACACCATGTAAAGCTACTGCCAATAAACCCCACATCCGGCAAACCAGCACTGTGCACAAACTCCCCAAACTCCTCCATATCTACATTTGAAGGATATGCACCACCTAGCCTTTCTTCTGAATTTAAAATAGAATTAAAATCACCACCCACCATCCAGGCAGAAGCAGCTGGAACAGGCAGATCCAAAATATGTTCCCATAAAGGTCTCCTCAAGACAAAATCACAACAGGCATACACCAATGTGACATAAACCATATCAGACCCTAAGTAAGATACTTCAGCAGTTAATGTCTGCTCATGCTAAGCCACTATGTGCACCTGCACTCTATCATCCCACAATGCCCACATTTCTTTCAGCTAATGGATTGAAAAGAATGAGGGGGTAATCCTAGGGACATTGCAAATCCATGCAACTTATTTACCCCCAATTTCGGCTCCTGAATAGAAACTAAGCAAATATCGTTCATTCTCACCAGTTTTTTAAGCCTCCTTCTCTGTACAGCTTTCCCAGCTCACCTCATATTCCATGATAAAAAATTAATCATTGAAAAAGAGAGGAAAGCTTACCTTTGGACCTCAGTCTAATAGATGCCTCACTAGAAATCTCATTCAAGGCATTGGAATCAGACTCCTCTTCTTCCAACTCCTCCATAAGAATCCTGGTTCTTCTTTCAAAATCTGAGCCTCCCTTGTTAGACATATATCCCTTATCTGGGGGATCTGTCCTCCTTTCTAACCCTATATCATCATCCATAGAAGTATTCAATCCTTTCCTTGGAGCATACTGGTGATCCACATAAAAAGAATCCCCACATGAGGGAGAGAATTGCCTATTCACCCTGCAACCTCCTAATTCATCATGCATAACATTATGTGTTATCCACTTTTCTTTGTCACAATATAAATATACAAAATAAAAAATAAAACCTAATTGTAAAACTCTATTATGTAATTGCATTCTTAGATACCACATGCATTCTCAATTGTCAAGTCTCACTACAATATGGACTTTATATAGATTGATACCACATACAAATTGTGAGACCCTTTTATTTTAATTAAAGAGGAATTGTTCCTACCACGCATCATTAAACTATGACCATCATCGTAGTTTGTCCCTCTATTATTAAGTTGCTCATATATTGCCTCACTTAACTAATGGAATTAGTTTATCATCGCCTCTAAACCACAAATACCCACTATATTTTCTATGGCAAATGTCCATGTGCCATCGGATTTTTTTGAGGTAGATTAAAACAAATTCAAGTAGTCAGAGAGCAAAAAGATGCAACTTTCCATCCAGTTTTTAGTAGCAATCAGAGTAATATGAAAGCAATAAATATAATTGAAAGTGAAATATGAGAAATGTAACAAATTGAAAACGAAATGTAGATAGAGACAAAATTGAGAGATCAAAATATTATTTTTTCGATAGAATTTTTTTTTTTCCTTGCGCAGATTGATAGATCTTGCGTGTGATATGGAGGGGTACTCTCTCTTCAATGAGAGTTTCGCCGCTCTTTCTAGAGAATCTCCCCTGAGATAGTCTCAGTCTTCTTTCTCATTCATCACCACCAATCTCAGCATTGAGCCCTAAGTTCTAACCACCATTGACGTAATCTACTCTCCATGGATTCTCTATTCCCATTTCTTCTTCTTCTAGGTGATAACCCAAATTGAACCTACACCATAGCCCCATCACACCCCATTAGGTAGAATCATTTCCATACCTAATCTAGAACTTCCCAATCACAGTTGCGTCAACACTCAAACACTTATCTACACCCTAGAAATCATCATTTCCTCAAACAACCCTGGGTCTAAACCATTCACTTCAATCAAAACCTTTTTGGCTTTTCGAACCATCTTTCTCCATACAAACTTTTTAGCCCAATCCTACCTAGTTGAGCTCAATAGAGCAAGAGTCAAGTTCTCAGAATAACCCTCTACCTCGCCTCTCCGGGCTCTCCCTATTCTCAAACCCCTAAACAGTCAAAGAATTCCAACAATCCTATTTAATGGGTAAAATTTTGACAGAGACCCCATTGAATAAGAACAGAGTAGAGAATGTTCTTATGAAAGCTTGGAGGACACATAAGGGATTCTCCATCACGCATTGGGAGAAGAACATATTCCTCTTCTATTTCAAATCTGAGAAAGACAGACAAAATCCTTGAGGAAAGCCCGCGATCAATTATGGACAACTTGATTATAATAAAGAAATTCCCTTCAAACTTTACTATTAGAGATGTTATGTCCAACTCCGCTGAGTTCTGGGTTCAAATATGGGGGCTCCCATTTGATATGATGACTGGGAACCCCAACGAAGCAAGAAGAGTTCCAAGAAGACTTATTACTAACTAGGAATTATATGCGAGTTCGCTGTGAAATTGATATTACAGAGCCACTTAAGAAGGCTCACCGGCGCGTCATGGTAATGATTATGTGAGAGTAGGCGATGCACGTGCTAGCACAAGGGGCAGCCCCAACAAGCTGTCAAATGGTGGAGCGAGCCTCCCATTGTACAAGAATCCACCAGCCTCTACTAACCTTCCGCTTGGAGTTAGCTCCTTAGCGATTCAATCTCTCTCCAAAATATTCTTCAGAGACGTATATAAGAGTGGGTAATGGAGATGAATCGGTGGTGGTCTTATCTGGTACAGAGTGGTATAAGGAGTTAGGGGATACCTCTTGTGAGGCTGAGGACTCCACATGTGCTAAAAAGAAGACCCAGTTAGTAGATGGGTTGGGCTCAGGTAAATTAGGTACTTTGTTACCGAACCACCAGAAAGCCCAATAAGTGAAGCAGCCCTATTAGATGTTGTTCCAAGGCCTTTATTGGAAAATCCAGCGGACCTAAGGAAAATGCACATGAAACCCGAGGGAAACCCCATTCCCGTACAAATATCCATAAGCCCAAAGGAGTAGAGAAGACTTGGCCCAAGTCTTCCAAAAATTGTGTCTCAAGCGTAAGTCTTTTGAGGCTCAGAGAAAGAAGGAGGATGAGATCGACTGCAAGCTCAAGAGAAGAAGGACGTCCTTAGATGTATTTTGCTTAGGTTTTACGGTTTAACCCCTTCTAATCTAAATGAGGTTCTGCTCCCCAGTTCATCCCGCGGGGTCTCGGGTAATTATAGGGGGAAAGGTCGTCTATAGAAGCAATTTTCTTAGTAAGGGTTAGGAAAAAGCTAAATAGGGGAAAGGGAAACCCTACTAAGAGGTTTTCATTAGAATCCCTAGTTGATGTGGGAATTAGATAAATTGAGGGTACTACAAAGGTAAAAGACGAGTGAGATTTGCAAATTTGTATGTCCCACTGGATTTCCTAGGTCCCAATCTCTATTTCGGATGACTCGGTTGCTCTCTCAAGCAAAGAAGAGGAGGTGGTGGCTGGCCCTAAACAGCCACATGAGAAATGTTAGTCATCTCTTGGAACTGTCAAGGAGGCGGGCGACGCCAGACGAAGGATCAAAATTTTGTTTCGGTGTATTATTTCGATCACCTATGAAATGAAAAGGTTTCAACATGTTTCGGAAATATTTTGAACCGTTTTGAAAATAGAATGAAAAAAAATAAAAAATTTAAGAATTATTTTTTTAAAACATTGGTCGAAATATACCAATAGCTTAAAATACCTTAAATCATTCCGAAATAATTGTGCAAATGCATTAAAATATAACAAAACATTTCGAAACATTATGGAATACCTCGAAGTATTAGAATTTCGATTTCATCACTGATTCATTTCGTTCTCCTTGAAAACAGACACGTTTCGGATATTTTGACCGTTTCGAAACGATATTTTGATCTTTGCTCCAGATATTTCAAACACTACGAAGGATTATTCAATCCCATCGTCCACAAATGGTATTCCTTATGGAGACCAAGAATAAAGTGGAGAAACTAGAGAGGTTACTCCATTCTATGAATTACATAAATTATGCGTATGTTGATCCCATAGGATTATCTAGAGATTTATCACTGGGGTGGAATGACAATGTGGAGGTGCATATTGGCTTTAAAAATTAGAATATCATCAATACATGGTGTAGAGTAAGACAGCCACCGACGAGATGGCAATTATCTTTCCTTTATGCTGAGCCCGACTTTGACAAGAGGCAGAGAGGATGAAGGTTTTTGTGCTCATCGGCGTAGGATCAATCTTCCCCAAGGTTCCTCCTACACATGGTCTAACAACAGGGAAGGCGTATCAAACGTTCAAGAGAGAATTGGTAAGGCATTGGTCAACCCTATTTCCCTCAAACTCAAGTGATCCACGAGACAAAACTGGGCTCGGACCATTGCCAAATTGTTGTCAATTTTGGTATCAAGGCACCTACAGTCCCATACCAATTTAGATTCGATGTAATATGGCTGGAATCAACTACTTGTGAGGAGATCATCAAAAAGTGTTGGACCCCTCTGGATTACAACCCAAACCTGGTATATATCCAACACAAATTGAAGGAGTGTAGTATCAACCTTCAAAAATGGAGCAAGGAAGCCCTTGGGAGTACCAAAAAGAAATTGGATGAGCTTAATTCAAGATTAGCGACAGTGCAGAAAAGAACCCCTATGGTGTACTTTCTGAACCCCAAGAAAGAGTTGTAGGACCAGATAGATTCATTGAGAAGAAGGAAGGAAATGTATTGGTTGCAACTAGCGTTCTCGGATCAACTAGTTAAGGTATGGAAATTGTTTAGTTTAGAGGATTAACACAATATTAGAGAGAAACAGAGAGAGGTTAAAAACTTAACCTAGCTCTCATACATCACTTGTATTTATAGTTAACTTACATATAATAAGAATTACACATACTACCCTAACACTATTGATAATTTACACATACTACCTTAATACTCTTAACACTCCCCCTCAAGCTAGACTATATATATCATATAATCCAAACTTGGAACAAATCGCCGTAAGACGTGTACGACTCAATGTTTTGGTAAACATATCTCCAAGCTGATCTTCAGATTTTACAAATGGAATCGTAATCTCTCCAGCTATTATCTTGTCCCGAATAAAGTGACAATCAACCTCAATATATTTGATTCTCTCGTGAAACACCGGATTGTCAGCGATATAGATAGATGCCTGGTTGTCACAGAACAACTGTAAAGGAAGTTGTACTGACAACCCAATTTTCTGGAGGAAGTGTAGTAGCCAAGTCAACTCACTCGTCGTATGCGTCATTGTCCTATACTTAGCCTCAGCATTGGATCTTGCCACCACAGATTGTTTCTTACTTTTCCATGAGACAACGTTACCTCCTAAGAAAGTACAATAACCAGTGGTCGATCTCCGATCAGAAAGAGAGCTATCCCAATCAGCATCTGAGAAACCTTTCACTCTAAGATATCCATTAGCTCGATATAACAGTCCAAGTCTAGGAGCTTGTTTGAGATATCGTAGAATACGAATAACTGCCTCTCAATGTGGTACCTTAGGACACCCCTTGAACTGACTCATTATACTGACTGCATAGGAAATATCCGGTCGAGTAATAGTGAGATAATTGAGCTTCCCAACCAGTCTGCGATACCGACCCGGATTCTCAAATAATGCACCATCATCCATCAAAAGTTTCTAATTCAGATCCATAGGTACATCAATCGATCTGTCACCCAGCAAACCTGCTTCCTCTAACATGCCAAGTACGTATTTCCTCTGTGATAAATAAATACCCTGTTTAGATCGAGCGACCTCAATACGCAAAAAATACCTGAATTTTTCCAAATCCTTAGTATGAAATCGATCCTGCAAGAATATTTTTAACTTGGCAATCCCCTCAAAATCATTTTCAGTAATCACAATATCATCTACATAGACCACCAATAGAACATATTCAGCATCTGTCTGTCTATGAAACACAGAATGATCTGTCTGACATCGAAGAAGACCAAACTCTAAAACTGCATCTGAAAACTTACCAAACCATGCCCTCGGTGACTACTTTAAATCATACAAAAATTTCTTTAACCAACATACACTCTTACCATACTCTCCCTGAGCAGTAAACCCAGGTGGCTACTCCATGTAGACCTCTTCAACCAAGTCACCATGTAGGAATGCATTCTTGACATCTAACTGAAACAAAGGTCAATCAAGATTAGCAGCCAGAGAAATCAAGATACGAACAGAGAAAATTTTGGCAACAGAAGAGAAAGTCTCCTCATAATCAACACCATAGGTCTGAGTAAAGCCCTTTGCAACAAGCCGGACTTTGAGACGCTCCACAGAACCATCCGAAAAAAATTTAACAGTATACACCTAACGACAACCAACAGTTCGTTTACCAAGAGGTAAAGGAACGAGATCCCAAGTCCCATTATGATGTAAGACATCCATCTCATCCTCCATAGCTTTTCTCTAACCCGGATCAGATAATGCATCCTGTAAACGCTTAGGAATAGATATAGTAGATAATTGAGAGATAAAACAAGAGAAGGCAGAAGACAATGCATCATATGAAACAAAATGAGCAATGGGATGATTAATAACACACGAACGAGTACCTTTTCGAAGAGCAATAGGTAGAGAGTCTAAATTACCTGATGGACTAGGATCAGCAGATAGCAAGAAAGACGGTACAGGCACCTCAGTCGATAGTCGAGGACGGCGAGAGTATACACGAAGAGGTAAAGTAGATGGTAACACAGTGGGCAGCAAAATATCTGAAGATGATGGAAGAAACGGTGGTACAAGAGATGATCCAAAGGTTGAGAAGGTGCTAAAAAATATGGAACAGATTCCTCAAACGTGACATCGGCACTAGTAAAGTATCGTCGCATAGAAGGACTGTAGCAACGATACCCTTTCTGTGTGCGGGAATAACTGAGAAATACACATTTGGTAGCTCGAGGGTCAAGTTTATCAAATCCAGGACCTAAATTGTGAACATAACAAACACATCCAAAAATCCTAGGAGTGAGAGAAAATAAGGGCTTACTAGGAAACAGGACAGAATATGGACTTTGTCTATCCAACACAGAGGATGGCATACGATTAATAAGGTGCCAAGCAGTAAGAACAACATCATTCTAAAAATATCGAGGAATATTCATCTGGAATAACAGGGAGAGTGACTTCCAACAAATGACGATTCTTGCGTTCAGCAACACCGTTCTGTGGAGATGTGTAAGCACAGGAAGTCTGATGAATAATGTCAGTTTTACTAAGATAAGCTAAAAAATGATAAGATTCATATTTTCGAGCATTATCAGAACGTAAAATACGTATACGACAACCATACTGAGTTTTTATTTTTTTACGAAAAGTCTCAAATATAGAGAATAATTCAGACCGAAATTTCATCAAAAACAACCAAGTCACGCGAGAAAAGTCATCCACAAATGATACAAAGTAAGGATATTTATTAGATAAAATATTCTTTATTGGACCCCATACATCAAAATGTACTAACTCAAATGGACTAGACACACGATTATTGATTCTAGGCTAAAATAACACACGGTGATGCTTACTAAGTTGACAAGCTTCACAAGACAAAGACGACACACCACTAAGATCGGTAACTTGACGCTTCAGATTTTGGAGAAAGTGATGTCCAAGACGACAATACCATTGAAAATGAGACAAGAAGGTCTGTAGAGCCCGGGTAGGTGAATCAAAGTCAAGATAATATAAATCACCAGCTTCATGTCCTGTACCAATCTTCCTCTGTATCTTGAGATCCTGAAAGACACAATAAGAGGGATAAAAGGTGACAGAACAATTGAGAGAACGAGTAATTTTGCTAATAGAAAGTAAACTAAAAAGAAACTGAAGAACAAATAACACAGAAGAGAGGGACATATCAGAACTTAAGTGAGTAGTCCCCAAACCTGAAACTTTAGAACAAGTACCATTAGCAAGAGTAACACTACGTGTGGAAGTAGAAGACTGATAAGTAGAGAAAACATCAGACGCACCAGTCATGTGATCAGAAGCGCCAGAGTCAATGATCCAAGGACTACAAATGGAGGACAATAAACAAGTGGAAGCAATACCTAACTGGACAAAAGTAGCAATAGAGGGAGATAGGATAGCCTTTTTCTGGGACAAGAATTGAGCATACTCCTCTCATGTAATAATAACTAACCTAGTGTCTTGCTTGGGTTCCATAAGTGCAGCAAATAACAAAAGAAAAATCACTAGATCACTGAATCGGACAAGAATCACCTACTGCATTGTGGAACCAAATAAGAAAATTACTGAACCACTGAATCGGACCAAATACGTTCACTGGACCACTGAACCGGGCAAAAAAGGTCTATTGGACCGCTGAACCGGATCAAATAAGTCCATTGGACCACTGAACTGGGCCAAATAGGTCTACTGGACTACTAAAACAGACCAGAAAAGTATACTGAGTACTGATCTGGGTTGGAAAAGTGGGCTGGACAACTTAATCGGGCCGATTCAGGCTCCTGGACCACTGAACCGGTCAGATCCAGGCTCTTGGACCACTAAACCGGGCCGGTTCGAGCTCCTAAACCGCTGAATCGGACCGACTGGTTCTCCTGGACAGTTGAACCGGACCAACTGGACCGCTGAACCTGACCGGATAACTTAGCTGGACCGCTGGACCGGACCAGCTAGGCTATTTGGATCACTAAACCGGACTGAAGATAATCAAACCGGTCTGAGTTAGACCAGGTCTTGGACTGGACAGTGGGCTCTGGACTTAAATTAATTTAAGCTTTGACCGTGTGCACAGTGGGCTGGACCTAGTCTTTGGGTTGGGCTTAAATTAATTTAAGACTTGGATCAGACTTGGACCACTTGACCCGATCTGATCCGGACCCGACTCCACGGGTGGATCCCTTCTTCTTCATTGGTTAGGGTTTCACGAGAGCCCTCTGGTCTTCGACGGCGCCAGACAACAACACACCACACGACAGTTCGACGGTGCCAGACAACAGCACACCACACGACAGCAACCACAACCACAACCACAACACCACTACACCGACAATCGACGATGAACAGGAACCACCACGATACACCACCAGTCGACTGCACCACCACTCAAACACCACCAAATCGACACCACTACAGTCGACGACGCCACAGAGGCCACCACAAGGGTTTCCACCACCATGATGTGCCACAGAGCACCTCAATCGCTACACCCACAATGGAGATCACCACCACACGCAGATCAACACAGATCCGACGAACACCCGTCAACCTCACACTCGACTGCACCTTCATAACCAACGACAGATCACAAACCACAACAGCCACACCACCACCAAGACAACACAAAGCACCACCAACGATCAACACAGGCTACTACCAACGATCAACACAGACCACCATCAACCACTACCAACGACAGACACAAACACAGACCACCACAGACAATTAATTGATCCAAAATTTATTTAAGATTAAACCATGCTCTAATATCATGTTATGTTTAGAGGATTAACACAATATTAGAGAGAAACAGAGAGAGGTTAAAAACTTAACCTAACTCTCATACATCACTTGTATTTATAGTTAACTTATATATACTAAGAATTATACATACTACCCTAACACTATTGACAATTTACATATACTACCCTAATACTCTTAACAGAAATCAAAACACCAAATTTTTTCATTTAACCACAATCCAGAGAAGGCACAAAACCAAATTATCAGATTGAAATGAACAGATGGAGAATGGATTGTGGAAGAAGAAACCCTAAACTCTCATATCTCTGAATATTTTAACTCACTGCTTTCTACTATGGGGGCGAGGAATTTTAATGAAGTCCTTGAAGTAATTCCCCCTGGTCTCTGATGATATGAATTCTAGGGTGTTGAGCCCTATGTCTGAAAGTGAGACACTGCGAGGCACTAAAAATTTGGGTGATCTTAAAGCCCCTGGTCCCGACGGATTTCCAAGTGGTGGGGAAGTATGCAGAGTAGTCCAAAATTTTTTTGCATAAGACATGTTGCTGCCAGAGGTGAATAAAACCAGTTTAGTGTTTATACCCAAAGTTTTTGCACCAGAATCGCTCTCCCAATGTCAACCCATAGCTCTTTGAAATTTTATTTACAAGATCATCTCCAAAATTCTAGCAAATAGACTGAAAGGGATTCTCTGTCATTTGGTCACTCCAAACCAGGTGGTTTTTGTTCCACAATGTCAAATCCAAGACAGTATACTTATCGCAAATGAAGCATTTCATGCCTTGAAAATCAAATCAAGCAAAGAGAAGTTAATGGCAATTAAATTAAATCTCAACAAGGCATATGACAGAGTTGAGTGGGATTTCTTGGAGGCTGTTGTGCATGATTAATAATGATTGGATAAACCTTATCATCCAGTCTGTCACTATAGTAAACTTTGAAGTGCTAGTGAATGGGGCTGCCAGATGTGAATTTATACCGAAAAAGAGAGGGTGACCTAATCTTACCTTACCTCTTTCTCCTAGTGGCGGACGTGTTATCTAGACTTATATACAAATATCTCCATGAGGGCAATATATCGGGCATGCAAATTAAAAAAAAGGAGTCCAACTCTTTCCCAACTCTTTTTCGCCGATGACTCACTTCTTTTTCTGAGGGTCAATGAATCGGAGGGCTATCACCTAAGAAACACTTTGTCTAGATATTACGTAGCTTCGGGGCAACTTCTTAATTTTCAAAAATCGGGAGTGCTATTCTCAAAAAATACACCTGCAGTTGAGAGAGCTCTTTTGTGTGAAAAACTGGAATCGATTCCCTTCCAAGTAATGCGAAGTACTTGGGAATCTCGTCCTATTGGGGGCGTTCTAAAGCGGAAACCTTCAACTACCTAGTTGAGAGGGTAATGTAGAAGATTCAAGGTTGGAAGGAAAGGTACTAGTCCCAAGCCGAAAAGGAGATTTTGATCAAGGTAGTGGTGAAGGCGATCCCCAGCTACGCCATGTCCTGTTTAGCATTCCCTTGCAAGTTGTGTGACAAACTAGCATCTCTGGTTCGAAGTTTCTGGTGGGGTAGGAATTCGGAGGCTAAAGGTATTCATTGGAAAAAGTGGGACGAGTTGACAAAATCAAAATCACAAGGGGGCATTGGATTTAAAGATTTACAATGCTTTAACCAAGCCTTCCTGGCAATGCAAGGATGGAGAATGATCCAAAATCCAAATTTCTATTGGGCGCACATCATGAAATCTATTTATTTTCCATTTCAAAAAAAAAAAGATTTGTGTCCATCAAATCAAACTATGAAGAGTCATAAATAAACACCTGGCCATCATCAGGCAATGCAAGGGCAGTGGTAAGTAGAGAGTATCCGGTGAAAACACCAATCTCCAATGTCCTCTTGGCATTCATTATTTTCAAAATCAAAGACAGCAACAATCCTTCATCAGGTGGCACGTTCATTCGAGCTCTATAATAGTCAACAATAAAAACATGTGAGTAGGAAGCCCAATCGAGAAAAAAATATTGTATCCTATCGAAATATATCTTTTAGAAAATTTATAAAATTGTACCCTATGAGGCATGGACACTCTCGAGAAGGTGACGTATCCGTGTCCGACACGTGTCCGACACCGACACTCTCGGACACGTGTCCGATACTCTTTTATTCGTGTTCATAATTTACTGATAAATTTTTAATTTCGGACACGTATCAGACACTTTTTTGGTGACGTGTCTAACACTTCTTTAGAACGTGTCTACTACTAAACAATGAACATATGTTGAAATGTGATTAACAAAACTTAAAAATTTTAGAACATATAATTACTAATACTATACATGTTACAATTGTACTCAAAATATAATAACAAAAACAAAAAATGAATAAAAGTTTTAAAAAAAAGAAGAATTGACATATATTATTAGTTTACTGCAGAGGGAGAAAGTGTGACGGAAAAGGGGGGGAGAAAGAAATAATATGTGGAATTAGGGAGATAAAATTCTATAAGAAATAGGAATACAATATATTATTTTTTTCTCGCTACTATGTTATATAATCACAATAGCACAACTAGTAGACATTTGCCAAAAGAGGGATTTGATATAGAGGTATACATAGATTTAAGTAAAGAATTTCTTCAATTTTTATTTTTTTTTATAATATAGCATAAAATCCTAAATCTATTTTTTTCTTTGTAAAACTTCACCAATGATTTTGTGTGATGCAGGCAAGTAAAGCTCTATCCACGTGGGGGCCGTAGGCATTAGACAAGCTTCTCACGCTCGCCTAAGGGTTGGGCCAAGAGAGAGAGAGAGAGAGAGAAGTCTAAGCAAATCCCAATTCCAGGGGGAAACCTTCAATACACAAAGAAAGGGTTATTTGCCTGATACCCCAAACATAAAATTCCTTTACCTTTATAGGGCTGGAATAATAAAAATATAATTAAAAAAACTACTAAATCTGCTCCCTCGAATACAGCTTGCGTGAGATTGTCAGTGCGAGATTGTCATGAATCTTTCTTCCTTGAATGCAGCTGGTGTGAGTTCCTTGTACCCTTAACATGAGTATGAATTGAATTGATCAAGGGTAAAATAATCATTTATAGGATAAATAGTTGTTAATAATTATGATATATCAATGAGTCCTATATGTGTATGTGTTACATACCAAAGGGTTTAAATGTTGAATCTCATATTTATAAAGAGGAGTTTGGGTTTGGAAGGGTTTAGAGAAGTCAATCCAAACACCTCCCAAAATTCATCCAAACAAGCCCTAAGTGTTTCGGATTGTTCCTTCAAGGCTTCGGATTGTCTCTCGAAATTCTCATGGAGAGTTCGGATACTCTCTACCAGTCTACCATATGCTTAGCAACCTGGGATCTAGCTCCTGGCCTCTGCCATTATCACTCATCACAGGGCAAGATCGAGCTCTAATACCAAATGATAAGAACTGAGAAGAAGATGACATAATTCTACTACGCAAACCCCACTTCTAGAGGATAATTTTCTTTACACAAAGAAAAGAAAGAAAGGACTATTTGCCTGATACCCCAAACATAAAATTTCTCTACTTTTATAGGGCTGGAATAATAGAAAACAGAATTAAAGAAATTACTAAATCTGCTCCCTTGAATACAACTGGCGCGAGATTGTTGGTGTGAGATTGTCATGAATCTTTATTTCTTGAAGTCAACTGGTGTGAGTTCCTTGGCAGAGATTAACCAAATCCCTGAAGGTTGTGCTGAATTTCGGGGTCTAACTCCATGGGCACACATCAGGAAGAAACCATGATATTCGGTCATTCTCAATTCAATTACTATTGAAATAGTTTCATAGAAAAGGAAAAAAAAAATACATGTCTCGACTGTGATGCACATACGACTGAAATAATTTGGATATGGGGCAGTAGTGGCTGCTCATCTTTTGAAGAACCTCGCTCTTGAAAGTTGTCTTCAGAATGGTATCCCCCATGATCCAAACTTTGGGAAGCCAGCAACAAAAACACCTATCTATCTATACATAGAGAGGGGGCCGTGATTAAATATTTGGGTAAATTACATTCAGACCCCCTAAAGTTTGTCACTTAATCACTTAAACCCTCTTAGGTATAACAAATTATACTGACACCCCCTCTCAGTAATGGTTAGCTAACGGACCTAACGGAAGCTGTAAAATGACTACATTACCCTCAGATAAAAACCAAATGAAATTTACTTACCCAAAAAAAAAACAAAAAAATAAATGAAATCAAACTTAACCCAAACCCAAATATCACAAACGGATTTGACCCGATCTGACCTATAACCCACAACATCTCTTCCCTCTTCCCTCTTCCCTCTTCCCTCTTCCCTCTTCCCTCTTCCCTTCTCTCCACCGCCTGAACTTCATTATCATCACCGATTGCCACCAGTTAACAACCAAACACCGCCCATACAACCACTTATTGCATCCCTGAAACCCATTATTCCATACTACCCACCACAATCTTGAAGTTAATATCCTAGCCCTACCTTTTTGCAAAACTCCCTTTTCATAATGCCCTACCCCCTGCTGCAATGTTGCGGTTGCACTGAAGCCAGCGATTCGTCATGAGATTCTTTGATCTTTGGCCATACAATTCTTGACCCGTAACTCGTGTTTTTGTATGTATAAATTTGGGTGGTCTGTGTGTATAAGTGTGTGTGTGTGTGTGTGTGTGTGTGAGAGAGAGAGAGGTGTTGTGGTGGAAGGGAACGTTCTGGTTATTGACGGTGGTAGTAGTGGGTGATTGCTGGTTGTTGCCACAGTGAGAGGCGGTGTTTCGACGACGGTAGTAGTTGAGGAGTTAATTGCTTAATTTATGAGTTTAATTTCTAGGGTTAATTGGCTTGATTAATGGCTTCTTCGCACCTACCCATCCAACTTCTCTTTCTGTGCTGCCTCTTCATCGTGTGCACTGTACGTGCACAATCTCAGATCCACGAGACCAACACACAACTCATGACTGATGCACTCAACTGGCCAACGGCGATGTCACTTTACAACGAAGAGTTTGGAGACGATGACAACGAGGGAGACATAGACAAAGTGAACGATCGGAGATCTCTGTTTCGGAGAAGAATGAGGCACTATATTTCGTACGGTGCACTATTGGCTAATCGAATACCATGTCCACCTCGTTCTGGTAGGTCCTACTACACTCACAGTTGCTTCAAAGCTAGAGGCCCTGCTAACCCCTACACTGGTGGTTACTCGGCGATCAGTCGTTGCTGGAGATAAACCACTTGATGCAGGGTTTGGTTAGGAAGTAAAGAAATCATGTGTGCTATCTAGTTCATTCCATTGAACATATGTATGTTCAATGGGTATATAAATGTTGTGTTCTTGTTGAATTTGCCTGGAAAATCCCCCAGATCTGTGTTGCTGAATGGGACTCCTTGCTATCTTTAGCATTTTTGTTAGTGTTTTGAATAATTAAAAAAAAATTAGCTTGATTAATGGGATAGTTTGGCTTAATAGACGAGCTTAATTATAAATACAAAAATAAAATTAATTGTGTTAATTAAGGGTCAGTTGCTTGATTTATGGGCTTAATTTTTAGGGTTAATTAGCTTAATCAATGGGATAATTAATTGATAGGCCAATAGACTAGTTTAATTACATAAAATTTAGTTAACAAAAATTGAAGGTGTTAATTAAGTGGTCAATTACTTAATTAATGAGACTAATTAGTTAATGGAATAACTAATTAGTTGATGGGGCTAATTTTCAAATTAATGAAAATTAATTTGACAAAATTAATGGTGTTAGTTGTTTATTAAATATGGGTTCCAGCAAAGAAAAGGGTAATTTGGGGATAATGAATATATAATATGTTGGCACAATGCATTTTTTAACGGTCTCTAACGGATATAAACGGAAATGGGTTTAAGTGATACACGCGCACAAACTTGAAGGGGTGTGTGTGTAATTTATTCTATCAGAGGGGATCTCTCTGATTAAGTGACAAACCTGAGGGGGTCCGTGTGTAATTTACCCTAAATATTTCGTTTTTTCTACCGAAACATTCCCATAAAACCGAAACATTATTGAATATTTATCGTTGGCTCCCTTTGACGGGTCGCAGGGGCAGAAGGCTAACCGACGAACCAAGGTTTGACGGGATTGAAACAATGCAGCTCAACCTAAAAAATTGTTGGGATAAAAGACAAGCAGTGAACCACTACGTACTTTCTTTCTCTTTTCTTATTTATTTATTTATTTATTTTTTGGAACGGTTAAAAGTTTTTAAATTAATTTACAAACATCTTAATTATTATTTTTTTAGTTTGGTCAAAAATAGATCATCTTCACCGAAATTAAGATATTCATGAAGAATAATTATGGAAGAGACAAAAAATGAGATCACCTCACAGTAATATGATATTTCGGATAAAGTGATACTGAACTTGATCTTTCAATCTTGTCAGCCTACAAAATGAACAAACTGTCCAAGATCGAAGTGCTTCGATCGAAGGCACTCTGATGCTTAGGTCAGTAATAGAGGTAGAGCAATTGCAAGAAGAAAAAGAGAGTTCAGCATACCTTTCATCATGGTTCCTTGTTCATTTTATAAGCCCCTATTTGGTTAGGGTTTTCATGATTTCTATTTCAAGGTGGTACATCTTCCTCCAATTAGGTGGCTCTAGATGGAAAATTGTTGATATTTCTCTAGCAATTTCTCTAATTGTTCCTATAATTTCGTCAACGTGTTTAATAGGAATTCCTCAGTTAAAGGCTTATCTTTATCTTTCTATCCACTGTTTCGATCAGCTCAGTCACAACAATGGCCGAACTCTTTTAATGCTTCCCGAACAAATTAACCAGCAAGGCTTGGTTAGAGTTGAGTTCTTTAATTGCTTTGCCGAACACATTGATAAGTTCGGCTAAGTACATTGATCGATTGACAATTGTCTTCATCACGTGTTTTGTCTTGTCATCC
The DNA here is from genome assembly GCA_023539305.1 of Ilex asprella. Classification (NCBI taxonomy): domain Eukaryota; kingdom Viridiplantae; phylum Streptophyta; class Magnoliopsida; order Aquifoliales; family Aquifoliaceae; genus Ilex; species Ilex asprella. Next base: position 9,825,963 of record CM042199.1, read on the forward strand.
TCACGTGAGCTCATTTAATACCATTACACGTGTAATAAAGGGAGCCACCCCCTTCAATTGCCCCCAGAAAAATGTCTGACAGACATCTTTCGTCTGTCAACCGTTTTATGTCTTTTCATCATCATTGCGCGTACTTGTAATATCCCCCCTTTGCTTTGGCGGCACACTCAATATATAAATAACCTTTTGGAATTCTCTCCCTTTATAAACGATTTCTTTTCGTCTTTCCTCTACTTTACCTCCTCAGTTTTAGACTCATATCTTTTGTATCTACACCATATTTCTTCTTTCTGCGTTCATCTCTCTCAATGGCCCTTCTCACGCCTTTAGAAGTTCCAGCTTTCAAAACTAAATACAACATTCCAGATGACGTTGAGGTGAAGGTCACTGGAAAAGATGAACCTCTAATTGGAACAAGATAGAGGATTTCAATTTATACGAGAGCGATCACCGAAGGTGGAGTTCGCTTTCCACTCGACCCCTTACTTCTTTGGATTCTATCAGCCATGAAATTGTGCCACATCCATTGTTGCCCCAACTTCTTCATAATAGTGATGGGTGTGGCAGCGTTGAATAGGATTTTGAACCTTAGCCTAGGTTTGTGGGAAATCCTGTATTGTTATATTCTGAAACCGATTGGAGACAAATTTTACCTTGTTGTGAGGAAAAAAGATCGTTATCTGGTGACTCATCTCTCAGATTCTAACAAAGGGCATGAGAATGATATTGTGTTTGTTTTTGGAATTGGGAGTATACTGCCGATGTTATTCCATCCTATCGTTTTCCTTACGAAGAAGGCTCTTCAGGTATTCGAATTTTTAACCCATCCGGACTCTCTTATTTGCACTATTTCCTGATACAAGTTCTTTTGCTTTGAAGGCGAGACTGTAAAGGGCAGAATTCCTGAGTCTTCTATAAAAATGGTTGAACTTAGGAAACTTTGGGAATACAATGAGTCTCTATTTTGCCGAGCTGATCATACCCTACTCGGGTACACGCCGACCTATACTTCTTTCATTGTTGTACCAAACCGGCCTAACGCTATATTTGTCGCAAATCGGGAGGCCATACAGTCTGCTCGGGAATAGACTCTCGGAGCACGAAAGAAGTCTTCTCTTGCAGCTTCTGGACGTAGAACAGTGAGGAACTTCTTGGTTTTTTTACCAGTTGGCGAGCCGACCCCGTCCGTCGAACCTTCTCCATCAACTTTTGTTCCTTCAATTCCTGTTCCTGAGGAACCTGCTGCCGAGGTTCCTATCGAGGTTGTGCTTCCAGATGATGCAACTCTGTCGATCAGTGTTCAAGCAGACCTGGTTCAGAATGTTGAAACTTCAATTCCAGTTGAATTAGATCTTTCAAACCCTATTCATTCTCCAGTTCCTGAAAGACAATTCAATTGTTGAACTTGCTGAAGATGCTGCCCCTAAAAGGCAAAAGATTGTTGAATCCGAGGCAAGCCTCTCTCCTAAATCTACCAATCCTCCTTTCTAACCTGTCCTTAGGGAAAAGAGGAGAGAGATCACCGCAAAAGATTCAGCAATTGAAGACTTCAATGTTGTGGTAGGGATTGCTCTGGGTTAATTCTACATCAAGACTTAGCTATGAACGTTTCCTTAACAGATGACGAAGTATCCCGTCAAGCTATTCAGCAAATGTTCTTGGTAAGATTTGCTCCCTTCTATTCTTCTACACCTTTCTTTTTTCCTTTTTTTTCAAATTTTGTCTTATGTCTGTTTTTTTTTCAATCAAAGGTCTTTAAAAAGTTCATGAGGTTGGGACTAGGATAGCCATGAAAGATATGAAGAATGTCATCCATGCTCGAGCCTCTTCCCTTGCCAAGAAAGAGTCTCAGGATGAAGAGTGTGCCAAAATCTGCGAAGAGGCTAAGGTTTTGAAGGCTCAAAATCTAAGCCTGACCGAGGAGAACCATAAGCTTCAAACAGAAATTAGAAAGTTAAAAGATTCTGAACATGAGGCAAATGTAGAGCTCTCCGAAGTCCACCTTGACTACACAAGTCTTCTTGAAGAGTTCGATCAATACAAGTCTGAGACAAAGGGCAGAGAAAATGATGCATATGATGAAGGGGTTGAAAAGGCAAAGAATGATCTGGCTTTGCAAATCCCTCAACTTCGGGATGCATACTTCAGCAAGGGTTGGCATGCTGCTTTGGTTGTTGCTGAGGTTTCCTCATCTTCCGAGCTCTTCTCTCGCCATTCCTTTCCTAGTTCCTCACAGCCTTTTGAAAATACTTAGAAATTTTCTTTGTAACTTGATGTAAAATATCCTTTTGAGACGTGATTCTTCAAAGATTCGGTCCGGAAACAAGGACTTGAAAATACTTAGAAAATTTTTAACTCTTGAAGTTATGGCCCTTGCTCGGCCTTTCTTCAAAGAGCTCGGTCCCCCAACAGGAACCTCAGATACTTAAAAACTTTATAACTATTGAAGTTATGGCCCTTGTTTGGTCATTCTTCAAAGAGCTCGGTCCCTCAACATGAACCTGAGATACTTAAAAAATTTATAACACTTGAAGTTATGGCCCTTACTCGGCCCTTCTTCAAAGAGTTTGGTTTACGGTAGAGTGACTCATAATCCCCTTGAGCATCTAAGAGTGTTTCTACCCCGCACCGACACGTCAATCTAATTGGACTCAAATCCATCCCAAATCAGCTTACATCATCATGCCTAGCTGTGAGTCTGGATTAGATTAGGTGGCTGCGCTTAATTTAAGCGTATCACTTCTATTAGGATTTTTTGTCTCCCTACCTTAACAGTAGGACATAACAGGAAAAGAAATAAGAAAGTGAATCCTCGAGTATCTTTATTAATCACTCCAATTCATATCGGTGGAGTTGCTAATAACTTGACTCTGAAGGGGTACCCTTAAGTTTTTGAAGGCACTTCAAAGTTCTATTAAAAAGGTACTTTTTAGAAATAGAACTTTCTAAGGTTAGTTGTGTTTCAGTGGCAAGGCACTACCCTATGGTCCATGGTCTCAAGCTTATAATACCCACTGTCCCCTACTCGGGCTATTATGTATGGACCCTCCCAGTTTGCTCCAAGCTTTCCATGCGTTGGGTTCTTTGCCGATCCTAGTACATGTCTAAGGACTAAGTCTCCAAGTGTGAAAGACCGAGGGTTAACTTTCTTATTATAAGTTCCGGACATTTGATGCTGATAAGAAGTCATCCTTATAGCTGTCTGTTCTATTCTCTCCTCTGCTAGATCAAGATCTCCGGTGATAATGGCATCATTGTTATTATTTTCAACCAACTCGGTTCTCAGGGTTGGTAAGCCGATCTGTAATGGGATTACTGCTTCCATCCCACAAGCTAGGGCGAAAGGGTTTCTCTAGTTGAGGGTCGAGGTGTGGTTTGGTACGTCCACAAAATATTCTGCAGTTCCTCTATCCATCTCACTTTAGCATCCTCTAACCTTTTCTTGATTTCGTCCAAAATTGTCTTGTTGGAGATTTCTGTTTGACCATTGCTCTGAGGATAAGCTGGGGTGGAATAGTGGTTTTGAATTCCATATTGCTGACAGAAAGCTTTGAAGGGGCTACTATTGAACTGTGTGCTATTATCGAAAACAAGCGTGTGCGGAATTCCGAATCGAGTGATTATGTTCCTCCAAATGAACTTCCTTGTATCAGTATTTATGATCTTTGCTAGGGGCTTGGCTTCCACCTACTTCGTGAAATAATCAGTTACAACTAGAAGGTACTTCTTATTGCCAGGGGCCCGAGGTAAAGGGACCACTATGTCTAGTCCTTATTGTGCAAATGGCCACGGGCTCGCTAATGGTAGCAACTCCTGGGATGGTTTTTTCGATATTGGTGAGAATTTCTAACATTTCTCACATTGCCTAACAGATTGTTGAACGTCCTTCTGTATGTAAGGCCACCAAAAAACTTGGGAGATGGCTCGGTGAGCCAGAGACCTTCCGCCAGTATGAGCACCATAACTTCCTTCGTGTATTTCAGATAGAAAGTTGGGGATTATCTTTGGGTGTACACACTTCAAATATGGGCCTCCAAATGAGCGTCGGTAAAGTTCATATTTTGGAGATAACCAGAATCTGGTCACTTTCAGATGTAACTTATGTGCCTCCTTCTTGTCCCTCGCAAGTCATCATTATTCAAGAAGCCAATGGTTGGGTCCATCCAACTTGGCTCGGTTTCGTTACATAAGACTTCACCAGAACTGGTTGGCAGAATACTAGGTTCAGACTAGAACTCGATGGTAAGAGTTCTGTCAGTTTCTTGGTTATTAGCCGAGGCCAATGAAGCAAAAGCATCGGCATGTGAGTTCCTTGGTCTTCCAACCTACTGGATCTAGTATTCAGGAATTTTGCTGAGTTCCTTTTCTGCAACGGCATGATATGCCATCATCCTTTCATCCTTTGTTGCATACTCTATTATTATCTGATTTACCACAAGTTATGAATCAGAGAATATTTGGAGCTTCATTGCCCCTAGTTCGGTTGTTAGCCTTACATCAGCTATCAAAGCTTCATACTCAGCTTCGTTGTGCGAGGTTTGGAAGCCGAGCCTGATGACTTTCTCCAAAATACAACCATCTGGGCTCACTAAAGTGAGGCCAATGACAACACCCTTTTGATTAGAAGACCCATCGACAGATAGGGTCCGTTTGCCATCGAGCCTTGATTTGTGATCGTCATTAGTTTGTTTGTTCTGCTCCAAACTGTCTTTAGGTTGAAACTCAACAATGAAGTCTGCTATTACTTGACCCTTGATTGCCTTCCTCGGCTCAAACACAACGTCGAACTCCCCAAGCTCGACTGCCCACTTAGCAACACGTCCAAATAGGTCGGATTTTTAGAAGAGTGATTTCAATGGTTGGTTGGTGGGCACTGTGATTTGGTGAGCCTGGAAGTAATTTCTAAGCTTCCTAGTTGAGCTAACTAGAGCAAGTGCGAGCTTCTCTAATGGAGTATACCTCGATGCTGCATCTAAGAGCATCTTGCTCACATAATAAATAGGTCTTAACTTTTCACAATCATTCCTCATCAACGGCCGACTCACCGTGTGCTCTAATACAGCTAGGTAGAGGAATAGATTTTCCTCAGACGATGGGTTCGAATGGATCAATGAAGAGGCCAAGTATGCCTTCAGATTTAAAAATGCTTCTTCGCACTCCTGACTTCATAGTGCCCCTTTCTTTCCTTTGATGGAGTGGAAGAAAGGTCAGCATTTATCAGATGCTCGGGATATGAACTTTTCGAGCGTGGCTGCCATTCTAGTTAGTCTCTGTACCTCTTTTACAGTCCGAGGTGATTGCAGTTCTGCAATGGCCTTTACCTGACCGGGGTTCACCTTTATTCCTCGGTGTATAACAAGGAAGCCGAGGAACTTACCTGATCCAACCCTAAATGCACACTTCGAGGCATTTAATTTCATCTTGTATCTCCGTAGAACGTCGAATGTGCTTCTTAGGTCGGAGTAGTGACTAGTGGCCCTTTGACTTTTGACCACCATGTCGTCGATATAGACTTCAATAGTGTCACCAATCATGTGAGAGAACATCTTGGTTACCAACCTCTGATATGTCGCTCTTGCATTCTTTAACCCAAAGAGCATTACCTTGTAACAGTACGTTCCTTCAAGCGTTATGAAAGCAGTCTTTTTTTTATCCTCTTCTATAAGGGGGATCTGGTGGTATCCTCTGTACACATCCAAGAAGTTCATTTGCTCATGTCCAACAGTTACATCAACCAATTGATCTATCTTAGGTAAGGGAAAGCTGTCTTTTGGACAGACTTTGTTAAGGTCGGTAAAGTCAACACAGACCCTCCATTTCCTATTTTTCTTCTTCACCATGACAGTGTTTGACAGTCAGGTCGAATATTGAACTTCCTTGATGGTTTGGGATTCTAGCAATCATGCCACTTCCTCTTTTACTACCTCCTAAGCTTTTGCTTGACTAACTTGAAGAAGGGGTTAACGTTTAGATGGTGACATGTCACTTCGGATGGTACGTCGGACATATCACTTGTGTTCCAAGCAAAACATCGATGTACTCTTGGAGTAAGGTGACGAGCACTTTTTTCTGTTCAGGGCTTAGAGTCGATCCCAACAAAAAGTACTTATCCTGGTCTTCGTTCTTGCCTAAAAGTACTTTAGGGCTTTTCATGACAGTCTGGTCGATAGAATCAACCTAGCTGCTAGATATTTATTGCTATTTCTCCTGCTAGGCTATTGAACTCCACTCACGCACTTCTATTCCGTCTTTAGCCTTGACCGAAGCCAGTAAACAGGTTCTGGAACTAAATTGGTCTCCTCGAATATTTATATTCATTCAGACGAAGGGAATCTCAGCATCTGGTGGTACGTTGATGATACCGCCTTCATATCATGTAATCAGGACTATCCCATTATAGCATTATAAATTGAGACTGTATCCACTATTTGGAATTCAGTCATGATGCAAACTGGTCTAGTCTTTACAAGTAGTGTGATCTTTCCCCTAGGAAGAACTTTTTTTCCACTAAAGCCAATCAGTGGAGTATTGAGGGAGGTCGAGCTTCTAGAGGATATCCATGTACATGATTTCAGAGGAACTACCTGGATCGATTAGTACTCTTTTCACATCGTAGTTGGCAATCCTAAGTGTTATTACCAACGCATCATTATGCGGCTGATGAATCCCGATCAGATCCTGCTTAGAGAAGCAGATCATCTCCGCTAAGTCTTCAAACTTCATTCTTTTGGACCTTGCTTCTGGGGTCAACCGCAATTCGAATACCTTTCTTTCCTTTGCGGCTTTCTGGATGTAGGCCCTAGTTGCATTGTTAGTGGCCAGTTGTGGGTTTGTGGCGGCATGGATTACGTCTATCACTCATGCTGTCATGGTCTGGTCTCCTTTTGGCTCGGCTCTTTCTTTGTTAGCTCTTGTTCCATCCTCGACGAACTCCGAGAGATATCCAACCTGAACCAACTCTTCTAAATGCTACTTCAAAGATCGGCAATTTTCAGTCATATGCCCCACATCCCGATGATTGGAACATCTAAAATTTGGATTTCTTTTCGAGAGATTTCCTGTTAACTTATTGGGCCACTTGAAGAATGGTCTTGCCTTGATCTGATTCAATATCTTGTATATCAATTTTTTGAACGACGTATTTACCCCAAGAAAAGGGGACTTCTGGGGATAACTTTCCTTATCATTCTTCCTTCTGCCCACTCTGTTCGGCTCAGTCTGCTTGTCACGACCAAACTGTCTCCTACCTTGATGCTCTTTCACCACATCTCTGGATAAGTCGTCGTCGACTTTGGCATACTTCTCGATCCTTGTCATCAATTCTTCCAGGTCGGTGGTTGGCCTCCTAGTGAGTGATTGGTATAGAGGGTTCTTCTTTGGCAATCCTATTTTGAAGGATGCTACTGTAATTTCAGGATTACATCATTCTACCTTGTTCATCGTTTCCCAATAGCGATGAGCAAACTCTCGCAGTGTTTCATTATTCTTCTTCTTTAATGTCAGCAGAGTCCCCACATCCTTTGGTTACTTACTACTTGTAATGAACCGAGTCGTGAACTGATCGGACAGTTCAGACCATCCATCTACCGACCCCTTTGGCAAACTTTTGAACCATTTCATGGCTAACTCCCCAAGACTACTAGGAAAGATGGTACAGAGCAGGGGTTCGTTTCTTTGGTGAATGGTCATCAACTGTCTATAATGTCTGATATGTGAGGATAGGTCAGTCTTTTCATCGTACAGTTTGAAATTCAGGACAGTGAACTTGCTCAAGATTCGTCCCCTTTCAATCAATGAAATGAAAGGTGACGACTCCGAGCCGTCCCCGTATTCACCTGTTACTCTCTTGGCCAGATCCTAGACTACCTCTATTCTGGCCTTTTCAAGCAGTTGTTGAGTTCCTCGGTGATGAACTACTTCCATGTATCCTCCTCCTGGATTCGAGGTTTCTTCTGTTGGTGCTTGTTTTCATCGGCACTTTTGATTCTGTCGGGTTTCCTTTTGGGACTTTCTCATCAATTTCCACTCGTATGCTTCTCATTCCTAGTCATCTCTTTTAGCTTGGCTTTCAACTCCTTGTTTTCTTTTATCAAACCTTTCTCCCTGGCATATGAATCCTTTTTGAACAATTTGTCATGAGCATCAAGACAGTCCTGTAGGGATTGGACTAACTTTGCCAAGGAATGGTTCTCCCCCTCGGCACGGAGGGACTCACCACGATCTTCAATCTACTGGTCATTATTCTTGGTTCGTTTGAATCTTGCTGAGGATACCTCGTCATCCTCGTGGGGCCCATATGGACTTTTGTTCATACGCAATTTAATGTTATCATCAGATGGCAGCGACGCTAGATTTGAATTTCCCATGGCAAAACTGCCTATAGGAGATCCAATAGCACTTCTGAGTCTAGACAATGTTGTTTTTTGTTCGAGTGATGAGAATTTTCCCACAGACGGCGCCAAAATGTAAGAGGCAAAAAATGAGATCACCTTACAGTAATATAATATTTTGAATAAAGTGATTCTGAACTTGATCTTCCAGTCTTGTCAGCCCGCAAAATGAACAAACTGACCAAGATCGAAGTGCTTCGATCGAAGGCACTCTGATGCTTAAGTTAGTAATGGAGCTAGAACAATTGCAAGAAGACAAGGAGAGTTCAACGTACCTTTCACCATGGCTCCTTGTTCATTTTATAGGCCTCTGTTTGGTTAGGGTTTTCATGATTTCCGTTTTAAGATGGTACACCTTCCCTCAATTAGGCGACTCTAGGATGGGAAGTTGCTGATATTTCTCCAGCAATTCCTCTAGCCGTTCCTATAATTTCGTCAACGTGTTTAACATGAATTCCTAAGTTAAAGGCATATCTTTATCTTTCTATCCACTGTTTCGAACAGCTCGGTCACAACAATGGTCGAACTCTTTTAATGCTTGCCGAACAAATTGACTTGCAAGGCTTGGTTAGAGCCAAGCTCTTTAATTGCTTTGCCGAACATAATGATAAGTTCAGCTAAGTACATTGATCGATTGACAATTATTTTTATCACGTGTCTTGTCTTGTCATCCTCACGTGAGCTCATTTAATACTATCACACGTGTAATAAAGGGAGTCATCCCCTTCAAATTCATTTATGGCATCTATGTGTGTCTGTGGTGCTTAGAGGGACAGGCAAAAAGAGAGATTACCTGGAGGCTGGAAGTGACTGGTGTCGGTGGTGAGTCTTATAGTAGAGAGAGAGAAAAGAGAAATGGGGCACGTGCGCAACATGGGTGGGCCAACTATTTTTTTTTTGGGTAAATAGTATTTTTAATCTAAAATATATGTATTTTTTTATAAATTTAGTTTTCAATGTATCATTTTTATCAATTTGATCCCTAAAATATTCAATTCGTATCATTTTAATCCCCACATAGATGGACCGTTAATTTTTTTTTGTAGAAAGTAGTCACGTGCCATTATCACTTAATCGAACACACACTCATACTTTCTCTATAAATTAAAAATTAATTTAATAAATATAATAATAAAAATTACTAAAAACATCTCTTTTTGTGTAAGAATTATGTCAATACTTGATAAAAAATAACAAAAAATTGGCATTTCTTTTTCTATAATACTAGTTAAATGTGTTAGTCATATCAATTTCGTATTTGATATTAACCTGACTCATTTATTATTCACAGTCACAGCCCATGTCATTTACCAATTCGTATCGAGAAATGATCTACCATAACCTGCTGATTTTGTATCAATTTCAAGTCATGTCAAAAATTGACAATCCTAATATTCTCTCCTAAATTTGTAAGTGAAGTAGAAGTAACCCGTGTCTGAAGGCAATGTGAATGATTTTGATAGGAATGTTGATGGTTGTTGAATGAGTCTATTTGAAACCGTCGAATAAACTTATTAAAGTTTATCCTGTTTTATATTATAAATTATAAATATAGACCTATTGGTTGTTGTTCTTATTGCCTGATCTGATCTCCCAAAATCCGAGTGCTTTTATTGGTAGTAGACAGATTCAGGACAACCTAATTGTGGCTAAGGAGATTCTGTTGGAATTTTTCTTATATTGGACTTCCATTAATTGATAGTTAATTTTTTAGTTTGTGAAAAACGGACTGAATTTATGGTCCAGTGAGATGAGCATAATATTATTAAGTGGTCTATTTTGATGGGCTTATGTACATCTTTTAATTGATGTGGTTGAGGTGGTTAAGTGTAGACCTTAATTTAATTGTGACCCGTAATGAGAGAGCCCGTTAGATTTCATTATAAATATAGGCTAGGTTTTCTCTCCACTTCATAATCCTAAATTGGCTTGTCCCATTGAGAGTCATTTATTGCTTTGAAGAAGGAGAGGAAGACCTTGCACTTCTGCGAAAGAAACATGAAGATCGAATATCATGACTCATAATCTTGTGTATGATCTAAATCTTAAATTTAGGTGTTCTAAATTTATTATACGAATCATTAAAATTTCTTACATGTGGTATCAGAGCCTATTGTATATTAATTTAGAACCCAATTTATTTTATTATTGTTATTTTTTATATATATAATTTGGGATCTTAAAATATTTTGTGATTGTGCGGCGTCAAATTTTGATTGTCGTCAACGGTTTGAAAACTAAAAAAAAAGGTTAATTCTTTGATTTGTTTTTTACTTCAAAGAAAATTCCTGGTGAAGAATTTTCAAGCCGTCAATGGTTTGACAGCTAAATATATTGGTGGCTATATATGTGTGTGTATATAAAAAAAAAAGTATATATATTTATTTATTTATGCTTTGAAGACTAGTACATGACAAGAACCAAAAAAAAAGATGGCATACGATGGCTACAGTTTTCAGTACATCACAAGAAAAAAAAAAAAGGAAAAAGGTAACATATGAAAGCTATTGTTTTTTTTTTAAATGAAACTTGAGAAGTTCTTGACAAAAGTCAAGAATGGATGGCGACTGATTTTGTCAAAGTCATATATATATATATATATATATATATATATATATTAATGTGATTATTAAAATAATAAAAATATGGTTTATTTAAACAATTATGTTGTTTAGGTTAAAATTTTTATGATTAATATATATACTATCTTCTTTTGGATGACTCGTGTAAATTACATAGGGTCATATGGATGAATAAATGTAGACTTTACTCATATAAATTATTTTTTCATGTTAATGTAATTTTGATTGAATTGCTATAATTTGTAGAGGGTGTTTGTACAATTCTAATTTTAGTCCCTAGTGATTTATAAGATGAATTTTTTTTATGATCTACATATTATTTATTAAATGTTGGTAGATGTGAATTTAATTACTTAATTTTAAATATAAAAATATAATTGAGACATGAATGCAACGATTGATGATGGGTGATCTAAAGAGACACATATTGATTAGTATCTCATATTGATTGATAACATGATGTTTAATTATGGAGAATTTATTATAATATTCTGGTTTGGGAAATTTTATGAGTTAAGATGAATAGTTTCCACCAAAGTGGTCTATTCATTAAAATTTATAGTTTTATCATGTTTTTGTTACGGGATTGTCACTAAATTATAATATACAATTACCTGCCCAAAGGGGATTGTTGTGTATTGTAATTTGGAGATGTCATGAAACATTGTGGTAGAGGTACAATAGTCTAGAAGGTTTATCTATCCAAAGAGGATAAATTTTTTAAAACTTGAGCATTCTCATTGGTTAGTTTCATGAAAGAGAGGACTTATAACAAATCGTATTCTTTGCCCAAATGAGAGTTTGTAGTGATGTATTTGGACTCTCTTAATAAAATATGACTTATTATGTTCAAACATATTTTATTTATTTATTGCCCAAATTTACTAACTGTTTATATTCTCGTTGTCTTGAATAGTCTCTTTTGCTGTGAATAGTAATAATGTCAATATTGAAGTCTTGACTGGTTCTAATTATAAGAGATGGAAGCAAGATATTGAGTTTGCATTGGAAATTGTTGATATAGACTTTACCTTGAAAGAGAATGAAACTGTTAAACCTACTAGTGATAGTTCCTCTGATGAAAAAGAATTTTATACAAAGTGGGAGAAATCTAATAAACTGAGTATGATTGTCATGAAAAGGTCTATCTCTTAACACCTTATGAGTGGCTTGCCTGAAACCAAGAATGCCAAGGAGTTCTTCACCGCTGTAAGAGAGAGATACAATGTATCCAATAAGACTGAAGCTGGGGCCTAATGAATGAATTAAAGAGTATGAAATATAAAAATGTAGGTGGTGTTAATGAATATATCCTTAGAATGGTCCATGTTCAAACCAAACTCAAAGCCTTCAAAATTGTTATTCCTGATGATTTCATTGTTCACCACACTCTTAATTCTTTGCCTCTTGATTTGAGCCAAATCAAAACTACCTACAATATCCAAAATGAGTCGTGAACAGTAAATAATCTTATCTCCAAGTGTGATTCTGAGGAAGAAAAACTTAGAAAAAAAGAGTGAAACTATCTTGTTTGTTTCTCAGCCTAAATCTAGTTTCAAAGGTCGGTATCAGGGAAATAATAGAAAATCTAATCATAATGTTTCAAAGAATGGTCGAAATTTTAAAAGGTATGGTACTGGTCAAAATGGGGGAGGTCCTAAGGCTGCCATTAAAGATGTCAACTGTTACTTTTGTAATAAAAGAGGTCATAAGAAAAGTGAGTGCACTGGATTCAAGTCTTGGTTAGAAAAGAAGAATAAAGAAAAATGTAACTCACTAGCCTTTGTTTGTTTTGAATCCAATTTAGTTAATGTCCCATTAAATTCTTAGTGGATTGACAACGGGACTTCCATTCATGTTGCCATGACTTTGCAGGGATTCACAAGCAAATGGAGGCTAAGTGAAGGGGAAGTCAAGCTTAAAGTAGGAGATAATAATGAAGTCCATGTTGAGTTCATAGGAACTGTTAGGTTGAATTTAGACACTGGTTTTCAACTTATTTTAGAAAATACTTTTTATGTACCATCGTTTAGGCAGAATTTGATTTCAGTTTTCTTGCTTGATAAAATTGGATATTATTTTAATTTTAGTAATGTCAAAACTCAATTGTCTTTAAATTCCAAAATTGTTGGTCATTGTGTTTTATCAGATGGTCTCTATAATATACGTTTGGCTACCAATAATGAATATGATCTTTCAAATATAGTGAATGTTGTATCTAAGAGACCTCTCATTAAAGAAAAATCTTCACAGTTGTAACATAAAAGTTTGGGTCACATTTCTAGAGAAAGAGTGGAAAAATTAATAAAGAATGATATTCTTCCTCCCCTTGATTTTAGAGACCTTGAAACTTGTGTTGACTACATTAGGGGTAAATTAACCAAGATTAAGAAGAAAAGTGCAACTTGTAGTTTAGATCTTTTAGAAATCATTCACACTGACATCAGTGGACCTTACTCACGTACCTTGTGTGGTAATAAATATTTTATTATATTTATTGATAATTTCTCTTGTTATGGATATATTTATTTAATTAATAAAAAATCTGATGCTCTTGAAAAGTTTAAAATTTTCAAGACCGAGGTATAGAAACAATTAGGGAAAGTCATCAAAATTGTTAGGTTTGACTGTGGTGGTGAGTATTATGGCAAACAAGACGTGTCTGGGCAGCATTTGGGACCGTTTTTCAAGTACTTGCAAGATTGTGAGATTATTTCTCAATATACCATGTCTGGTAGTCCCGAGCAGAATGGTGTGGCTGAAAGGCATAATCGCACCCTTAAAGCATGATGAGGAGCATGATGAGTAGATGTAACTTACCTGATTATTTTTGGGGAGAAGCCTAAAACGGCTTCATACATTGTTAATAAAGCTCCTAACAAATTTGTTCCAAAAATACCGTTTGAATTATGGACCAATAGGAAACCAAGCCTTAACCATTTTCGAGTCTGGGGTTGTCTTACTGAGGTCAAAATCTACAACCCTTTTGAGAAAAAGACTGATCCTAGAACTACTTGTTGTTTTTTCACAGGTTACCCAGAACATTCGAAAGGTTACCAGTTCTATTGTCCTACATGTGGTATTAAAATTGTTGAGTCCTTAATAGCAAAATTTCTGGAGCTTGATGTTGTTGATGTTGATTGTTCGCAGCCTATTAGTGAGCATGAACAAGATAAATTTATTTCTATTCTTTTACCTGTTGTGCAAGAAAATATTATACCTGCTCATGTTGTTAATTTTTCTGCTCCAGTTGTTGGTCTTCCTATTCCTATAATTGAACATTTTGTTCTTATTGAGGTTCTTCAACCTTTAGAGCCTACTAGTGAAATTTCCTTGAGAAGGTCTACAAGATCAAAGAAACCTGTTATTTCTGATGAATATTATGTATACCTTGGAGAAAGTGATTATGACTTTGGTGATCCTATAACATACCATGATGCTATTACTTGTCCTCGGTCTGATATGTGAGTAGGTGTCATGAAAGATGAGATAGTATGTTCTCTTGGTTTTGTTGAAAACAAGAATGATCAATGCATATATCTTAACGCCAGTGGGAGAAAATTTATTTTTCTTATTCTCTATATTGATGATATTTTGCTTGCAAGTAGTGATTTGAGCTTATTTCATGAGATTAAGCAATTGTTGTGCAAAATATTTGACATGAAAGATCTTAGGGAAGTATCTTTTGTGTTAGGCATTCAAATTCATAGGGATATGAGTCGTAGGTTGTTGGGACTTTCTCAAAGGGCATATATAGATCATGTACTTGAAAATTTTAATATGCATAATTATAAGTTTGGGGATGTACCTGTTGTGAAATATGATAAATTCAGTCTAAGTCAATGCTCTAAGAATGAACTTGATGAGGAATATATGAAAAATATACCTTATGCGAGTGTTGTTGGTAGTTTAATGTATGCACATGTTTGTACAAGGCTTGACATTACTTTTGTAGTTAGTGCTCTTGGTAGATATCTTTCCAAACCAGGATTAGATCATTGGGTGTTAGCTAAGAAAGTTATGTGATACTTACAAAGAACAAAAAATTACATGTTTGTTTATAGGAGAGTTGATAGCCTTGAGGTGATTGGTTACTCAGATTCATATTTTACTGGATGTCTGGATGATTTAAAATCCACTTCAGGATATATTTTCATGTTAGCTGGAGGAGCAATAGCATGGAAGAGTGTTAAACAAATTCTCACAACTTCTTCCACTATGCAAGCTGAATTTGTAGTTTGTCATGGAGTTACAACACAAGCTATATGACTAAGGAATTTTGTTTTAGGACTTATAATTGTTGATTTCAACTCTAGACCACTAACAATTAATTGTGATAATAGTGCAACTGTTTTATTCTCAAAAAATAATAAACATTCTAGTGGGTTTAAACATATGAATATTAAATATCTGTCTATTAGGGATCTTGTGAAGAAATATGACATTGTGACTGAACATATTGATAAAGAATCAATGCTTGCTAATCTTTTAACTAAGGGACTGAGACCTATAATTTTGAAGAAACATGTTGACAACATGGGCATTTTGGGGTCTTTTGATATACTTGGTAAGTGGGAGTTTATTTATGTGTCAAGAACTTTAGTATTGATTTAATTTCATATGTGATATTTGATACTCATTATGGTTGAGATACATCTATTTGATGAATAATAAATATTTGGATGATTATCATTATTGTTAACATGATGTTCTTGCTATGTTATATGTGTACACATTTATGACATGTCATTTTATTCAAAATCTTAAGACTTGGTGTATGTCTTAAGTATGACTGTTTTGTCAATTGAGTATGTCTCTGATTACATCATTTGAGAAAATCTTGTGATTTTAAGTTTGGAGACATGCTAGCTTATTGTTGAAGCTAATTGATTTATCTAGCTTATTGTTGAAGCATGTTGTTAAAGATAAATTATTTGGAGGACTGACAATAAAAATAACATGTTTATCAAATCACATATTGAGATATTATTTTCTTGCTACACTACCTCATCTTGATTCATGTCAATAGAATTATTGTTTTTGTAATCATGGATTGGTCTTATGTCAATAAAGGATGTAAAGACTGCCATGGTTCGAAAATAGTAGTTTTATTGGACCGGGTCGTGTTTGAGATATTGTCTCAGGACCATATTATTTTTTCGTGGTCACATTGAGTTTTGTTTGATTAGCTCGAGAGTCATTTTCAAAAAATATATTTATAATTTTATTTTATTTTTAAATGACTACAATTATTGTTGTCCAAGTGGGAGAATGTTGAAATTTTTCCTATATTGGACTTCCATTAATTGATAGTTAATTTTTTAGTTTGTAAAAACGGGCTGAATTTATGGTCCAATGAGATGAGCCCAATATTATGAAGTAATCTATTTTGATGGGCTTATGTACATCTTTTAATTGATGTAGTTGAGGCGGTTAAATGTAGGTCTTAATCTAATTGTGACCCGTAATAGGAGAGCCCGTTAGATTTCATTATAAATATAGGCTAGGTCTCTTCTCCACTTCATAACCCTAAATTAGTTTGTCCCATTGAGAGTCGTCTATTGCTTTGAAGAAGGAGATGAAGACCTTGCCCTTCTACGAAAGAAACCTGAAGATCGAATATCATGACTCATACATGTATGTTCTAAATCTTGTATACGATCTAAATCTTAAATTTAGGTGTTCTAAATTTCATAGACGAATCATTAAAATTTCTTACAGATTCTACATTTATGAGACAAGAGGAAAAGCACAATAAAATTACCAAATGGCTTTGAAACTGGACATGAAGAAAACCTACAACAAAAGTAAGTGGGATTTTATTATTATAATGGGTTTCTCAAAGCATTGGTTTAAAATGGTTATTTAGTGTGTCACTATGTCTCCACCGTAGATTATAAAGTGTCGATTAATGGGGAAAGTGTTGTAAAGATTGTTCCTACTAGAGGGATAAGACAAGGTGATCCCTTATCGCCCTACAAATTTATTCTAGTAACTGAATGTCTATCAATCTTCATGTAAGAAGCTGCTATTGGAGAATATAATGCAGTCCTCTTTTCTAAACAAAGAGTAGGCGCCTACTAATGTTGAAATTTAGTTTGTTATGTTGAGTTGTACATAAGGGCACAATTGTATTTTCATTCTATATGTTGCTAGAATATTCTTTTTCTGTAATTGTATATATGTGGGTTGCTGTACAGATGAAAAGAATAACAAAAGAGGGCAGATTGTCATTCATATCATTCTCTGGTTCTCTGTTGTGCCTTTCTTCCATTTCTGTTGTGCATTTCATTTTGTTTCATAGTATCAGAGCTTCCTTCGATCCCAAATTCACTCCATGTCTAACTCCTATGATACTGAAGATTCCACCACCGTTACCAAACACTCGATTAAAAGGTATCTCAATTTTTCAGACCTTTTCAATCCCTTTCGCATCGACACCGATGATAATCCAGCCACTGCTTTGGTCTCGGATCTTTTGACCGCTGATAACTACGTTAGTTGGTCTTGCAAAGTCAGTCGTGCTCTTTGTGCCAAGAACAAGCTTGGTTTTATCAATGGTACTCCTCCAAAACCAACCAATGTTGCAGATCCTCTCCTTGAAGCCTGGGAACGATGCAACGACCTCATAGTTTCTTGGCTTCAAAATTCGGTGAGTGCATCTGTTAAATCTAGCCTTGCTTTGGTTGATGATTCTCGCATTCTTTGGCTTGAACTTCAGAATCGTTTTACTCAACAAAATGGTCCCCGAATTTTCTAACTAAAACAAGACCTTGCTGGCCTCTCTCAAGGTCAGGATTCTATTAGCATTTATTTTGGTCGTCTGAAAGCTCTTTGGGATGAATTGGATGTTTATGACCCCCTACCTGATTGTGATTGTGGCAAGCTGAAAATCCTTCATGCCTGCTACAATAGAAACTGTGTTATATAGTTTCTCATGGGCCTCAATGATACTTATTCCTCTTCCTGAGATCAGATTATGCTTATTGAGCCTTTACCCCCTCTTAATTGAGTTTTCTCCATGATTCAACAACAAGAACGTCAACACCTCATGCTTAATCCCTCTCCCACTCCAGACCTTATGGCTCTAATGGCTAAAAATAATTTTCCATCCTCCAAACCTTACCAAAAATCTTTCTCATCCACCACCCAGAAATCTACCCGCCCTTATTGTACTTATTGCAAAATTCAAGGCCACTCCCTTGAAAATTGCTTTAAGGCAGGAAATGCTACCCCACATCTTTGTTCCCATTGAAATATGACTAGTCATTCCATTGACAAATGCTATAAACTACACGGATATCCACCTGGTCATTAACTTCATGGAAAGCCAAAGCATTCTGCTGCTGCTGCTTCATCCCAGCCTTGTTCCAATGCCAATACTGATGAGGAACTTACTGAGCCTCTGGTTCTTACCAAGAGTCAATACAATCAACTCCTTGCGCTGCTGAATTCTAAGGACTCCAGTTCAGCCATGGCCATCATCTCGGTTGCTCAATCTTCCCCATCTTCTAATGTTGTCCACAACTCCAAAGTTTCTGTTATGACTACTTGTTTATCCACTAATACACACACTCACACACCTGTTTCATCACACACTTCTCCTTGGATCATTGATATCGGAGCAACATATCACATAATCTGTTGCCCCTCCCTTTACACGTCCATCATTGCCACTATTTCTTCTTTGGTTAAATTGCCTAATGGTTCAAATGTTCATGTTACTCACATTGGTACTGTACGTCTCTCCTCAACTCTAATAGTTCAAGATGTACTTTGTGTACCCTCATTCAATTTCAATTTAATGTCTACCAAAAAGCTTGCTCTTAATTTGGCCTGCTGTCTCATTTTCTTCTCTCATTCATGCTTTGTACAAGACTTCGCCTCATGGACAACGATTGGGATGGGCGAAATGAGAGGCAGTCTATATCATTTGCTAAGATTTGATGTGTCTACCTCAACCTTGATTGATGTTTTCTCAGCTTTCCTCCGTAAAGAACAGCCTCTTAGTGCTTCTGTCACTTGCAGGGCTTCTGTTTCTGATTTATGGCATTGTAGGCTTGGCCACATTTCATTTTCTAGACTTATTTTAATTACTGATCCCATTGTAAGATAGACTATGAATTCTACTAATCAATCACCTTATTGTGTTTGCCCTTTGGCCAAGCAACATCGTATCCCTTTTCCTACTTCCACAACTAAATCTCTTCATTCTTTTCATATTGTTCACTGTAATATTTGGTGTCCTCATTACATTTTTGCAGTTGATGGTTCTCGTTTTTTCTTAACTCTTGTTGATGATTTCTCAAGGACCGCATGGGTCTACATGCTCAAAACCAAATTTGAAGTAAGACAATGTCTTAAAAGTTTTTACTCCTCAATTGAAACACAATTTCACAAAAGAATCAAAGTCCTTCGAAGTGATAATGGCAGAGAATTTTTCATGAAAGATTTCTTCACATCTAAGGGTATTATCCATCAAACAAGTTGTGTCGACACACCCCAACAAAATGGGATTGTTGAGCGTAAACATCAACACATCATGAATGTAGCTCGCGCATTAAAATTTCAATCTCATGTTCCTCTTCAATATTGGAGTGATTTTATTTTGACCGTTGTTTACATCATAAATCGAATCCCCACTCCCTTACGTCACAATAAAATCCCCTTTGAGATCTTCTTTGGTAAACCTCTCACTTATAATCACATGAGAATTTTTGGTTGTCTTAGTTTTGCTTCAACTCTATCTCATGGACAAAAGAAGTTTGATCCAAGAGGTAGGAAATGTGTGTTTCTCGGTTATCCATTTGGCATAAAAGGTTACAAGCTCTTAGACTTACAAACCAACCAAATTTTTTATTCTCGGGATGTTGCGTTTCATGAAGGATTTTTTCCTTTTAATACAAAGTCTTTCGCTCCCACTCCTCCCCTTTCATCCTCCATTCCTCTCACCACACCATCCCCTTTCAATTTTCAATCTCATCAGCCCTCTCTTACTCAAACTCCCTCCCCTAACAACCCCACTACCCCTCCAACCTCTGCCATTTCTCCTCCAGCTCCTCCTTCACCTATACTACCAGATTCTCCCCTACCACCCTATCTTCACCCCACCCCTTCCTTCACTTCCACCTCTTCCTCGCAGGTCAACCAGGACTAGGACTGCACCCAAATTTTTGCAGGATTTCCACTATCAACAGGAAACTCTCATTTCTTCCAACCGGTTGCTGCCCATGAAGCTTGGCTCTCTCCCAGGTACCTCTTTTCCTCTTTCTCATACTTTATCGTATCATGCTTTTTCACCCACTTATCAAGCCTTTTCCACTTCTATCTTTACCCATTTTGAACCCAAATCATATAAACAAGCCTTTACTCACCCGAGATGGTGCCAGGCCATGGACATTGAATTGACTGCCTTAGAAGCCAACAACACTTGGATTCTTACAGATTTGCCTGCTGATAAATCTCCTATTGATTGTAAATATATTTATAAAATCAAGTATCACTCTGATGGCTCAGTTGAGAGATTAATGGCTTCTTTAGTAGCTAAGAGCTACACAGCTTGAAGGAGTTGATTTTAATGAGACATTCTCCCCTATTGCCAAGTTGGTAACCATGAGGTCTCTTCTTGCCATTGCTTCAATTAAGGGTTGGCATTTACATCAATTTGATATAAACACCTTTTTACATAGGGATTTAGATGAGGACATCTACATGAAGAAGCCTCCAAGTTACACCAAAGGGAAACCCACTCAAGTTTGTAAGTTACTTAAAAGTTTATATAACCTCAAACAAGCTTCAAGGTAGTGATATTCTAAGTTTTTCACCTTTTTAATTGAATCTAGTTTTTCTCAAAGGCTGATTGTAAATTTTTCACCAAAGAGGTTAATGGTTCTTTCATAGCTTTACTTGTGTATGTTGATGACATACTTGTGGCTAGTGATAATCTTGATTGTGTGACTGTCTTGAAGGATTTTCATGACAACAAATTCAAAAATGAAGGATCTTGTTTCATTGAGGTATTTTATTGGCATTGAAATAGCTCGATCCTCAGGGGCGGAGCCAGGAATTCTGGTCAGGGTGGGCACTTTAATTACCCTCTAATTTTTTTTTTCTAATCAATCACACTATATAATATATTTATATTTATTATATTATATTTGATACATAAAATCCATTTAACATAAAAAATGTCAAAAAATATATATATATTGTCAGGGAAAAAATCATGAATGTCTATGAGGGGACAAAATATAACTGGTATAAAAAAATATTTAGCCAAAATTGATACAAAAAAATTATTTCAAGAATAACAAAAAAGTTTTGTTTTTTAATGGTGGGTGGGCCAAAAGTTTAGTCAAGTGGGCCAAAAGTTTTGTTTTTAATGTTGGGCCAAAAATTTTGTTTTTAATATTGGGGTAAAAGTTTTATTTTTTTAATAGGTTTGGATGAATTATGATAGATCAAATATTTGATTTTTTAATAAGTTTGGGTAGATAATAGTGAGTTCAATTTTTTTGTTTTAAATGGTATTAATTTTTTAATTATTTTGGATAAATAATGTGGGCCTAATATTTTTATATTGGATTTTGGGTGGGCACAAATAATATATTATACAAATATATAATATTTATACTTAACTAAAAAAAAAAAAAAATTTGAGGGGGGGTACGTGCCCACCCTGGCCATACCCTTCCTCCGCCCTTGTCGATCCTCCAAGGGTATCCATTTATGCCAAAGGAAATATCTTTTGGACATTCTAGTTGACTCTGGTAATTTGGGCAGCAAGCCAACTAAAGTTCCCATGGGGCAAAATCTCAAGTTAACACAATCTTCAGGCCACCCCTTATCAGACCCGAGTGTGTACAGGAGATTAATTCTCATTTGCTGGCAGCTCAAAAAATTTTGAAATATCTCAAGGCTGCTCCTGGACAGGGCTTACTTCTCTCAAGTTCATCCTCTCTCCAACTTCATGCATATTGCGACTCTGATTGGGCCTCTTGTCCTGACACCAGGCGTTCAGTCACAGGTTATTGCATATTTCTTGGCTCCTCTTTGATTTCCTGGAAATCAAAGAAGTAATCTATTGTATCTCAATCCTCAGTCGAATCTGAGTATCATTCAATGGCAGAAATATGTTCAGAACTGACATGGCTGCGTTACATCCTCTTTGTTCTTCATGTATCTCATCCTCAGGCTGCCTTCTTGTATTGTGACAATAAAGCTGTCATCCACATTGTCGCCAACCCTATTTTTCACGAGATGACGAAGTATATAGAGCTCGATTGCCACTTGATACCTGACAAGATTCAAGAAGGTAGCATCCAAACTTCCCATGTTTCAAGTGCTCATCAGTTGACTGATATATTCACTAAGGCTCTATCCTCCCTTGTTCTTCATCATCACTAATCCAAGATGGGAGCTCTTAATTTGCACTCTCCATCTTGCCGAGGGGGGGGGGTATTGGAGACTATAATGCAGTCCTCTGTTTTAAACAAAGAGAAGGCGCCTACTAATGCTGAAATTTAGTTTGTTATGTTGAGTTGTACATAAGGGCAAAATTGTATTTTAATTCTATAGGTTGTTAGAATATTTTTTTTCTGTAATTGTATATATGTGGGTTGCTGTACAAATGAAAAGAATAACAAAAGGGGCAGATTGCCATTCATATCATTCTCTGGTTCTCTGTTGTGTCTTTCTTCCATTTCTGATGTGCATTTCATTTTGTTTCAGCCGCGAGTAACATGAAATGGAAGGTTCAAAAATAGGTAAAAATGGCCCCTGAACTACACACCTGCTGTTTGCCGTTGGCTCAATATTTTTCATTACTGCATCCAAATCAAAGTGTTATGAACTGCATAAGGTGTTGAACCAGTATTGTTATGCATCGAGTCAGCTTATAAACCTCAATAAACAGGAGTCCTATTTGGTTGTAACACACCTGAGAATTTGCTGAATGAGTTAGCTAAAATGCTTAGAGAGTTCATTTGGTGTAGAAAGCTGGAAAGTATTTGGGGTTGCCTACAGGGTGGGGAAGGTCGGAAAAAAAAAACCTCAAGTTGGATTAAGGAAAAGAATCTTGGCAAAGACGGGTGGGTGGAAAGAAAAAATGTTGAACATTACAGGAAGAGAAGTCTTGGTAAAAGTTGTGGTGTAGGCTATTCCTTATGCAATGTCCATCTTTAAAACCCTCTCTTCCCCCCACTTTCCATCCAACTTTTTCTATGCATCCAATTTTCTCTCATACCAAAAAGAGGGTAAATTTCCCATTAAATTTTGCCAAGATATGATTAATTGCACTAAAGATCCTTAATATATAGAGTTTATCTCATTTTGGTCCCTAATATTTTAATTACATTATTTTGATCCCTAAAATATTGAATACGTTTCTATGTGGTTCCTAAAGCAAACAATCATAAACTTGTCACGTGATACCTAAATATGGACAAAAAATAATTTGGGTAGCTCTTGACTAAAATTTGTGTAGCACTTGACAAAAAATGTGTAATATGAGTAGCTCTTGACCAAAATTTGAATAGCTTATGATTAAAACTGTGTAATTTATGTAGCTTTTTGACCAAAATTTGGGTAAAAATTTGATCAATTATTATTCAAATTATTTTTTGGCCCATGTTTAGGTATAACGTGACAAGTTTATAATAAAAAAATCGTTAGCAATTTAGATGTTGTCTGATTGAGGGACCACATAAAAATATATTCAATACTTTAAGGACTAAAATGATGCAATTTAAATATTGAGGACTAAAATGAGACCAACACCATACTTTGGAAACCTCCACTACAATTTACCCGCCAAGGCATAACTGCAAGAATTGCATCCTTTTGGTTGAGTAAGAATACAGGTGGAAAAGGGATCCATTGGAACTTTGGAAGCAATGGAGCAGTTCAACAAAGAGAAAACTAGAAAAGGGACTGGGCTTAAAAGATTTGGAGTTATTCAACAAAACCTTGTTGGCAAAACAGGTATGGAGACTGATTAATAACCCAAATGCTTATAGGCAAGAGTTCTAAAATGGAAATATTTCCCTTTTGTGAGGCAAAAATAAAGTCACAAAGCTCTTGGATGTGGTGGAGCATGCTAGAAGGAAGAAAAGTTATTAAGAAAGGTTGTATTAAGCAAATTAGCAATGGGGAGCATACAAAAATTTGGGAAGATAACCGGAGATCCGGGCAATTTACAAGTATTAAATGAGCATCAAAGCCCCTCTCATATAGGTAAAAGATTTGATTCAAAAACAATATATGAGATGGAATACAACTCTAGTGGAATCATTGTTTATACTAAAAGTTTCAAAAGCAATTCTTGCAATCCCAGTTAGTCAAACCAATCAAGAGCCAGTAAGAAGCGGGTACAATTTGTTAACATCAGAGGTAAGGTACCATGTTCGAAGGAATAGGGCATCTTCATCTTTTTCTTGTCTTGATGAGTTCTGGGGGATTACATGGCAGCTACAAACTATTCCGAAGATTAGAATGTTTATGTGGAAAATATGGACATGCTCTCTAGTCCCGGAATGGAATTTTTGAAAGAGGAAAATGGTGCAGTCACCTAACGGACAAATACGTGGGAAGGAAGAGGAAACAATGAAACATTTGTTTTTGCTCTGTCATTGGACAAGTGATATATGGAAGAATTCTCCCCTGAGGATGTCAATTGATAGACAGAAGACAACAAGGATAGAATTGTGGTTGCTGGTAGCTAGAATTAAAATCTGGTGAAACAAGTATTGTAACAGGGATAGACAAATTGATGGTGCCTTATTTACTATGGTTCTTTGTGGAAAGGGAGGAATAGCTGGATATATCAGCATAAAAAACGTTGTCCATGGCATGAGAATGGTTGTTTCACTATATCAATATCCTCATAGAGTTACAACATTTTTTTTGGCAATAGTTTGATAACCTAATCCTAGTCCAACTAGAAAACAAAACACAGTCTAAGTAAATCATATACACTCAGTTCAGGAAAAACTTGTATCTATGACGCCTTCGCCCTCACTTAACTACACCCCACTCTACTCCACCTACTCTTCCATTCTTTTTTTGGGCCTAGTGAATATGAATCACCCACTATTTCCAACAGTATGCGTTTGAAGAAACTTATCATATTGCATTGTTCTTGAGCGTTTCTTGCATTGGTTGCACACACACAGACTAGAAAAACAAAGAAAATAAATTTTCCTACGATTTCGATCATATTTTAGCTGGTTTTATTAACGATACAGATCATGTAGAAGTTGCTCCAAAGTCAAGACTATATGGTGAATTCTGATTCAAGTTAGTAACACATTAGTTAAGAAGAATATAAACAGTCACACTCATGAAATGCTGCAAACAATAACGATAATTGTTGGAAACAGAAGCAATGATCCAAGAAAATCAAAATTTCAGGAATAATAAAATTGGCATGAGGCTAGTGATCTCTTCAGCCAAAGAATTTACCACCAACAGTTTTTTGATTGTATCAGACAGGTTTCAACTGTCATAAAATTGATAGAACTCATCTCTATATTGTTATGAAATAAGGCTACAAGTAAAATAATAACGCAACGAAATAGAAAAACAGAAGTCACAAGATTTACGTGATTCGGCTCAACAAGTAAAAATATGTCCACAAACAAAATATAGCGACAAGATTTTACTATTAAAAATTGAAGATTATAAAATTCTCAAAATAAAAAGACAAGAGAACGTGTCACCACTCTATCACCAAATAACAATATTTGTAACCATTCCCAAAGAGATACCAAAAGATAGATCAATCGTCAATGTATGCCACACAATAATTTGACGACGTCGAAAAACTCTATAGCTGAACACGTTGCAGCTTCCTTAATACTCCACTGAACAAAAGAACTCTTCTAAGCCTTGAAACTAAATAACCAAAGTCCATGTTGGACTAAATCACCCTTTGACCAATTAGTATCAAACTAATATAACAAGGAAAAGACTCCTCATTGAAAGCGACGTGTCCAACATGAATACAATTGCTTGAAGACTCCTTGAGTTTGTTCCCATGATAAACTTCTACAGAAAGTCATTCTCCAAATAGAATTCAATTGGAGTGGAATTCAAATACTAGGCGATAATTAACAAATTTTCACCTTAGCTTGTATTCCATCAAATCATCCGATCAAAGTAAACTGAATTGCTATCTTCGTCAAATATCCTAAAGGGTATAACTAAAATATTGCAAACACCAATCAAGTTCAAACAATGTTTGAATTTGAGCATTGATATCGGCTTAGTAAACATATTTGCTGGATTCTCCGTTGTAGCAACCTTTTCACTATAACAATACCTTGAGTCATAACCCCACGAAGGAAGTGATACCTAACTTCAATGTGCTTGGTCCTTTCATGATACTTTTGATTTTTAGTCTATCACACAACGCAGTAGTCGCCTCCTCTTCCAAGTTTAGGTCACAAATCAAACCTCTCAACCAAATTTTTTCTTTAACTGTCTCTAATATTGCAATGTATTTTGTCTCTATAGTAGACAAAGCAATTGTAGATTGTAGGATCACTCTCCAATTTATAGTGCACCCAAATATAGTAAAAACTTAACCTCTGAGAGATCTCCTCTTATCTAGATCATTCAAAGAATATAATTTATTCATTTATAATCATTGTTTTGCAACTACAGATGACTGATTGCTGAATAAAACAAATGGTTTTCCACACTTTGCACCTCAAAAGATATCTTGATTCTCACTTTGTACATCTAAAGATTATTTATCTCACATCGCACCTTGAATGTCATAAATTGGTTCCAATGTAGACCTCAGACTAACATCTATTTTAGATTTCGTTAAAAATTAATGCATAAAAGTAGAAAAAATAGAAAGCAAAAATTTATTCTTACTGATGCACTCCCTCCCAAATTCCATTGGACTCTAGGCAAGGTGGCAAATGATAGGCTCGACCCCAAACCATACCCAAATTAAATATGCTGGTCCGACCCAGACTAGGCCCAAATCAGAGATGCAAGCCAACAAGGGTCGAAACCATCGTCTTGGAAAATTCAGTCTATTACTAGTACATGTGGAGATCCCCATCTTAGGAAGAGAATCATTGAGTGTAGTCATTGGGGTGTGCATCGTTAGTTTCAACCACATTGCCTGTTACGCCGACATCACGGATTCACCCCTGTTCCCCATTAAGCCGACATCATGGATTCACCTCTGCTCCCCATTACGAGGTTGACCCCTCATTTAGGCCTTCCCGTAATGGTGCCTCGATCAAGTCTTCTTCTAAGGCACTATGAAGTTGAATTCGCTTATAAATAATAAGTCTCACCTACACGTAGGGGACATCACACATCTCAGTACATCACACCTTGAATAATAAAACTCTTCTGCCACCGCGCCATTCTTAGTGAAGTAAGTTACCCTAACCGAATCACCTAATCTTGTCTCTTACTATATTAATTATTCCCATCACATATACTATCATACACACCTTCACACTCTTGATTGATTTTGCATAAACTTATTTTGTACATCATTGTGCATTATAAAAATGAAGTCAGCTGAATAATTAGATTCGATTCAAAATAGGGTTTTCAAGACAAATTGTCATTTGGATGAGTCGAAATCTTATCAGTGACAAGTTTCCTCACAAAGTGATATGTCAAAATAACATTCTTTATGAAAATTGTCTTTATTCTAATAATTTATACACAATATATATATATATAAATATATATATATATATATGTTTTCTTAATCTATTCCTATCACTTTTCACGTTTATTTATATGTAAAATCTTTGAAAATAAAAAAAATAATATGAAGAATTATTTTATTAAAGGTGTTAGATTAGGAATATTTTTTTATAGAGAATGAAATTTTTAGAAAAAAATCATGTTCACTAGATGCAATGAATTTTGATAATTATTGTGTAGTTATTCTCTTTAACTTAATGATTGCCCCTACGGAAAAGAGACTCTGGCTCCGTCCCTGGCAGAGGAGATGGGTCTTGCAAGTGGGGTGGTTAAGAAGGTGACAAGTGACGACAGGGGAAAGAGAGAGAAAGAGAGAGAGAGGAGGGGGAACGAATTTGGGAATGAAATTTCGAGCATTATATTTAGGGGAACCTAACCAAAAAAGAATTGGGAGAAACCAGTTAGAGCATCTCCAACTATAACTCAAATTTAAGTTAGTATTTGAGTAAAAAACTTGATTTGATACAAAAGGCTCCAATGGACAAACTTAAATTTAAAGAAGGAGAAATTTAAATTTAAATGAGGGTAAACCCAAAATTAAATGAGAATAAAGATGATCATTGAATCTTTAAAAGAGAGTCAAATCTCACCATTAAAGATTTAGGTAAGGATTTGAGTTTCTCTTAATTTGAGTAAATTAAGAGTCTGTTAATTTGGTATAAGTTTGAGCAAGCGTTAGAGCAAGTTTTTTAAATTTTTTTACTTAAATTTAAATTTGAGTCTAAATTTTAGTCAGGATTGGAGATGCCTTTACAAACGGCATTTTAGATATAAAAAAATTGCTTGTTTTGGTTGTTAATTTGCGTCGGTGTTAGGTGCTGAAGAAAAAAAAAGTTGGATTAATTATACTGGAGGTCTCCGAAGTATGGAGTTGTCTTATTTTAGTTCCTGAAGTATTGAATATATTTTTGTATGGTCCATCAAACAGATAATATTCAAATTGCTAACGATTTTATTATAAACTAGTTAAGTAATACCTAAATATGAGAGCGAAAAATAATTTAAATAACTTTTGATCAAAAGCCATGTTTTCTTGCAGTCATATGAGATATCAATTTTTTGCTTTTGATCAGGATTAACCCTTTAACGTCTAAGTAGGGGGAATCTTGAAAGTATCAAAGCAGATCAACTAAACTAATAAGTCCAATTAGTTCACAAGAGCATGTTATTGAAGATGCACTTAACCTCATTGACTGGTTCTACTCTAAAAGAAAATCCTTTATTAAAGATGCACAAAACCTTATTGATTGGTTTTATCTTGAAAAATTAAATTGTTTTAGGTAAGAATTGTTGGTGATGTTGGGTGGTGGTCCATTAAGAGTGGACTAAAGTATAATGACTAATGTTCCTTAAACATAGTTTGTTGATTTTAGCCCTTGTTGTGTTTGGATTAGATATAATTCACTATTAATCTAAGAAAAAGAATGAATTAAATTAATACATTAAGGGCATGTTTATTTTGAGGATTGTTATACATGGGACTAAGAAATGTATTCATTACATTTCCAATACCTATGGAAATTAGTACCGGTAATTGAAAGTATCTCAATCCCCTCTCATATTTGTTAGTTCAATAGCTATTATGGTGAGTCACACAAACAACAATCTATTCTATTACATCTTGTATAACAAATATACAATTTTACCCTTAACATCATTCATTACATTACTCTATTCCAGATGTATGTGCGGGTTGGATCCATTTACCTGGCTTCCCTATTGAGTACTTCTCAAAATAGGGAAGTTCAATCCGAATCTGCATCATCAACAGAAGCAGAAACTGCTATTTAAGTTATAGAAAAAAAATTAAAAATTAAAAATTAAAAAACCAATGACATCGTACGCTTAAACATAATAAAAGGAAAAATTTTTAAAAAAATTAAAAAAAAATAAGTGACACCGTACGTTTAAACATAATACAAGAAAAAAAAATCAAAATCAGATTTTTTTTAAAATAAAATAAAATTAAAAAAATAGGTGACACCATATGCTTAAACATAATATAAGAAAAAAAAAATTTAATCAGAAAATGTTTCAGAATAAGTTATTTCTTTCAAAACATTTTTTTTTTAACTGCTTCAAAACTTATGTTGAATGAGTGAAGAGGTCTGTTTCTCTTAAACCCACTCGAGCACTGCTAGTGATCTCAAATTTCGTATACCAAATGCATAGTCCTTAGATTAATAAATCCCATTAACTTTTACTAATTGGGCCTTATTGATCTAAGGGTCCCAATGCATTTACAATGACACAAATGATTCATCCCACACCACCCGAATAGTCCCACACCACGAGGGCAATGGTTCGAATACTAATGGCAATGCGCACAGCACGTGCAGGGGTGGCTCGAGACTTTGTGGGGCCTAGAACGAAAA
>CM042199.1:9866052-9876226 GCA_023539305.1 Ilex asprella
ATACTATATATATATATAGACAAATAAAAAATATTTCAACACAAATAATTGACTTTCCTTCCAATTTTAGAGAGATTAATTTTGGTGAGTTGGAAGGAAAACTCATTCATTTACTTTTTCATCCTTTTTATTTTTCTTCTTTACCAAACACGATATTTTATCTATCTCTCAAACTTTTAATCATTTCATTTTTTCATCATACTAAACGGAGCATTTTTAGAGAATTTTCTTGGATTATTGAATAGTATTTCATATAGAGGTGTCAATTTACCTATCGACACGAACTCAATTCGACATAAAATTCAAAAATGATACGTTCAATTGATACGAATGATAAATTGGTTAAAATAAGATTAGACACGAATAATACGATTAACGGACAATATAAGTAAAAAATAGATATTGCAAAATTAAATTTTTTTTGTTGACAAGAATACGACACATACCGAAAATGACACAATCACAAAATGTCACGACTCGATACGATTGATACCCCTAATTTCATGTATAAAATTATGTTGTTTTGAGAATCAGTAATGTCAGATTGCCCAAAAAATTGGATCAAAAATAAATATTAAATAATATGATATTATTATAATAGTGTTGTTGGTCTCACTTTTATACATTTAAATTTAAAAATTTTCACATTATGCCCTCTAAAAGGCCAAAACTGTTATGTCTTAGTTGATTAAATACTGGCAGGACATGTAAAGAACAGAGAACTCCATCTGTCGTTGTTAGGATTGATCATAAATAACCCTTAAAAGTTGTAAATGACTCACAAAAGTTGTAACTTGAACCATAAAGTTGTAAGATGGCTCTAAAAGTTGTAATTTTTTTGTAAACAAACTTAAAAATTTGTATCCCAACCCACAAAACTTATAAAATAAAAATAAAATGGGTACAGTAGTGTTTTCCATAAATAACATAAGGGTTTAACAGGTTGGAAACTCATCATTTGTGATCAAGGAAAAAACGTATCAACATGTAACTACATATCATCCAAGCCATGATAAGCATCGAAACATCCATCACTACATTCAAGATCCCAACTCGGGGGTCTGAAGCTAGGTGTTATGATAGGAGTTATCATTAATTTAAGGTCCAATATACATATCTGTAACCCATATCCACTTAAAAATCAAAGTCTATAAGTAGTGAGTCCATCAACAGTGCATTAGGGCACTTCAACATCCTTTATATTCGATTTGAAATTTCCACACATACAATACCCAAGAATCTCCCCATTATGTCTAAACCACATCGGGCTTAGCTTCCCCTAGACAATTTTTGGTGAGAAAATAGTTTGTACTATTTCTCTATTACAAAGATATTTATGTATAGATTACGTACAATTGGCAGCGCATGTCTTGCCATAGCCAAATACTTTGAGGCTGTCTTAATCAAAACAAATCAAACAATTGGTTTCCTATAATAGAAGATTTTGCAACTGTACACAAACACAATAATGGAAACATCCTAATACTCCCCCTCAAATTGGAAGGTGAAGGAAATGAACTCCCAACTTGCTAAACAGGTGAAGAAATTGGGCTTTCCCAAGGGATTTGGTGAAGAGATCAACCACCCGCTGTCTAGTAGGAAAGTAACGAGTACAAAGAAAGTCAGGTTGAATTTTGTCTCAAACCAAATGACAATCAAGCTCAATATATTTGGTTTG
Organism: Ilex asprella; assembly: GCA_023539305.1. NCBI lineage: Eukaryota > Viridiplantae > Streptophyta > Magnoliopsida > Aquifoliales > Aquifoliaceae > Ilex > Ilex asprella. Next base: position 9,867,731 of record CM042199.1, read on the forward strand.
TTCGTCAAAATTTAGATATGCGGCGATATGGAGAGCTGCTTGATTATCACAAAACAATATTTCAGGATCCAAATATGGAACTCCCAAATCATGTAGGAGATAAAGAAGTCATGTAAGTTCACAAGTGGCAATGGCAAGAGCATGATATTCTACTTCAGCTGAAGAATGAGACACTATGGTTGCTTCTTTGTTTTCCACAAAATAGGAGAATTAACCAACAAAGTGAAATAGTTTGTGGTAGATCATCTAGTCGCAGGACAGCTAACCCAATCAACATCACAAAAAACTTTCATGTGAAGTGTGCTTGTTGAGGATAGAAGAAGTCTTTGTCCTAGAGAACCCTTGAAATAACAAAGAACACGCATGATAGTGGCAAGATGAGGTTTGCATGGCTGTTGCATGAACTGGCTAAGAATATGAACGAAATAAATAATATCAGGTCGTGTGATTGTAAGGTAAATCATACGACCAATGAGGAACAGTATAGAGTTAGATCCTTAAGAAGTTCTCCAATATCATAACTTAATTTGAGATTTTATTCCATGGAAAAAGAAGTGGGGCATGCACCTAGAAGACCCAAATCATCTAGCATTTCAAGTGTGTACTTCCATCGGGAGATGCTAATACCTTGTGATCAACGAGCAACCTCGAAGCACAAGAAAAACTTAAGAGGGCCTAGATATTTGATGTGGAATCAGCGATATAGAAATTCTTTTAGAGCAACAATATCTGGTGGATGATTACCAGTGACAATGATATCATCGACATAGACAAGGATCGTCGTAAAAGAAGAGGCACAAGAACTAGTAAATACAGAATAATCAATTTTGGACTGCTTATATCTAGCATCTTGCACAGCAGTAAAAAAGGTAGAAATCAATTATGAGATGCCTATTTAAGGCCATAAAATGACTTCTGTAGCAACAAACAAGGTTCTCCCCTTGTCGAGGATAACCAGGCGGTAAGGTCATGTAGATGTCCTTATCGAGATCCCATGAAGAAATGCGTTATGTACATCCAGCTGATGAAGTGACCAATGGCAAATAGAAACAATAATAAGGAGACATCACACTGTGACAATTTTTGCAACTAGGACGAAAGTTTCATGATAGTCGAGCCCATCTATTTGAGTGTAACCCTAGGCCACAAAACAAGCCTTACAACACTCAATATGCCATCAGACTAATACTTAATTTTGTAAACCCATTTACAACCAATGGGTTTGACATGTGGAGGTAGTGAAGTAACCCTCCAAGTGTAATTTCTTTCAAGGGCCTCAATTTCAACATTTATTGCTTTCACCAATTAGGATCATGCATAGCTTGATTAAAAGAAGTTGGTTTGGAAGTTATAAATAATTTTGTAACAAATGCACGATGTTGAGATAACAAATGATGATAAGAAAGAACATTAGACAAAGGGAAATGTGTGCCTTTCACCTTGGAGATTGACAATGAAGGAGACGACATGGATGGGAAATTAGTCGTGGCAATGAATCAATTGTAGTCACAAAGCCAAACAGAGGTTTGGTAAGGCCTTTGAGATCATCGAGTGGGTGGTGGTGAGGTAGTAATATCAAGAACATTAGAAGAGGTGGTGTCAAGCACGATGGGAAGTTGGTCGCTAGAGGTTAAGGAGATGCCAAGTTTGTAGGTGCATGTTTAGTAACGAGTAAGGGTAAAAGGTTGGATAGTGTGGTTGGTATTGTACGGTGGATTTCATGGAAAGGAAACATGGATTCATGGAAAACCACATCTCGACTATAAAAAATCAAGTGGGTGTGAAGATCGTATACCTGCTAAGTTTTTTGGTCATGATAGTATCCAACAAATATACAAAAGCGGGCACGAGGATTGAATTTTGTTGGATTTGGATTGGTGTTGGTGGCAAAGCAAAGACACCCAAAAACCCGCAGATAGGAGTAAGTTGGTTTCTTGTTAAATAAAACCTCATAAGGGGTATCACTATGAAGAAAGGATGTAGTCATACGATTGATTAGATATGTAGCCATAAGTATACATTCACCCCCAAAATGTATAAGAAGATGAGATTAGAAACTTAAAGCTCTAGCTATTTCAAGAAGGTGTCGATGCTTTCTTTCCACCACACCATTCTATTTCGGTGTGGAAGTACAACTACGTTGACGATAAATTCCATTAGCCTAAAAAAAAATCTCATAGAGAGAAATTCAGATCCATTATTGCTTTTGAATGCACTGAATTTTTTGCGAAGTTGGTTTTCAATTAAATCGATAAATGATTGGAGCAAATGTTGAGATTCGAATTTGAATTTCATGAGGTAAACCCAAGTGCTAAATGAAAAATCATCAACAATAGTTAAGAAATAATGAGCCCAAAGTTTGAGTGAGTAAATCTCATTCTACTGTCTTTTGTGACGCTATAAAATCTGAGGGTCTTTTGTCAACTTTTGATCACCCATCAACCCGCAGAATACCTGTAGATACCGCGTAACTCGATATCACACTGTTATGCCTCATTTATCGGGATTCATAATTTAACAAAATTCGGACAGAGTCTTCTTTGTACAGGGAGCTATACTCAAAACACAACATGTGCAATCATACAACATTGATCATATCGGGTCAATTAAAAATAGTCCATATGAATTCGATTACAATTTTTTTCCATAGATTTACATGTCTAAAATCAAATTTAGCAAATGTTTTACAAAAAATGGTTTAAAAGCCACAAGTCGACTTTTCTTCATCCTCGAGGCCCTGAGTATGAGTTGTCCATCGGTGTATACCCCACACCTGAAATGTTCCCCATAAAAGGTGAGTACCGCTCAATAGGGTATCTTCTAGAGAGGTTACTCCCTAACCTGGATGCATATGAAATATCACATGTAATTTCAACAAGCCACAAAACATTCCAATCAAGAATATGCAACTCAATGTTGGAATTCATTATGTCATGCCATGAAATGAGATGAGACTCACTCATACAACTCAACCTGAGTCTTTACTGGCTCCCATCACCCATGCAATGCCATGAGTATAAAACCGGGAATTCCAAGCCCTTGCCATTAATGTTGCACATCCAATGACCTTTTAAAAATCTCCGAGTCTTTCTGGATGTGGGTATTTATTGACTTACACCAACGGACCCCCAACCGACACGGAATTTATGGACTTTCACCAAGGGAATGTGTATCCTCAACACCGGGTCTCTCAACCGAGGGATTGTCTAGCCCTTCTTTTTAACCCCGACCGAATTTATTATGCAAACCGTGCGACTCAAACGAGTCCTCGACCCAACTTTTTCGAGCCCACCCATCATCCATCAAATGTGGTATTTGATGTCAACCATGCACACACCCCTAAAAATGCAATGTCTCTGTGCATATGCAATATAATGCATAATTGCAAAACAACAATCATGTACAATGTGCTATAAATGTCATATGGACCAATTTAACCACTTATCTACATATTCCGTGACAAATTATATCTCAAGCATATAATTACGATAATTCATCACAATGTCAATATATCAACAAACAATATCAACATTTTCATTCAACTACTATTTTTTCAAGCATGTTATACATAATCTATGCAATAACACACTTAAATTCACATAGACATTTAATCAAACACCTTCAAGACACCAAATTATGCAATAACATAAAATGCCCAAATTCATCACATAACTCAAGAAATCACATTAAGTGATTTCTACATACCCAATTGTCAAAACTTTCAAGAAATCACAAGTTAACAATTTCTAATTACCAATTCATACTAGAATTGAATTTATCAATTTTTCATTAAATCAACTACAATAGGCAAGTGTTAAAATACATCTAACATAGTTAGAATGAAAACCTACCTTTTGAAGCGTAAAACAATGGTAGAAAAGCCTTCAAGAATACCTCCCAAGCTCTAATGTTGATTTCCCCAATATTTTTGTTTTTGAATCTTCAGTGAAATTTGTCCTTTTTAGTATGGTTGTGTAGCCCTCGTCACATAGATAAACTTTAATACTTGGCCCGAAAGATTCTGACCGGTGAAACTTCGTAGATAGTAGAGAGAAGGTGAAGCTTTCTCTCTTTTTCCCCTCTTCCCTCTCTTCTCTCTCTTCTCTTCCAATGTTAAAACCCAGCAAAGAGTTATGAAGAAAATAGATTTTTGTCTCCTATTTATACCCTATAATGCTTGGTCTACGTCGGGCCACACACTCCCTATTCTCGGGTCCATTTTTGCCCTAAAATGATTAAATTTCGTTCCAATTTAAGTTCAAAATATTTTTATATGAACTTCCTTTAAATTATTTTACAATTTTTAAAATTTTATTTTCGAGGTCATTTTTTAGGTCGCCTGACATCCGGTCGCCTCGTAAAACGTGAAAATTTGACTATTTTCGAATTCGACGAAGATTGACCGAATAACTAAATTTTGTGAGACGAATCAAATGGTGAAGTTTGTTTAATCATCCGAGTTCTATAAAAATACGAATTTTCAACCCGCACCGAAGTGATAAATTACCGTTTTGCCCTTTTTCACAAAAATTCAAATTTACCCAGATTTTACATCTTTAGTAATGAATAAATGGATTTCCTTCCCACTTTCGAAAAGGTGTGAGGATAACTTTTTAAGTTTGAATGTGAAACTATCTCTAGTGAAAAGAAGTAGGAACATTTCTTCGTGAGCAGTGATGGAGTCATATTATGTCACGGAGAAACGACCTCTGTTTATGGATCTTTTCTCACGATTATATACGTGGAGCGTACGACACTACATATAGGGGTGAATAGGTTTTTTAATTTTAGCTCAATTGATTACCAATTAAAACTTAATTCGACCACAATTATCTCTTTTCACTCGAATTGAATAATGAATAGTGAGAACTCCTTTAATCACCACAAACCCTTAAACCCATAATGATTGATATTAATTAATCTTGAATTAATTCACTCAAACAATATCAATCTCACGATGATCTCAAATCACAAACTCAATTGTAACTATGGTTGATTCATATGTCAAGCATTCAAATCATCAAACACATTGTGTGCGTGTATGATAATAAAAGATGAGCACAAGTAATTTATTGACACATAAAGCTTTCATTGAGAAAAATTACAAGAAACCGCTCGAAGTTTACCAAAACCTAATCCACTGCTCATAAAGTCAATCTACAAATACTCGGGTCTTATACATCAACCAATACCATGACTAGATACTCATTTCCTTCGTAGATCTCTCCGCCGAAAGTCCATCTCTGAAGTTTTGTGTAGCTTCACTTGAACTCCCCGTTGCATGATTCATTTAGGCCTCGAGCAATTATGGGTACGCCAACGATTCCTAGTATGCACACATCAATGGGTTTGGCAAACCTTCAAGATCTTCAACTTCAATTGTGAGGGTCGATAGACTCTCTAATGGTAGCCTTGGATCTAAGGGATCTAAGTTAGTGGTGGAAGCTCTCAAGATAAAAATTAGTTTTCCTCTTTTAGAAATCTCACAAAGGCTTAACCTAGCTGTGGAAAAAGTTCTTCCTTTTTATAAGTCCGAAATAAGGGTAATTTTAGTCAATAAAAAATTTTAAATTCACGAACCACAACTCGATCGATGGGAGGGAGGTCATTGGGTGGTTGTCACTAGAATGAAAACGAGGTTCCAATCATGATCGGGAGAGTAGACCACTAAACGACTATGAGATCGCTCGAACGGGGTCAAGTGACTACTCGAGCGAGCTCATAGAACCAGCCTTATTCTCTCTCCATAGACTTTTTTCATTTTCTTTTCTAAGTCACAAAGATACCGTTCTAATGAAGACTAGTAAGAACAGGGCGGTCCCTACTAGTTTTTTAAGCCTAAAACCAAGCAAACAATTTGTCTTCTTTAGCCCTAAAAAGTGTTGCTCAAGAGGGGTCCACTAATAACTCAATCTATATTTTCAAAATACCAAATGGTTTGAAAAATCTTTTCTTTTAAAATCACCTACAAGTCATACATGGATTAATCCCCAATCAAATTTTAACTTTAATCCTCCTAAATTAAATAAACTAAGGGATCATCTTAGATATATAGGTCTTTACTTTTGTTCTAAACTTGAATTTGCAACCTGAGTGTGAATAATATAACTTTGAAGCTTGATCTCCTCCCTTTAATGATGCTTTCAAATCTTCAATCTTGATAGCATCATAACCATGAAATTGGTTGATTTTTACAATGCACTCTACGAAATTAGCCAATTACAAATATATATCTAACAATCTCGTCATATCTTTAATAATACCTTACACTCCTCTTAAGTTTTTAAAAATATATTCAAAAACCTTAATAGTTTGGCATTTAATCACCAGATGGAAATATTAATCACATGACTGAGTATTTCTCTTATAGACGAAAAAATTTGCTCAGATGAGTTTGATAATTAAAAGAAAAAACATGCCGAAAAATAGTTACTGCAAAATCGAATTATAAACGTTGGCTTATATGACCACAATGTACCGAATCAACAAATCGATAGTATTAAGTAAATTTAATATTTGCGATGATAATTTATTAGTAGATATTATATCATGTTGTAGAATAAATGAATAAGTGGGTCGTGACCTTATCATCAATTAACTTTTATGGCTACAAGGAAGAATCACATATTTATTTGAAGACCGACACGGAGGCAGGAATTGTTTGTAGTGGAGGTAACCCAAAACTTACTATTAATAAAAAAAATCACAATGCTAGTATTATTATTACAAAAAATATTATTCTTTAATACTATTTTTGTAAACACAATTTTATTAGAAAAACATCAACAATTCGTAACCTACATACATTAGCAATGCATAATACAAAGGTGCTTTAAAAAAATCCATTTTAAAAAATATTCTATAATCCAGGTATGCACAAGACCTAATATAAAAATTCTAAAAATTAAAAATAGTACACAATGAATAAATCTAAGTCCATGCATAGGAAGTTCCAAACCTTTTAATATATGATAATGTGTATAGTTGTTCCCGATGAGTCTTCATATTTTGTAAGGAATACATACTCATTTCATTATCAAGTATGTAAGTCCCAAATTGATCATTAAATCCAATGAAGAAAAGAAACAAAAAGAAAGAAGATTGAAGAGATTGAACGAAAAAAGACTGAAAATTCAGAACTAAATGCCTAATTCTCTTAACTCAAAATTTGTAATTTATAAAGAGTTCCACTTATTCCTTCGAATACAAAGTTTTTTTTTTTGGAAGGTATTTGAATACAAATTTATCCCCAAAGTTTTTACCAAATTTTCACTAGAGGTGTAGGGGTAAAATGTTCCCTATTGCTTGAGTGATTCAGTTTTGAACAGAAGAACAAGAAGCACTGCACCTAGGGGCGGAGCCAGGATTCTATTTTAGTGGGCACAAAAACATAAATGAAAAATATATCCGAATCGTATTAAAAACAATTTCCTACATCTCCATTAATAAGAAATAAATTAGGTGTAAATTTCACACAAAAAAAATTCTAAATTCAACTATGAGAAATATATTAAGATCTAAGACATAATTACTATATAAAAATTAAAACCAAAATCATGTCATCATTAGTAAAATATGAACAAACAAAAATAGTAAAAAATTTATAGCACATTTTAACTCAACCATTTATTAAAGAGAAACACAATGACACTATTTTGAATTTTAAAAATCGTCTATAATTGATAAATTCTCAAAGATAAAGCAATTTCTTTTAATCTTGTTAAAAATTTATGTGTTTGGAAAGACATAAACGCTTTTGAGTTAGCATATTTTATCATTCATAAAATTTGTTCATGTACTACTGGATTTTGAGCCTCTAATTAATAAAAATGAATTAGGGATAACAACACAATTAGTTTTTAAAAAATATGAGGAAGTGTATTAAATAACAGAGGTAATGACTTTGATCGATATATATGAATTGATGAATTTCACATATGTTTTACTCAATCTAATAATAAAATATTTTTTTACTAGATTAGGTAACTACAAATTTATTGAAGATAAAAAGATTAGAGGCACTATAAAAATTTTGCAAAAAAATTAGGGGCACAATGAGATAAACTGGACATAATTTTGTTAACATAACAGTGTATATGTGGAAATCCCATAAAGTCAGTGGGGGCAATTGCCCATAACCATACACATAGCTTCGATTGCACCACTCTTCCTGCAAAAGTGAACAAGCTACGAGAGATCAGGGTGGGCCTCTTAGGGGCACTCTGATACTTACATTAAAAGTTTTGAGACGTTAATCAGATCTTATTTGCAAAAAAATCTAGTGCGTACCTTTGATTTTAGCTTACTCGACTTTTGTAGTCTTTTGGAACCTTCTTTTGGGTTTCACTTTTGGTAATGTTAGGTGGCACACCTTGTGCTTAGCCGGACTGTTTGTAAAGGGAGTTAAAATTCCTTCAATCATCCCTTACTGATCTTCTCATTTGAGCACTGATTAACCATCAAAAGTGCTATTTTATTATATTTAATGAGTGGTTA
>CM042199.1:9876236-9943229 GCA_023539305.1 Ilex asprella
TCTGATTTTTGCGGGGTTGGAAAGAAGACTCCAAGGGCTACAAAAGTGTATTTCACGAAAATTTCGTGATTCAATCTCTAAATATGTGAAATTTCAGCTCGAAGTCTGGACAGATTTTGTACCCGCGAAGCAAAGATTTTATGGACGGGATTTGACCTAGCAAGACTTCTATTTGATAAAAGAAGTCTTTCCAAGCCAACCTCAGATCTCCTACCTATACCTAGGATTTGTTTTATTATAAATAGAGGTTCTCTTCTTAGAGAGAGGGATTCTTTTTTCATCTTTTTATTTTGTTATTCTTTTATCATGTCCGGCTAGAAGGCTAAGCTAGGGCTAGGGAAAACCTCTCAACAGAGTACGGTATTATTATTGACTTTTGTACTTAATGATTTATGTTATTGTGTTAATTTAATTCCTAATTTTTTAGCAAAGTGTTTATGCTGTAAAAACTCCTGAGTTGTTGTGCCACGTACATCGATTGCTTGAGTTTCCCTGCGTGTAAATCACTGGTTATTCCATGCTGGTAAAATTAATATGATTTCATAAAATAATATGATTGAATGATTATTCAGGTTCCTGATAGTCTTTTGATTATAACTTTCGGATTTACCACTTGATTTGTTAGTTGGGTTAACCGACATTTAATTCCTATTTCGAGTCAAGTTTTTGAGTCTTTAATTATTACTGTATGAAGTTGAGAGAGAGTACCTAATGCTCTAGTATTTTTATTATTATTTTATTTGTCAAAACCAATCTTTGTCATCCAATAACTCTTCAGACAAACTCTTTTTCTTTTAAAGTATTTTTAGTTTTTGTGTGATTGTTTTCTTGTTGAAATTCCTCGTGGGATCGACCTCGGACTTCCCGAGAATATATTACTCTGCTCAACCTGCGCTTGGGTTTACACTTTCAAAGTTGAAGCAAGCACATTAACATTATTTATCCGTGATTCGTTCATATTAACACCTCTAGAGTGGGATAACCCCATGATTTTGGGCATCTCAAGCTGGCTTACGTTGGCTGACCCGATGATTGTCTCGGGTACTAGCAATAGTTTATCCAATCCAAGCTCCTTGGTTCAATAGGTGTCATGATGTTGTAATTTGGCTCGGACTTTTAAAGGTGATTCTTTTTTGACTGAGCTCTTTAGTTCGGTTGTGTTAAGTCAAGCTTGGCTTTGGTTTGTCAATGTCATGAATTGTCATTTCATCTACAACTAGTCAATCACGTGCCTTGCACTTATTTCAAATAATTATATTGTGAGATCTTGGTATCCCACATCGGTTAGGGAGAAGACAGTTATTGGGCTTATAAGTAATACCCTCGCCTAATATGGCATAAGGTCTTTTCTCAGAGGTACTGGGAGGAACAAAACCTTAAGGAGGGGTACTCCAAAAAGGACAATATTATGTCATGTGGAGGGTGGGGGGTTACAGCAAGGCACCAACCTTACTACGAGTGGTAGGGAACCTTCAAACCCACTCTAAATAAGAAATGCATCTACCCACTCTACCATGTCTGGTCAACGATCACCTATGTTCATCAAAACATCTACACAAGAGATACAATATCAAACTAGTTCACCAAATCACTGGTAAACCAAGAACTATAATTCCACATGTATTTTTCCAACATAACAACTCAAGAAAATATGCAAGAGATCATCAAGAAATATAATTTTATTGTTCCAACAAAACACTAGAGCTTTTCAATCAAGAACAATAGAATGTCAAGGGTAAAATTTATATTTCTTGAAAATTAGGGTTTTGATAACAAGAACGAGAGTTTTTATGACTATTAAACGATAACCTCATTCAAGACATGATACGATTTGAAAGAAAACCAAAAAACAATGATTTCATAACAAATATATACGATTTAGCATCAAAACATAAATATAAATTAATTCTAACATCAATGAACAAGTTTAGGAAGAAACTCCTACCTCGATTCCGTAGTGTTTATGTGAAAATCTAGCGTGTTTGATCCGTTCCAACGTAAAAATCCCCTTTAATCTCGTGTTTCTCCTCTTCTTTCTTGCATTTCAAGACTCTCTAGGGTTAGAATTGATGAAATAGGGTAAGTAAAGACATCCTTGGGTACTTATAGTTTGAGAAAACAGTCCAATCGGCCCAAATCTGATACTTAGAATCGCGACCTCACATTTGAACTATCTACCTGATGTTCGAACGTCATTTTGGTGTTCGAACGTTGCTTACTCCCAGTACTTTTGTTTTTTCAACAGAGTTTTGTCTGACACAAAAATACTGGGACTAACTGTTGTTTGAACGGATCTATTCATGTTTGAACGGATTTCTATTTTTAGCTGAACTGCCAATGAAGTTTTGGCTTATTTAGAGGTCAATTTGAAAAAAATTCTTGAACCACTCTTTTGTAGCTCTAGGAGTCTAGTGTCTAGTGTAAAAATTTCAGATCAAATAGACATCAGTGTAAAAAGTTATGGTCCATGTACTAAAGCAGTGTCAAATTTCTTCCTACCTGAATTCTATCTAAAATATATTTTAACTCCGGAATACTTCCTTACTTCTACTTCACACCCTACTACCCCACTTGAAATTTCAAAGGTCTCCTCCTTCGGTCCGCATAGCTTTTTTGTCCACTCTGAGCCGTGCGTAATCTTTTCCGAATTAGTTGAATTTTCTCAGTAGTTTCCTTGACTATCTTGAGCCCAAATAAACTACTTTCCCCGGCTTCCACCCAACACGTCGGTAATCTACATGGTCTCCCATACAAGGCCTCATAAGGTGTCATCTTAATACTAGCCTAATAGCTATTGTTATAGGCAAATTTCACCAACATTAAATGTTCACTCCAACTCCCTTTGAAATCTAAGGCACACGCCCTCAACATGTATTCCACAATCTGAATCATTCACTCAGATTTTCCATCCGTTTAAGGATGAAATGCAGTGCCAAAGTGTAAGTCTGTTCCCAAAGATCTTTGTAAACTCTGTCAAAATCGGGCCACAAACCTACTATCACGATCCGACACAATGGATAAAGGCACTCCATGAAGCCTCACTATCTCAAGAATATACAAGTGACTTAGAGTCACTAATGTATCTATTGTCTTTATAGGTAAGAAATGGGTCGTCTTTGTGAGTCTATCCACAATCACCCAAATTGTATTATGTTCCTTAGTGGTCCGCAGTAACCCCGACACGAACTCCATTGTGATATGATCTCACTTATACTTATAACATCATTGCAGTTACTTAAAGTCCTCTAGATTATATTCCTTCACTAGAATTCATTTATCACCTTTATTCTCAATAATTATATACAATTGCTTCAACTAATTTTTTATCATACATAACTATTAGATCATAATACTTAATTGTCTACTCAACAAATATCACATCTCTTTTGAATTTCACCAATCCTTTCAATAAACATCATGTTTGCTTCTTACTTGTACCTTATCCATAAGCATATCAAAACAATTCAAATGCAATTCCGCTATTAGGATTAATCAACTTTTATATACTAACATCATGGTATGACACAAAATTTAGTAATAACATTACAATAAGATTTATTTGGATTCTTTAAATAGATACAACATTCTTAATGACTTTGTCTCTCACTAACCAAGAGGAATTCACAATCTTTAAAATCTACAATAATTTCAATTCATAACTACACACTCCCACATAAATCAATATTCTAGGATCAACTCTTAGGTTATACATTAATTTACAATTTCTCATTATACTCCTTACCCATTGTAGTCATTACTCAAATAGCTCACTACGCACTCTGATATAAATTATAATCCACCAATTCACTAATCAAAACTAGTCACGAGATAAGAATTCTCATATGTTTGAAAGTTTTGAGAATATATGTCAAATTCCACCAAAGTGTATAATTAAAATCTAACCACTCTTGTTCTTCTATTATAGCTTCTAAAATGTGTACACTAACGATCCATCTAATCCATTCAAAGAAAATTGTAGTAATTAATCAACTATATTACTTAGGTTAAGGGTCAAGTTATATCTCCATGATATTTGCTCTAGATCCCCAATCTTGAGCTCAAATCAATAAGTCATACAATCCCTTTCATAACTCATTTGTATCAAGATCCATACTTTTAGATCAATCTTAATATCTTTACATGTTCACCAACTCGATTAATGTCAATTTTTTTTATATATATCTTCCAAGTATTTATTTTCAATTTCTAACCTTAAGCTAAAATTAATAATCATGTAATCAATTCTCAGTGGCTTTTATTAACATCACAACTCTTTTCACGATACCTATACGTTCAAAACCCTATGATACAATTCAGCACAATATATGTCTAATAATATACCAAAATATGAAGATAGACTGTCAAGGATCTCAAAATATCTCTCAATTAATTACTACCAAATTTCTTGTGATATAATCAAAACTAAAACAAGACTCCCAATGATTCACTTAATATTCTTAAATTTAATTACATTAGCTATCATACTTTTAACAATTATTCATAATCCTCAGGATATTAACGATCTGCTAATTAATAGGATAACCATAATAATTTATCTCAAAAAATACATAAAGTTCCTACATTCATGTCAAAGTCAATCTTCGTATGTATCATCATTGATTCCTCAAACTACATCTTTTCAATTATCACCACTAACCGTAAAGTTTGATTCTTTAATAGTCATACCAACAATCGTCATGTATAGTTAATCAAATCTATCTTAATAATGTACTAAGGGAGATAGGAAAAAGAACTCCATATCCCTCAACACAACTCCAATAACATTAAAATATCTCACGAAACAATTGAAATTCATATCAAACTTTGGATATCAACCTTATTTCAATAATTGTCTGCTATATCTGACCTTGAGCTTTTAAACTTCTATAATCTTTAATCCTACAATATCTAGGGTCAAAGGAAACTACTACAACTTTGTCAGACTTCCTAGATTTCCGTTTTACATGTCTATAAGTTCGTTTCCATGACTCAACCTCAAATTTCCAATCAAATTTGTAAATACAAGTCAACTTCTCTAAACTAGCTAATCCATTAATTCGAACAAATAATTAATTCCTAACCTAACTAAACAATAAATCACACTTATCTTACAAACATATAATTTCATACAAATTCAAGCCTAAATTTTTTTCAACCTAACCTAATACTCCAGTGATAATCCACAACTTATAGCTCTCATGTAAGACTTAATTCATAGGCTTTGATATCAAACATGTAATGCCCCAAAATCCACATTGGAAGGCATTACTATCTATAATCATTCATATAATGAGAAAAACTAACAAAATTCATAAATAAATGAAATCCCATTCATTATCCATAATAACTAATAGCATCATCCAAAATAAATATGCCCAAAGCATGGCAATTACATAAAAAAAATACTAAATATTATCTTGCAACAGAATAAATAAAACATTATTCTTAACATTGTCTCATAATCAGCCTCCCAATCTAGAACATAAAGAAAATAGCTCTAAACGTCCATATCGGGATCCATATTCCCATCAATCGGAGTTTCCACATTCTATTGCTCATCCAATCCGAGCTCTTCCTTTAGATCATAATCTAGAAAATATGTTGTTTGTAGGGGGCAAGCACTAAGCTTTATAGAAAAATTCTCCCAAACTCGAACAAGGTTTTAAAAACATATAAAACATGTCGGTCTCATTTCAGTAAAATATCATATATATAACTTTTGAAATAAAATAGTGACCGTTTATCAGATCTTAAGTTTAAGTAGTAATAATAAATAAAATAAAGAAGTAAAACCAACTTTCAGACAATAAACCATTACAAATATTGTATCTCATAAATATAGTAAAACTTCGCATGAATACACACATTGAGAATATCTTTACCCACATAGACACACACCAAATCCTCGCAAGGATACACAACTTTAGGAAGAGTGTATACCGACGCATCGGTAGTGATGAATCCAACTCTGAAATAGTATACTAACCATCAACCTCGATACTTGTGAGCAAATAGTATTTTGGTTCTCACAAGGTACCAACCTCACTACGAATGGTAGGGAACTTTCAAACTCACTCGAAATAAGAAACGCATATACCCACTCTACCATACCCGGTTAACAATCACATATGTTCATCAAAACATCTATACAAGAGATACAATATCAAACTAGTTCACCAAATCACAAGTAAACCAAGAACCATAATTTCACATGTATTTTTTCAACATAACAACTCAAGAAAATATGCAAGAGATCATCAAGAAATATAATTTTATTGTTCCAACAAAACACTAGAGCTTTTAAATCAAGAACAATAGAATATGTAAGATCTTGGTATCCCACATCGGTTAAGGAGGGGAAAGTTACTGGGTTTATAAGTAAGCCCCTCACCTTATATGACATAAGGCCTTTTCCTAGGGGTACTGGGAGGAACAAAATCGTGAGGACTAGTGGGCCCAAAGCGGACAATATTATGTCATGTGGAGGGTGGGGTGTTACAAAATGGTATCAGAGCCGACTCTCGCCTGAATCGAGTGTCGGGCCCTGCCGTGCTCGCGTATGGGCGGGAGGTTAGTGGTAAGTATGCCTATGCTGCATGGGGACGTGCAGCCCTGAGGGGGTGGATTGTAAGATCCTGGTATCCCACATCGGTTAGGGAGGGAAAAGTTGCTAGATTTATAAGTAATCCCTCACCTTACATGACATAAGGCCTTTTCCCAGGGATACTGGGAGGAACAAAATCGTGAGGGCCAGTGGGCCCAAAGCGGACAATATTATGTCATGTAGAGGGTGGGGTGTTACAGAATATCAAGGGTAAAATTTATATTTCTTAAAAATTAGGGTTTTGATAACAAGAACGAGAGTTTTTATGACTATTAAATGATAACCTCATTCGAGACTTGATACAATTTGAAAGAAAACCAACAAATAATGATTTCATAACAAATATATACGATTTAGCATCAAAACATACATATATATTAACCCTAACCTCAATAAACAAGTTTAGGAAGAAACTCCTACCTCAATTCCATAATGTTTGTGTGAAAACCTAGCGTGTTTGATCCGTTTCAACTTGAAAATTCCCCTTAATCTCGTGTTTCTCCTCTTCTTTCTTGCTCTCCAAGACTCTTTAAGGTTAGAATTGATGAAATAAGGCTAGGAAATACATCCTTGGGTATTTATAGTTTTAGAAAATAATCCAATCGGTGCAAATTTGATACTCAAAATCGTGACCTCACATTCGAACTAAAGGTTGACGTTCGAACTATCTACCTAACGTTCGAATGTCATTTTGGTGTTCGAACGTTGCTTGTTCCCAGTACTTTTATTTTTCCATCAGAGTTCTGTTAAACACAAAAGTACTGGAACTAACTGTCGTTCGAACGGATCCATTCACATTCGAACGGACTCCCACTTTTAGCTCAACTTTCAGTAAAGTTTTGGCCTATTTATGGGTCTATTGGAAAAAATTTCTTGAAATACTCTTTTTTTAGTCCTGGAATCTAGTGTCTACTGTAAAAATTTCGGAGCAAACGGACATTAGGATAAAAATTTATGGTCCATATACTAAAGCAGTGTCAAATTCCTTCCTACCCGAATTCTATCTAAAATGTAATTTAACTCTGAAATACTTCATAACTTCTACTTCACACCCTCTTACCTCACCTAATATTTTTACTTATACTCTTACAATTTATAATTCATGCCTACATCATTACATATATGAGCATTTCAAAATAATTACGCTACTACATAAGGATAAGAATGTGGGGGTTTATGAATTTTGAAACATTAATTTTAAAAAAATATATATATAGCTCTTGAAGGGACGTAGGATTATTGCGTCTGATTAAATATATATGTAACACCCCACCTTCCACATGGCATAATATTGTCCTCTTCGGGTCCACTGGCCCTCACGATTTTATTCCTCCTAATACCCTTGAAAAAAGACTTTATGTCATGTGAGGCGAGGGACATACTCATAAGCCCAGTAACTTTCACATCCCTAACCGATGTGAAATATTAGGATATCACAATCCACCCCCTCAGGGTTGCACGTCCCCGTGCAATAGCTTGTCAGCTACCTGCCCGCCCACTACACGCGAGCACGACAAGGCCCCACACTCTATCCAGGCGAAAGTCGGCTCTAATACCAATTTGTAACACCCCACCCTTCACATGACATAATATTGTCCGCTTTTGGCCCACTGCCCCTCACAGTTTTCTTCCTCCCAGTATCTCTAGGAAAAGGCCTTATGTCATGTAAGGCGAGAGACTTACTCATAAGCCCAACAACTTTCCCCTCCCTAACCGATGTGGGATACCAGGATCTCACACTTGCGAGAACCAAAACACTATTCGCTCACAAGTATCGAGGTTGAGGGTTAGTATACTATTCCTAGGTTGGATTCGTCATTACCGATGCGTTAGTATACGCCCTTTCTAAAGTTGTGTATCCTTGCAAGGATTGAGTGTGTGTGTGTGGGCCAGGATATTCTCAATGTGTGTATTCATATGAAGTCTTACTATATACATGAGATACAATATTTGTAATGGTTTATTATCTGAAAGTTGGTTTTACTTCTTCATTTTATTTATTGCTATTATTTAAACTTGAAATCTGATAAATTGTTACTGTTTTATTTCAAAAGTTATATATATGATATTTTAGTAAAATGAGACCGGCCTGTTTTATATGTTTTCAAAACTTTGTTCGAGCTTGAGAGAATTTTTCTATAGAACTTAATGCTCACCCCCAACAAACAACATCTTCGATTGATGGGAAGCTTCGATTGATGGGAATGTGGATCCCGATATAGACGTTTAAAGCTATTTTCTTTATGTTCCAGATTGGGAGGTTGATTATGAGACAACGTTAAGAATAATATTTTATTTATTCCCCTGCAAGATAATATTTAGTTTTTTTTTTATGTAATTGTCATGTTTTGGGCATATTTTTTTTGGATGATGCTATTAGTTATTATGAATGATGAATGGGATTTCGTTTATTTATGAATTTTGTTAGTTGCTCTCATAATATGAATGGTTATAGATAATAATATCTTTGAAGGTGAATTTTAAGGCGTTATAAAATTTCAACTTTACCACAAGTTTTTTTAAAATTTGTGACGGTGTTGAATTTTGATAATTTTATACAATTACAAATTTGACACTAATAATAACTTATTAAATGAATCCACAAAATAAATTTGTTTAAATTATCCCACTATTTTCCTTCTGTCTT
Organism: Ilex asprella; assembly: GCA_023539305.1. NCBI lineage: Eukaryota > Viridiplantae > Streptophyta > Magnoliopsida > Aquifoliales > Aquifoliaceae > Ilex > Ilex asprella. Next base: position 9,885,488 of record CM042199.1, read on the forward strand.
CTTAATTATAAGTTCTTGACTCTGGTCTTGCTTGGGTGGCAAAGAAAAATGGAAAGACTACTTGTTTTGTCTTCAACCGAAGAAATCTTAGGTTAGAAGAAAAACTTTTCCTCTGAAATTCCTGCAAAAAAGTGAAAATAGAAAATAGGGAGAATTACACATAGACTCTCTGAAACTTGTCACTTAATCACTTAGATCTATTGACATTTAAAATATTATACACATATCCTTGAGGTTTGCATGTGTGTAACACTTAGACCCTTACGATCAATATCCGATAGTATATTCGTTAGTAAATTATATCTAGACCCCCTGAAATTTATAAGAGTGTAATACTTAGGCTCTTCAAGTTTAAAATGTTATATATTTAGATTAAAAATACTTCAATCAATGATAGAATATCAAATATTTTAAATTTTACAACCAAAATTCATGTTTTATTATGAAATTTATTGATAAAATTAAAAATAAAATCTATTTTTTCCTTAAAAAATCATAATTATTATACACTTATATTATATATTATAACTTAATTTGGTCATTTAAACTATCAAATTACCTCAATTAAAGTTAGCAGATATTGTGTCTATTACCATTTGACCCCTATTTAATTTTTTAATTTTATTCTAATAGATATTGTAATTGTATACTAATTATATGTTTTTAAGAAAAAAATAGATTTTTATTTCAATAAATGACATAATAGAACATAAATTTTGGTTGCAAAAATCATGTTTTATTTTGAATAACTTAGACCTTTTATTTATTTTTGTTTTGTTTTATTTCAATAGATAGTATAATTGTATATTAAATTATAATTTTTTTAAAAAAAAATTAAATTTTTATTTTTGATTTTATTTCAATAAATGATATAATTAAACATGAATTTTGGTTGTAAAATTTAAAATAGTTGATATTTAATCTTTGATTAGAGTATTTTTTTTGTCTAAATATAACATTTTAAACTTGAAAAGTCTAAATATTATATGCTTATAAATATTAGGGGGTCTGGATGTAATTTATTAATTGATATTGACAGCAGGGGTTATTGATGACAAGAGTTTAAGTGTTACGTGTACAAATTTTAGAGGGTTAAAATGTAATATTTTAAATATCAGGGGTCTAAATGATTAAATGACAAACCTCAGGGGGTCTAGGTGTAATTCTCCTTAGAAAATAATGTGAGGTGCCATGTGGCAAATTAGCATTCGTAGAAGCACAACAGTTGTAGCCCAAACAAAATTCTAAGCTGCAGACAATAAAATCCGTGAGATATTTCCACACAGAAACCAGTAGTAGAATACAATTCAAAACGAGACTTCCATGTATCTTTCTCCTCAACCCCACCTCCCAAGTCTCGTCTCATCACTTTCTTTTATTCCCAATCCTGGTTACTTTTACTCCATTGATATTTTCTCTCTCATCCAAGCACGTAGAAATTCAGTAAGTCTTCGAACATATTGCGCTTTTCTGTGCTGAATTTGGTGTTTTCTTGGGGGTTCTATCAATCGGTTTGTAATGGTGAAATCGAGTGAAAATGGGGTTTCGATACCGCCTTTTCTGTTGAAGTGTTATGAGATGGTGAATGATCAGTCAACGGACGCTTTGATTTCTTGGAGTAATACCAATGACAGCTTTATCATTTGGGATGATACTGGGTTTTCGATCGAATTGCTTCCCAAGTACTTCAAGCACAACAACTTTTCCAGCTTCATTAGGCAACTCAATATCTATGTGAGCTTCTTTACCTTTATTGCAATATGTTATAGGGGAAGTCTTGTTATATATAATCAGTGCATTGCACTGTTTTGGGATTGATATAGTTCTTGGTTATGCGATTGGGTATTGATAGAAAGTTTTATTCTGTGATTGGAAATTGATGGAGAATTCTGTGATTGAAAATTGATCGAGAATCTGACCCCAAAAATAAAAAAATTTGATCGAGAATCTTTAAGCTTCATTACCAAGTTTGTGGTATTGTTTATCCAAATTGATTTTCTTTGTATTCGAATCCATTACCACAATGCTGTTGGTCGGACACTTTTAATACTACACCCAGCGATGGCTCCGTTAGAGAGTTTTTTTATGGTAATTTGGTTGTATAGTGTTTTTGTGCTATGACTTGTATTGGGTCTTGGGCAACTCTCTGTTGTTTTTATTGTGTTTTCTTTCTGATTCATCTGAAAAGTAGTGCATTTGGAGTTGGTGTGGGTTGGGGCGAGGGGGTGTTGTGAGTCGATGGCCATGTTTGTTATTATTCTGATTGCATAGGATGAGCATCACCGACGATACATGGAGTTTGAGCTATGTCTCTTTAGGTTTTCAACTTCTTTCTCTGTTTTTCATGTGTTCTCATGCGTTATGTCAAAACTGTTAGTAGGAATGTTGTCATTGCTATTATGGTATTTCAGACTATCACTATCCTCCACCAAGCCTGCTTGCTCTACCTTCAATGTCATGTTTTCCAATAGCTGTGCTGCTATAGTGGAAAGCAGGGCAAAATTACTTCTATTTATGTTCTTTAGCTCGATGCCCATCAATAACAAACTGCTTCATAGATGCAATATTAATGCCAAACAAATAATACCCAACCCTAGGGCTTCCCAACTGATTTTGAAATTGGTTTGTGCTTAAATGTGAGGAATGCACATTGCTACGTCACTAGGCATAACTTTAGAGAAAGAATTTATAGTAACGTTTCCGTCAAGAGACTAATAATGTGGAAGTCTGAAATGTTTATGCTAGAAATATTTGTGGGTGAATGGAATGCAAACTAAGTGTACAGTCCCAGTATATATAGTCAAACAATAAAGATACAATAAGGATAAAAAAAATAAAAACGAAGGTAAAAAAGAAAACCCTAATAAATTAGGCTATAACTCCAACACTCCCCCTTAAGCTAGGCGCATAGATATCAACTAAGTCAAGCTTGACAACCGAGTCCTGAAGAATGGATAGAATGACAAGTTTGGTGAAAAACATCTGCAACCTGATCTCTAGTCCCTACAAATAATGGAGTGACAATACCACGGTTAACCTTCTCTCGAAGAAAGTTAGCATCGATTTTTATATGCTTCATCCTCTCGTGTAGTACAGAGTCAGAAGCGAGCTGAATAGCAGATCAATTATCACAATATAATGTGGATGGAGAAGTTAGTGAAAATCTCAACTCGCCAAAAATCAATCGTAGCTAGATAATCTCACACGTGCCAAGTGCCAGTGATCGATACTCTGCCTCTACTGACGAGCGGGAGACTGTCTGCTTCTTGCTCTTCCAAGAGATGAGATGAGTCCCTTAAAAAGCACAGAAGCCTGTAGTAAATCGATCATCACAGGCTCCCCCATAATCTAAATCTGAATAACAGGCTAGAGAACCAGTCTGAGATTCTAATGCATAGAACAATCCAAGTCCAAGACAAGACTTGAGATACCGAAGAATATGATTAACTGTATCAAGATGAGGTTGATGCGGCTTATGCATGAACTGACTAATTCGGCTGACAGCGAATGAAATGTCTGGCTCAGTGTTGGCTAGGTAGATAAGTCTACCTACCAACATCTGATAGACAGTCGGATCTCTCAACTCCTCACCTTTAGCAGTAAGCTTTAAGTTTGGAATCATGGTTGATGACGCTGGTTTGTACCCCAGCATCCTAGTGTCTGAGAGAAGATCCAAAACATACTTTCTCTGATAAAGAACAACACCCCTGCTACTATGGACAAACTCATTCCCAAGAAAGTATCGTAAAAATTCAAAGTCCTTCACATCGAAAGCCTTCCCAAGATCTACCTTGACCTGCATAATCTCAGAAACATCATTTCCAGTAAAAATAATATCATCAACATATACCAAAAGGATGACACACTGTTCAGAAGTATTCCATCGAATAAAGCAGGTATGATCAGAATGACATCTGGTGAACCCCAAATGTATGACCACATCACTAAAGCATCAGAACCAGACTCGTGGTGACTGTTTCAGTCCATAAAGAGACTTACGCAGTCGACATGCCATTCCAACATACCCCTTTGTCACGAAAGCCCAGTGGTGCATCCATATAAATAATCTCATCTAGATCACCGTGAAGAAACGCATTCTTCACATCTAACTGATGAAGAGGCCAATAGTACTCCATAGCCAGAGAAATAATCAACCGAACAGTAGTCAATTTTGTCACGGGGCAAATGTAGCACCAAAATCACGACATGGTACCTGAGTAAAGCCTTTCGCCACAAGCCTAGCCTTGTGACGATCAATAGTACCATCCGCAAAAAATTTTAAGGTGTAAATCTAGCAACAGTCAACAGACTTCACCCTTGAAGGTAAAGAGACAAGATCCCATGTATGATTACGGTGAAGAGCATCCATCTCCATCTGTATGGCAAAAACCCACGGGGGCTCGCGCATAGCCTCTGAAATAGACTGAGGAACCAGCGTATTTGATAATGCCATGCTATAAGCTCGAAATATATGAGACAGATCACCATAAGAAACATAAACAGATATCGAATATAAAATCCTAGCGGTCCAACCATAACGATCAAATGGACAGCGATTACGTCACGGATAACGACGCCCTAAATCATCAGCCTCCACTGACAATGTCTCATCAGGTAAAGTAACTGGTTCAGTACTTACAATCTCATTAGTACTAATGACAGGCGCATCAATATGCTTAATGAACTGAGAAGTGTTACCTGTATCGCCTGAGGTAGAGGGGACATCAGCAGGGGATGAGAGTGATGGCGACGAACATAAACCTGTAAAAGAAGAGAGATTGGTGACTATGTACTAACAATGATGAGTGGCTCTGGAGGAGGGAAGATTGATGACTCTGGAGTGATAGTAATCAATGGCTCTGGCTCTGGATCTGGTGGTAATAAAAAATCAAAGGGTGTATCATCGACTGGATGGGAAGACACAGGACTGGAAGAAAAATAAGGAATATGTTCAAGAAAGGTAACATCTAGACTATGATACATATGACACCTGATATGATCATAACACCGATATTCCATAGACTGATGACAATAGCCCATAAAACACAACGAATCGTATTATCATTAAGCTTATGACGCGTAGGAGACCGATCATGAAGAAAACATGTGCAACCAAAAACACGAAGGGGGATCAGAAAAAGTGTCCGCTCTGGGAATAAGACCTGTAAAGGAGTCTCATGCTGAAGAACACGACTCGGTGTACGATTGCACAGAAAGGTAGAAGTCAAAACAGCAAAATGTCAATAAGATTTTGGTACTCTTATACCTCTAAGCATACAACGTACCATTCCTATCAGACTCTTATTTTTTCTTTTAGCAATTTTATTTTGCTCAAGAGTATATGGACAAGTGATCTGTTGAAGGATACTCCGAAAAAAAAGGTGAGACACGAAGGCATCAGACACATATTCTTTGGCATTATTCGAACGAAGAGCACGAACAATGACATCAAATTGTGTCTTAATCATCTAGAGAAACTGAGTGATGACAGGGAGTACATCAAACTTCCTATGCAAAAGGTAGACCCAAGTACAACGGGTATGATCATCTATAAATGTCACATAGTATCGAACACCTGACAGAGCAGTTACATGAAAGGGTCCCTAAATATCAGAGAGTATTAGGTCAAATAGCTTGGGTGACTGGTGCATGCGAGGAATATAACTGGTCCTAACATGTTTCGATAGGGAACATATAACACAATCAAGTTTACCATCAACACAAGCATTGCTTAAAATAGGAAACAACATACATAAATATTTAAAATTTGTATGTCTAAAATGATCATGTAACAATTGAACAGTTTGTGACGAAAAATCATAACGACAAGTACTAGGTAAAATACTAGTATGCAAGTTAGGAACAGATAAAGACAAATCAGGTGCAGGTGATGGTGGGGAAAGAACTAGTGAAACTGGATGTGGATCGCCTAGACAATACAGTCCATCTCTTTCATGTCCCCTGATAATAATCTTCTTGGTACTCAGGTACTGTAAATAACACGAATCAGATAAGAACACAACCGCATAACAAAAATCTCTGACTAACTGATGTACAGATAATAGATTCATGGTCAGCTTTGGCGCATGAAACACCAAACATAATGTTAAGCCATCTGGGAGGCGGGCTGTACCCCTACTAACAATAGGGGCATGTGTCTCATCTACTAGCTGAACCTGTGTATGTAATTGTTCGTAAAAAATGGTGAAGTGATGAGCCTCACCTGTTATGTGATTATTTGCAACCGAGTCTATCATCCAAAGGGAAAACGGACTGGCACAAGCATGAAAGGCACAAGGTATACCTGTAGTGGTGGAAACAGTAGTAGTCAGACTCTAAGAAGTCAGAGCTGATATAAGTATATTCAATCGAGAAGTGATAGCATTCATATCACTCTGCCAAGGAAGAACAGGATCAGGAGCAGGAGCAGAAGTAGCGGTAGTCAGTAGTGGTACCTTAGCAATAACAGCAGTACGATCGCGAGGTGGAGGCTTAAGCTCTGTTCGTGCTGATCTGGGGCACCCTGACGACGCTGGTCCGAGCACTGTCCACCCCTGGCTGAGGATCCTAAACGAGACCCTGTAGCAGCTGCAAGGGTCACATGGTCAGCCGGAGGAGTCAAGGCCGCAACTAGAAGTGATGCAATACGGACACGACGCTCATGCTGCTCAATCATCGCATACACCTCATAAAAGGAAGGAAGCCTCAACATCGATAAGATCTAAGAACGAGGTCCCTCAAACTCATCACGAAGTCCCATAAGGAATTTGTGAATCTTATCCTCCTACTCTTGAGTATGCAAGAATGGTGCTCCCTCGGGCTCTATCCTCCGAATAGCAACAAGAGGACGTACAGTCTCATGCTCAAGCTAGCGCTGGGTCAAATAGCCATAATAATCTTGAACGGTCATATCTCTCTGTTGAGCATATGAGAGCTCTTGAGAAAGTTCATAAACACGAACTCCCCGTCTTGACTGAGAATACATATCTGATAATGCGCTTCATAGCTTCAGAATAGAGCTATGAAACTGGTGAATCTTACAAACAAAGGACTCCATCGAGTTAAATAACCATCCAAGAATGGCGCAGTTTTCAGAGAACCACGTGGAATATCCAGGGTCGTCATCAACTGGCTTTGGGTGAGATCCCGTCAGCAACCAAGTTTTCCTACACGGCCTAAGAAAAGCTTAAATGAGCGAGACTACTCAGCGAAGTTACGGCCATTCAACAACTATGCCGTAACTTTCTGAGAGATCATGCCCGGTAGTACGAGTAATGCAATTGTGCCAATAAGTACTGTATACTGGTCAACCATAAACGTGGAAGTACTAATAGATGTCTCAATGGTAGAGGTATCAACAATAGGGGTCTCAAGTCCCTCAGTAGTAGTCATATCAACAATAATTCTAGGGCACCAGTGACAAAAAAAATAACTCTAAAATAGAGGGATAAAATAAGGGAGAATAATATATTCCCAGTCAAATTGTAGTGACATATAAAAAAGGTCCAGAAAGCTCTCAAATAATTAGATCACGGTGCCCAGAAATTCAATAAATATATAAGTGATCTACTACATCAAAAGAAAATCAACGGAGAAGAGGATCCGACCCCTCTTAAAAAGGTCCTAGATGTTGCTCCCCTAGGAAAAAGAAATCAATGGCGTGAAGAGATGGCAACACTGCAATGAAGAATGCGAAGCACAAAGGCGTGACAGACTGGCGCTGGGACTACATGGTCGCTAACTTGGGTGGTGTTGATGCCGGGTGATGGTGTCGGTGTGTTGCTGCCCAGTCAGTGGCTGTTTACTGGACTGTTCGGTGGTCTGTGTCGCTGGACTGTTTCGATGTTGGCAGTTTGTCAGTGGAATTGCTAAAGCAGTGGTCTGTGTGGTGTTGGCAGTTTGTTGGTAGAGTAGGATTGGGCAGTGGATTGATTTGTCGGTGATGGGCACTGGTTATAGGCCGTGGGTGAGGCAGTCGAGGCAGTCAGTGTGGTTTGTGGTTTAAAGGTATGTCAACTTGGTGGAGGCAGTAAGTCGGTGGAGTGGAGGTGAATGGGGTTGCTGGTCAGTCGGTGGTGTTGCTGGATAGTCGGTGTAGGCTGTCGGTGGTTGAGGTTTAATGGGGTTGCCTGTTTTTGGCTGGGTAAGATTGCTGCCGGAGGCAGTCGGTGGAGTTGGCTGTGTTTTTTGCTGGTTGTGATGTTTGGCTGAGGCTAGGGTTAGGATTATGGCTCTGATTCCAACTAGAAATATTTGTGAGTGAATGGGATACAAACTAAGTGTAGAGCCCCTGTATATATAGTCAAACAATAAAGATACAATAAGGCTAAAAAAGGTAAAACGAAGGTAAAAAAGAAAACCCTAATAACCTAGGCTATAACTCCAACATCTATGATAGTTTTCTTAATCTTTTTCCCCCATTGTAATAGAGTGATAAATTTCACTAGAGTCTTGTACATTTTTTAATAAACTCATCCATGGCTGTCCTGAAATCCCCTTGGACAGCATTTTAAAACGTCTATGATTAGTATTGGGGGTATTGGTGCGTGTGGTGTCTTACTGGTGAATTTATAGAAATGAATAATCATTTGACTGATGTAGACTCAACTATTATCCTGGCTTTGATGACAAAAGGGTGAATCTTTTCTTCTTGTTAAATTGTGATGACTAATAGTATTCGTTATTTCCTCTTGTTGATGATGATCTCCTTTAGCCCATGGAGGGCTATGAAAGACAGTTTTGTTGCTTGTGTAATTTCTTATGTTCCCTTGATTCTCTCCTATATCTCTTCAGGTAATCCTTTTTACAGTTATAATAATTAGCTGATAGAAAATGGGTTCAAATATTATTACACTGAAAAGCATTACTAATATCCACCAACTGCTTTCTTATGAGTGGAAATTCATGATGCATAAGGAATGCGATTAATTTGGTTATTCAACTAGTTGAGCTCATTGCCATAAAAGGAAGAAAAAGATAAGTGTTGTCTAGCCGCAAACTAAAAAAAATTTCATGGTTTCGTTTTCCTTTCCCAGAATGCTTACAAATAGAAACACCATGTGATGTAAAACTCCCAATCTTTATTCACTTCATCATGCTATGCACTCGTTGCTACTTCAAGGATTTAATCAATCACTTGTGCTCAGTTTTAGATGCAGACACTTGTTTGCTTTGTTTTTTTCCCTGTTGTTTTCCTTTTTTTTTTTGTGGTCTATTGTCATATTTGGTGATTGTACACCCACTGCTCAAGTTGGTTACTTTCTAAGCAGCTGCTTATTGTGAAGTGCCAGAAGTTGCATCCATTATTTCTAAAAGCAGTAGTGTTTTGCTTTGCCTTGGTAGCCTCATTGCATGGATAGCTGTCTCATCCATTAGGCTTCCTGCATATATGACGCGCTCAATTTACCCAAAAACGTATGACATGCTCGCAGTCTTCCTACGATATCTGAGAACCGGTCTGTGGCTCTCACTATATATAATTTTGCCAGTATTTTTGAAGATCCATAACAGAATTTTTAAGTTCTGTAACAACTCTCTCATGGTCAGCTGTTGCATTTAATAAAGCAGTATGTTTCTGGATTTATTATTTTAGTGTCATGATCAAAGCAGCAATGTCTTACTGCTTTTTGTTTTGTTTTGTTTTGTTTTCTCTTCTTTTCTTTGCTTTTTTTTTTCTTCTTGTCAATTTGTCAACACTTCAAAGTCAATCTGTGTTGCTTATGTATCTGTTGCAGATACGTATCGAATATGTTGGTGAAGGCATTTGTTTATATGTAAAACTGGATTTCCTGGTTGTTGGTCTGACATTTCTCTGGTTCCTGGCATAATATGTTCGTCATGTAGGTATTTGAATGTGATTTGATCCAATGAATTGGATTGAGTAGGATCCCAGTTTCTATTACACTAGCGTAAAATTTATTTTTAGAGTTATTTGAGGATACTTTACTGGCTCAACTTCCCTTCGTTAATTGGCCTGGGTCCATCAGTTTGTATGAAGAGGTCCATGTCTGCAGCTCAAGCTCTTTTACTTCTAGCTAAGATGGAACTTACTTTAGCCCAAAGTGATTATGTAGACTTCAATACATACCAAAGCATTCCAAATATAATTAGAAACAACATTTGAGTCATTTGCAATGGTGGTCTTAAAATAAAATTTTCCAAAATTTTCAACAGCTGCAATAGTTGCTTTATGACTAGGAGCTTGTCTCCAGGTAAATACATCCTTTGGGGCCTTTTATCAAAAAACTGGTAGTGACAAATGTGGTCCTCTTTGTTGTGATGGATTTGCTGCAGCATTTTTTCCTTTGCTTCCTCATGCATGTGAGACTCTTTGACGAGTGTAGACCTACTTCAACATTTATCAAAACGTCGATGAACATATTTGTGTACAAAATTTTATATACCTTGGCCTTCAAAATCATGTTTTTTCAAGTAACAAGGAAAAATAGAAATGTAACAGCAGTAATTTTATGAAGTAGATTGGGCCAAAGGTTAAGGTTTTCCATTAATTTTACAGATGTGCCTTTGAACTAAGCCAGCTGAGAATGACTTTTTGACTTAACCTGTACAAGATGAGAAAGAGCTAGACAGTATAGAATAGATAAATGGACTTTTGGAACAAATGCTGTATTGCCTTTCCTGATGTTCTAATTATCATCTTGAAACTATCTTAAAATACAGAACTAAATGATCCTGTATATTTGTCATCTAAAAGTCTACATTGTTTCAGGGTTTCAAAAAAATTGATACAGATCGCTGGGAATTTTCTAATGATGGATTTATCAAGGGCCAGAAGCAATTGTTGAAGAGTATCAGTAGAAGAAAACAGTCTCAGGGTGTGGTTCAGCGAAATTCTTCCCAGCAAATGGACAAAGATGTTGGAACAAGTGAAGAAAATAAAACTGTTGGACTGTGGAAGGAAGTTGAAAGTCTTAAGACTGATAGGAGCGCGCTCACACAGGAGCTAGTTAATCTGAGGCAGCATCAGCAGACCTTACGGAGTAAGTTATTGCTCCTGAGAGAACAACTGAAAGGTATGGAGAAAAATCAGCAGCAGATGCTCTCATTCATAGTGATGGCCATGCAAAGCCCTGGTTTTTTTGTTAAGTTGTTGCAGCCAAAAGAAAATAACTGGTGTATGGCCGAACCTGGTAAGAATGTACTGAAGCAAGTTACAGATCATCAGAAACCACTACATTCTGAGGGGATGATCGTAAGGTATCAGCCACTGATGAACGAATCTTCCAAGCCTCTACCCACACCGACTGCAAATCCTGAAGAATCTCTGGTGTTGAATCTTTCTTCTGATGAAGTGGAAGATCTCTTTATGAATATTGATTTCATGTCAGTACCTTTGGATGAAAAAAAAAATTCTTCGGAAAATCTTGGCCCGCTCATTCTTCCGGATCTACCTGATGACTATAGTATGTTGGAACAGCTGCTTCTATCTAGTCCATGTTCAGAGCATGATGAAGATGCTGAGCTTGATCCTGAGGACCGCGCCTACTCTAGAATGGATCTGGAGTCAACATGGTGTGGAACCCAGCTGGAGAGTTCTAATACGCAACAATTTCTGAAGGAAGGATTGGAGAAATCTCAGAGTATGAAGATGGATACAATAGCGCTTGAAAGCCAGCCTGATTGCCCTCAAAATGTGGAAATTTTAACTGAACAAATGGGGCTTTTAGCTTCTGAAAGAGGCCACAAGCATTAAAACGTCTATCGTATCGCTGCAGATGTGGCTACTAGTAAATCTCCTGAAGCTCTAGTACTTTAAAGCAGAACTTATTCTGGAAGCACCTTGTTGACTCCATCTATTCGTTTTTCATCCACACATGTAAGTGGGTTCAATTTTCTCCATTCCAAAATGCATGCAAACTATTCTGCAAGTTACAAAAAGGATGGTTGGTGTCTGTGTCGCTCGCAGATATTGGCAAGATGGCATCATCTTTTCACTACAATTTGTGGGAGGAATGGGTGGTGGTTTTGTTTTTTATTTTTTGACTGATATGGCACATATTTCCTACTATACATATATATAAAACTATACAACCCTCTCAAGATAAAAGGAATGACATACTACGGTAGTATTGGCAAATTTTCTCAAAATCTTGTTACCTTACTCTTTAGTCTGTTAGTATAGTGGAGACATACCATTTTACATGCTAGTGAGGTTAATGTTTTCTGCTCTGATTTCTCTGTGCTCTGTTTTGCTGCTAGCATTTCAGCTCTCTCTGGAATACGATTTAGCTGTGGGCGAGTGATCTTGTCTTTGGTTTAGCAGTAATTGCTATGGAATGTGTAACATTTAAAAACTATTAACGAAAAATAAATACATGGAAAACTAAAAGATAAATACATATTCCTCATTTATCGTTTCAGCTTTAAAAGTTTCATGTTGCATTTCATAGTGCAAATGAAAATAAACTGGTGCATATAAATTTTTTGGGATCTGATTTGTCTGTTTTATAATAGTGTAATTTAATGTTGAATTTTTTATATATTAATTACAATTATTATGTACATTGTCACTAATTTATGTTTGATACACATTCATGGAAGTATATTTATCTTCTGGAGTTGACTACGGTATAGAAAAAAAAATTTGTATCATACTTCCATTTATCACATTTGTGATATTTTAACTACATTTGTGGGTGTTTTTACTACTGTTGTGGTACTCAAAAAATGGTAAAAATAGTTACCACAACGGTGATAAAAATATCTACAAATATGGTAAAAATATTCACAAATGTGATAAGTTGATCAGGTCAGAATTTTGGGCATGGGATGTCATAATTCAAGAGCCCAACGAACCTAGGTGGCCATTTCTTTTTGGCATGAATGGGCCTAATGAAACACCCACAGCTAGCCCACGTTGAAAGTAGAAAGGGCTAGAGCCATAGGGCCAAGCCTAACATCACTAGAAGACTTGTAATCCAACTTGATCCAATCAAATTTAGCCAATGAACTATACAAGATGGAGAAGTCCAGCCTGATGCAAACCCTAGGACACCCCCTCTGTGCCACGTGTCTTGGAGACAAGGGACCAACTCTGACATGTATGACAATTACATGCTCGTTGGAGCATTGGCGCACATAACTATCCAGGGATCGTGAGAACAGGAGCGCCAGATGGCAGAGGTTGTGACAAGACAGTGACAGAAGGCCCCATGGAATCAACAAGAAGGAAGAGGGAACCACCAGAAAACCCTAACGGGGATGACTCATATAAATAGAGCATTGTTAACCTATCATAGGGATCTTCCCCATTCACACCCTTGAGCCCTTAGAACTATGGATAGAACAGAAAACATACTGGTCGTAAGAACACAGTTTTTTGATCACCATTGTATTCAAAAATGACTATAGTTCTTTGCTCGTGAATTTAGAAGCAAAAGCAAAAGAAACACAAAAAAGACTTGACACTCGTTTCTACTAACCTCTCAGTTGGCCCTACAAGCTGTAGAAGCTGCGAAACGTGAATGTTCCTTCACCATGAATTGTGAAAATCAAGTTCTTTCAACACCACTCATACAGTGGGTTTTGGAGTTGTTGCCCGCTGTTCACAAAAAACAAAAACAAAAACAAAAACATGATTTTTTGCAGCCAGGATTAAGAATGTTATGCAGCCAAGCATGGAATAGTGCGGGCTGGATGGACCAAAAGAACAGTAGGGTTAAGAATGTTTTGCAGCCAGGATTTTTTGTTCATCCTGGAAGTAAATGTTACGATTTTACCAAATCATAAAATGCTATAATACTATTCTACTATAAAACCAAATCATCGTCGTTAGGCATAAAACCTCTAACAGTTTTAGAACATAAACTTTTGAAGTTATTGATTTTCCTAAACAAGAGATATTAAGTTCGGTAATATTACCCGTTTGTCTTTTTTTGTTTTATTAGGTCATGAAGAAACATATCACTAAGTTGGTTATCCCTTTGGTAATTACAAGTAAGACTGTTTAACGAGTCAAGCTTGAACATTTTTTTAGGCTCGTTTATGTGTAAATAGTCGCTCGATTAGACTCGAATGCAACTCGATTAACAACCCTAATTACAAGAAAAAATTCAACTTGATTATTATTTGAGTACACATATTGTACAACAAGATAATTCCCAATATGTTTTTTTATATATTTTTTGGGGTTAATTATGTAGTGGGAACAAAGCTTTTTTTATTCTAGAGCATGAACAGATCAATCACATTTTCGATTTCACGGTAAAAGAATGCTGAGAATGGATTTTGAAAAGCAAATCTAATTTCAATCTAACTTTGCCATTAACGTTGACATTCTTTAAATATAAATTGGTTTATTAGAATAAATATTTAAGGGTTAAAACATTTATTTATTAACTTTAAAAGACTTAATTTTAAAAAAGTTAAATAGTCTTTTCTTATAGAACTAGGAGCATAATTAATATGTTATTGACATTTTTTATTTGGTAAATATCTAATTATGGTATGTCTTAATAATTAATTTTAAGAATATTTGTTTAGTGATCGTTAACTGACATTATGGTATAAAACTTTTATGATCACGCTACTATATATATAGTAGAGTAGAATTTGAATCTTAAAATTTATTTTAAACTTTTCGCGACTCAAATCAATTCTAAACAAAACGTAAATTATATCAAAGGGACTATGTTATCTTGAATTTTTTGCGGCTAAGATTAACTCAAAAAAAAAACAAATCTAACAGACAGCATTCACTTTTAAATTTTGTTTTCCCGCCCTCATGAGTTTCCATTTCGGGATGGACGGTATTTCCTCCAACTCTCCTTGATTCACCCCTCTCATGCCGAAGATCCCCTTCTAACTACAACCCTTCTCATGCTTAAAATATACACACACACTACAATAAAAGGCTCGACACAATTTGACATTTTACTATTCATTCATAGTATGAGACCCACACTTCTAGGTAGGGTTGTTAATCAAGTCAAGCTTGAACACAATTTTAGGCTTGTTTATGAGTAAATAGTTAAACGAGCTAGCTCGTTTATGAATAAATTAAGCTCGACAAAGGCTTGACAATGACTCGATTAACAACCCTACTTCTAGGTCACATTTTTTCACTCTTCTTTATATAGATTAAATCTAGGTTAGTAACTTTTTTTTTTGCTGGTAAATCTAGGTTAATTACTCATGGCAGATAAACTGTGCACAAGGGTATGGTCAAATCCGTAAAACACCATTGGTGGGAACCACAACCTTTTCCTTTTCTTGTAACTCTATTCTCCGAGATTGTCATTCCTCACCCTCTTGATAAAAAAGCCTCCACAGTCTCACCGTTACTCTTTTTGTTCTGGGTGATTGGCTTGGAGATGATAAAAAGAGGATACAAGCTGAGACAGCAAGAATCTGCATTGCAGGATTTTTGCACGGAAGGGTGAGGAAGACACAATCACATAAAATAGCAGCAATTGTGGTAGAAAAGGGGAAAAAAAAGTTGCATGTCCCAGCAATGGTGTTCGATTAATATGGTTATTCCTTATTCGTGTTTAGTCTGTCTGCCATGATTTGTAGAGCTAGATTTTATTCAAATAGAAGAACAAAATTGTGAGTCTCATAATATGAATACTAAAAAACAAAAATCACACTGGGTCTTTTAATATAGTAATAGAGATACCATGATTCCCAGCTCAGCTCTCACTTGCGATTCCTTAGAAAACTGATGGCACAGTCTCCATGGAGGAAAATTTTACTAATGAATCTATGCTGGAAGGGCCTTTTTCTTGCCTTTCCGTCTTCGTCAGAATCAAAAAAGTGGTTGTAAGTTGGAGGCAGAAATAAATGGGTGAGCATGTAAGTGTATGCTAGGCAAGTATAGTTAAAGGGGGAGTAATTGAAACCAACCTCAGTCCATTTCTCCCAGTCATTTTCTAAAACATTGCAGTGTCGATCAAAAGCTCACGCACAACCAAGATGCTTCTTGTTGTGACAATTAATAAGGACATCGCTAGGGAAATGGATTAGAAGATTGCAAATACACTGTTACTGAACAATTTGAATCCCTTGAACCAAGAAACAGAAAAACTCAGAGAAACATGTCTCACACAATTCATGTCTGTAATAGAAGACAAAAACAAACTCCGCCTATGTATTTTTGTGCACAGTCGGTCCCAAGCCCGGATAAAAGAAGAGGGTTATGTTAGGTAACTGACAAAACTCGTCAGACCAAACATAAACCATAAAAGACAAAAATACAATCAACTGTGTTTCATCTTTAACACTCGTCATCAAGATTGATACGGGTACTGTGCTAAATCATTCTTCCTCTTTCTTTACGCCCAGTAACAAACAACTCTAGTAAGCAATTGACTATCATGCTTAACAAAAACAACTGCCCAGAAGCAAGCTACTATTATACTACCTACATACTGTTGAGGGGAGAAAGTAAACAACAGGCAGACACTTTCTGCATACAAGCAGAACTTCAATGAAAAGTCGCGGTATTTTCTCATAAAACTATATCAACTATGGAGTGGAGGCATCATCACATCCCTAGGTAAGCATCTGAAGTGAGATCATTCATAAACTCCTATAATGCCCTCAGTCCAAAACAGAGATTATGAAAGCATAGAAACTTAAGTACCACAAAAAACAAAATGAACTAATCACACCTAAAGAAAAGAACATGTTTTTTTTTTTTTGTTGGACCCTACATAACAGAAATCACCTTTTTTTTGTGCAAAATGCCTTCAGACACAACTGGTGAATGCCCAACAAACCAAACATCGAATAGTTTTTATCATAAGATAAGCATAATCTCCCAATTAAAGCCTTAACATGAGAGAACCACTAAGACGTGTCTGCAAATTCTGAAGCACAGTGCTGACTATGTCCGTATTTGAGAACTGGGACAGAGAAAGGATGAAGTTCCCTCAAATGTTGCATCCCTAACTAGATCATGTACGAGACTCCAAATGCAACAGAGAAATAATAGGACCAGGAGGAACTTCGACTAAGAGAATAAGTAACACAATCAATTCAGTACATGTGCCAGAGTCTCTGTCTACTGAGAGCAACTAAAATCTCAATTTTTGACAAGTAAAAATAATCTTGATAATGAGAAAAACCTAGCATTGACCATCATAAGGGTGTAACCCCATCAAAATATATATTTAGCTGCAATTCAGTGTGTAGCCTCACAAAGGTGCATTTCACTTCACTCCTGCTGTCAACCTCATTTTGTATCCCACACCCCAAGGAATTAATGATTTTTCAGAATTATATGTTGGAATACTCGCAAATGAACAAATATAATTAAAACAGACAACGAACTCCCAACAACGATCTTAAAGTGGTTTGGCAAATTCTACCTGTATCCATAGGGTGAGATCTGACCACCTTATTTACTATTTGAGAAAAATTAAGAATTATGGAGCAAGTACAAAACTAAAGTTTAATATCCAAAACATAAGCCCTAAAACCCTTATATACCCCCTAAGCATAATGATTTTTCTTACTAATTCAAAGGTGAAACAGAAATGAGAAGTTTGCGGCCTATCTATGAACAGAGAAAAGGGCAGAAATTTAAATATTGAAAGGCAAAAGTTTAAAGTAAGAAACAAATCTGAAGACTTTATCTACTTCTTTGTTCTGCAGACTATGAACTATGAAGCATGGATACTGATACAGCAATACATTAAAACCCCAAAAAATGGGACATGGATATAGCCGAAATACATCTATAAATATATATATATTTTATATTTTTACTAATATGTAATGAATTGATAACTACATTTTTTAGTGATTCTCTAAAAATAATAAACAACATTAACAATTTTTTATTTTCAAAAATTACCTATCGGCTCACTATGGCACTCTACAAAGTAAACGTGATTAATTAAAGAAATAAGAACCAACATTTAAGTATATTGTTTGTTAGACGTATTTGTTGCTAAAATTGTAGAATAATCAACTTATTTATATTCTTTGGACATGTGATAATGGATAATACTTAAGAAGCACTCATGTACCTTCCAAGTCATATGAATTTTTGTTGATGTATTGCATTGTACGTGAAACCAAAAAGAAAGGAAAAAGATTAAAAGTAAAAATTACACATACCTTTCTGCATATAGAAGTTTCCACGAAGAATTCATATATTTTATTTATTATTAGATATATTTGGTGTTTATCTAATACGTATCCGCTGAGTATCGTATTCAATACAAATACATCGACATTAACAAAATATCTGTGCTTCATAGTCTACAGACCTAGTTCATGTCTTTTCCATGTCATGTCGTCTTCAATTCGGAACCCCATTTCAATGCCTACTAGTAGCCCATTTTGCCAATGTCATTGAATTCGAGCTACTAACCAACAAATCTTCACCTTGACAAAAATTTAATAACATCTACATAAAATTTCAAGTTACTAAATTCTTGCCAAGGTGGAGAATTGTTCGATAATGACTTAAATTCAACGACAATGACACCAAAGAGGGACTATAGATATGTGTCGAATTGGGAACCACAATGGCGTACTAACACATGCCGTAAGAACTTTCCATGTGTACCGGAAAAAGCGACCAATAATTTGTCTAAGTTGAGTTTTCTAACTTTCACCTTAATTTTTCTTTATTTCTTAACTTCCACTTTTAATTTAACTAAGTTGAGTTTTCTCACTTTAACCTGAATTTTTCTTTATTTCTAAACTTCCACTTTTACCTCGAACGAAATATGATATCTAATGCTTATGCCATTCATACAAATGGTCTAAATGGGTTAGACTTCTTAATTTCTCCATCTAATTTTTGCACTCGAGTTGTGAGAAAAATTCTTCTGTCTTTACGAGTTTGAGAAAATTGGTTTTTTGGAGTACAAGGGCATAAAGCGATGTCCTTTTTATTGGTTAAATTCTCTTCCATTGATCTTGATTTGCATATGTGTGATTTTTTATTTTTTTTATGTTTTTAATATGAAGTTGAAATTGGCCAACGATTTACTCTTTTTTTGTACAACAAACTTTTTTATTTTTATTTGACTGATTATTAGTGTGTTGTATTTTCATATCGTAGTACTATACTTCTCAAATTTTTATTTATCAGCTTCTCTATTTTGATACCTTGATTTTAATCTTAGAAGATAGTGTGTTTAAAATAAATTTAAAATTGTGAAAACTAAGTTGAGTAACCGAATGAATGATCGGGAACTTGATTGTATAAAAAGATACTCTCGAAGTCATAAACAATGAAATTATTATATAATGTTTTAGAATATTAGAATTCATCAGGCCAAATTGTAAAATTCTGATTAACCCCACATTTTTAAAGAGTTGTAATTAGTCGCTTTTTTTCTTTGCGTCTTATCGATTTTAGGACTTCTGCCGTTTACGTATTGAATAGATCATAGTAAATATAAATGTTTTATTTTACTTTTATTGATTACAAGTTTAAATAAAAGAAAATTAAGGTGCCCACCCTTAAGAATTTTTTGGCTCCACCCTTATTCCCAATCAATGTCAAATAACAAGAAAAGTATTTGTGATATTTTAACATGGGACGAATCTAATTTGACTAGTTTTGGGGTGTTAAATACCATTGGATGACGTACTTTTATTAGAATTGGAAGCACATTACAACATGGCAAGGTAAGATTCCATTGTTCTATGTGTTAGCTAAGATATTGTTTATGGTTAAACTCTTCACAACTTATCAATATGTATAACCGTTTTGGTGTTTAAACCTTATCTATCCGGCCCTAAATGTTCCTATTTGGACATCTTGTTTGGATATTGGAATTATGTTCTTAATTTCTTGGCGTGGATATTGACAAGAATTGATTGAAACTTCAACATGGGCAGTGAACTCGTGAGTCATTAACACACCCGTGGCAAATACGTTCTGATTTGATTTGATTTGATTTGATGGAGAGATAAACCAATGCAAGATTGGCTAGATCAGGTCACTTTGTGTAATATATATCCAGTCATGCAGCTTCTTGATTGCGACTACATCAAGCAAATTTGGTTAATTTAATGTCTTGTATCCACAATAATCTCATTTCTTTCGATGGCAGCAAGGTTCACCTTCTTATTGGGTTTGGGATAATAAACTTGACTTGATGTACTTGTACCATATTTCTCAATTTTCCTCAATAGTAAAGAATAAGATCATATCAAATCAATAGTAAATATTGATATTGCTTTTCTTTTGCATTCTTTAATTTATATTGTGTATTAATTTTCTTGTGATTACACTGACCAAATTGCTATGAGCATTCCCAACAGCATTAACTCTCAAGGAAACAAAAACCACTGGGACCTCATAAATTAGAACATGATACTTTCACAAACACAACAAACATGAAGATATCGATTTAATTCGAACATAAATTCCGACACAAAAGTGTATACACGTGAACACCCACCCGACACACGATAAAGAAAGGGTGAGAGGGAGATAGAAATTATCTTAATAAGTACATAATATCATAAATAAGATAAACATTGCCAAAATGCAAAAATTACTTGCATTCGCTTCCATTGGTAGACTATGATTGAGAAAAACGAGGCAACAAGACAATCAAAACACTGGGAAAACACTTAGTTTCTTGAAACTATATCAAAGATGAGATTGTCAAATATAAAGTACAACTTGGTAAAGAAAAACAAACTACTAATACTCCTTAACAAACTGATCCACCACATAGTTCAACAATGCACTTGGTTGATGGTTGGGAGCATGCTTACCAAAATCACAACTCATGAGACTAAGATCCATTACAGACAAATCAATCTGAATCTATTGCAAACTGCCTACTTCCTAGGACCTTAATGGATCGTAATCTAGATCTTATAGGAGTAAGACCATAAAATCCCAATCCAAATTGCGATTCTGCTGATCCAAGGCAGTTGGGTTCTTTCGTTACACTCATTTAGTTATTGTGTTGACTCAACTCATTAAATTTTTAACACTAGAGACTCAATCCAAATGTGATTGTCCCATATAACTATTGGTCTATTCAAAATATTGGCATGTGAAAAAAAAAGCTACAAAAAATTTATATTGATTCCAAAAATCTCTCTTCATTCCTTTGTCTCTATCATTCAAAATTTGAAAACAGCAATTTGGTTTTATCTACTCTCTCAATAAGTGATCATAGCTTGACTTCTATTTTCATTCTCTTATTTTTTTTGGAAATCAAACAATAAAAATTGTTTATTCAACAGTATCTAAACTTTCCCGTCTCTCTTTTGTATACATCTCTCAAAAATTATGATCAAATCACTTCAATTCTGATATTCCTTTTCACAAAGTTTCACAAGGTTAACCGTCCATCTTTGATTTTTAAGCTTCTTTAATTCTCATATTATAACTCTCAAATTCTAATGGTATGTTTTATGTTTGTTATAACATTGCTATTTTAATATATATTAAGCTTGTTTAATTCTTGTGTTTAAGAATTCTACATCATTACATATATTTTTCGTCTTATTTTTTTAGATCTTAGGACCTTACGATTTTCGATCCAATCTCATCAATCCAACGTAAGCTCCCGATTATAAAAACATTGGTTAAAAGATTATAGAAAAATAAAAAAAGCCTAAAATAAATATGGGGCAAATGAAGTCCTCAGTAATTTGCAAGGGGGAAGAAAAATCTCCACTCATTCCATTCTTTCAATGCCTAGTGTGCGGCACATGCGCAAGCCACAAAAGAATGGGGAAAGCTAGTAGTGTTCAGGAAAAAAAAGATGCTTGTGGCAAAAAAAAAAAACAACTCAATAAACGGAAAAAGTAACTTTTAAAAAAAAATATCCAAAAAAATAACGTGAAATCAAAAAGATCTTCCTCTTAAGTGAACACTTTACAAATAGAGGAAGATATATTCCATTCCTATTCCAACTAAATTGGTCAGGTCTTCATCTATCCAAGACAAAACAAAGAAAATCACATTAATTACAAGAATATACAACCTAGAGTTCCTATAATTATCACCCCAGAAGCCCTTTTACCCCAAGATAAAAAGGCCAAAATCTAAAATAGACACTTGCATACACATACAAAATGAATATGTAGTACAGTAGCAGAAACTGAATTAAAACCACTGCTGAGATAATAAGTCTAGATTTTGAATTACAAAACTAAAACCTAAAAGCAAAACAATTACTTTCCCACAACAATAATGGGAACAGCGGATGGGCAATGCCCAGAGCTATTTATGATACTATGCAAACACAGTTTTGTAGAAGAAAATCGGATCAAAACTATTGCTTAGATAACAAGCCTAAATATTCAATTGCTAAAACTATAACCTTAAAAGCAAAAGAATTAATTTAAAAATAATAATAATAATAATGCATTACAAATCATTCTTTGTGTCTCTTCAGTTCAGGTCTCCAAAACTTTCCACATGGATGATATCAGAAGAACGAAAGTTTAATTGTAATCATCATCAGAGACAAAAGTGATCTTCAAGTCATTTAATAACTCAACCAAACAGATAAGTATTACAAATGAGATTGCCCCAAAAAATAATTTTAAAAACTGGAACCTGATACCAAAATGAATAAACATCAGCCACTTAGAATTGGGTTTGTAGATTCATCCGTTAGGAGAATCTTGTAGTGTCAAAGTTGTATAAGATCCAAAAAAGAATCATAGGATTTTCCAATTTCTCAGCTTTGCAGGTGGAATTTAAATTAAAAAGTGTTTGGCTGCAAGAATTGGTCAAATAAGGTGCCACAATAGTAACGTGGACGACTGTACTTATATTTGAAGCCTACACCAAGAAAACTTATATTCGAATTTATATTTTAAATAGGTAGGACCCATAAAGGCCATAAGTGGGCCCCCAATCAGTTTAACTGTGAAAAGCTGAACTTAACCTTAAATTGCGAAATCTGAAACTGAGGATCAGATTCTTGAAGTATAACTTCGTACTCTGGCTACCAAGAGAAGTTAAACAAGAAAACAACTTTAACCCATAATTAAAAACAACATATTTAAAAAGTTAAAACAAAGCCAAGAACTCCACTCACGACAGTCTCATACTACAAATCAGCTTTAACATAGGATACGTTTTTCACTCAATTTTACTCAGTTTTACCAGCAAGCAACCAAAGGATTAGTACAACATAAGAAAGGTACCACAATAGGGCCTCAACCTAAACTCACTAAGCCTCTTCAGTTCAGGTCTCCAAGTGTATTCCGCATGAAACTTCTAGGAAGAACGAAAGTTCTATCTCAATCATCATCAGAGGCCAAAAAAAAATAATAAAGCAAAGACACTCCAAGACCCACATCAAATGCATAATAAATCAACATCTCGCACCATTGAAAGTTGAAACCCCAAAAAAGAGCAGAAATTGTAAAAGGGTTCTTCCCACATACATCTAAATATACATCCAGAGTTGCACAACTTCCTAGTTTATAGCTCAGACAATAATATGCCAACTGACTTGTTCAGATCTAATTTTTGGTACTATTCTTGCAAAACAATATGTCAAATGACTAGTTCAGATATAAGTTTTAGTATCATTCTTGCAAAATGAGTGTTATCGGATCCTACATCCAATCTCACGGTTGTTTAGTCCATCACTTCCACCCCCAAACAATACATGGAATAAAATCAATTTATCAAAACCTACTGAAAGATATATCGCAGATAAGACGATGCTTGTATATTTCTCTAAGAAAATCTAAACGAAGTACAAAGAACACTACCTCATGATGGTCAAGAGGACTCGAGAGACGCGGCGGTGTGGAGCTTATGCGATGATACTTATAGTGGTAACCGCAAAACCCTACACTACTGGCCTAGGGTTTGATGCAGTGAAGCCGCTAGGGCTTCAGGTGCACCGTGGATCTACGGACTGGAGAGCCTCCAAATTGGGATCGGGTTTAGATTTGGGTCGCCCATGACCCATTTTTAAGACTAGCATAATTTCTTATTTTTATTTATTTATTTATTTTTGTGTGTGCGCTTTTGATATTTCAACAAAACGTATGATTGTATTAAATGGGAAAAAAATTCAAAAAAGTCGATAAGTGCCCGAGAATTTTTTTTTTTTGGTATATATTTATGTAAAATAACAATTGTTTATGAGGATTCTTAAATTGCAAACATAATAAATTTAGAGGTACGCGAAAAACTATTTTCACACAATAATCGAAAAATATTTACGATCAACGACTATATATAAACGCATCCATCAAGGCAACTTTGAAAATGTGTCTAATTGGGAATAATCCAAGGGATGTTTTCTTAAATTTTGTACTTGATTGACCAGCAATCATAATGTTTTCTCCCCAAGTAGTCAAAAAGAAACGGAGAAATACATTGCAACCAATCATGAGAGGTGTTCTTAAATGATTAATAAACACTCAGTCTCAATAACTTAAACTCCGTTTGATAACGTTTTCGTTTTTCGTTTTTCGTTTTTATTTTGATATTTAGAGAAAACAATAAAAAAAAACTCATTTAGTAACCGTTTATGTTTTTTGTTTTTGTCATCGTTTGATAAACGAGAGGCGATTTTCAAAAACCAAAAAAATTCGTTTTTGATTTTCGTTTTTCATTTTTGAAAAACGAAAAATCAAAACATCACTAAACGGGATCTTAATGTTCAATAAATGTTCTTCATAAACACGTACTTGTGCCTGAGAAACAATTAAGGCTCGAGAGAACAACAGAAAAGGCAGTGAGTGCTCGACACTAGTCATGATGCCGAAAACTATAAAAATCCAACACTTTTATCACTGCATCAAATGATGATCCGTGTGCTACTTTTGATTATGTTCACTACAAACTCACCAATTCTCTGTTCAGTTAGGGAGCCAATCTGTCAACTACAAGATACCATCAACCCCAATATTCTATAACGATTCCACACAAAAATAGGGTTAAGGTGATCAATGGAGCCATAACTGCAGCAAATAGTAGGATAATTGATGAGATTTGAAAGGTAATAAGAACACTTTCACAAAAAAAAAAAAAAAAAAGTGGGTAATAAGAACAATCAGCCACAAAGTCTCATCTGAGTCACCTGGTCCTTCAAGAGATTGATCATCAAAGGATAACAGCTAAATTGGAATGTGTCATCATAGTCACTTTTCGAAGAAAATACACTATTTATGTATTAATGGAGGCGCAAGAATGTGGAATGTTTACTGTGCAATCATGAAATAAAAGGAAAAAAAAGAGAGTGGATAATTTGTTCCAAGTAAACCCAGCATTCCCTATATAAGTTTGTTTAAAAAAAAACATGCATTTCTACATACTTGGATCAGCAAATACGTATGACAGAAACATGTCGTATATTGTCTCTGCTCATTACAAAATCTACAGTGTAAGGGTGCCCATATGTAAATATCTGCTGAGCATATAAGCATGCATCTTTTGTCTGTTATCTTCCGGTGCAAATATGAGAAGCTAAAGTTGTTTCCCCTAATCCAAAGAAAAAGCTCCATTGCAATACCTGCATGATTAAAACAGTTAAGAAATACATATTATTATAGGTAGAATCCTGGTCGTAAGACAGCTGGAAAACATGAACTGTCGCTATGGAAAAAGTTACATCTTGTAAAACGAGAACAAGCCAGGAGTCATTTCAAAACAATTTTATAACAAATTGCAGCAAATGAAGCGAAAATGAAATAGAAAAAGAATAAATAAACAGCTCAATTGAAAAAGATGGAACATACATTATTGCCAAAAAAAACTACTAAAGGTTGAAGATATTCATGCGAAATTAGCTATTAGTTGATTATACTGTATCGAGCTACACTTCTCTCTCTCTCTCTCTCTCTCTCTCTCTCTCTCCCCTCTACAATACTGAACTGGATTTTACACATTCACAATTAAACAAAGTTCGCTAAATGCACTTTCAGCATCTCAAGATTGTTCATATTTGCTATCTCCCATAGTACGCTCTACCTATTCGTTTGCATCCATGCACTCCAAAACCCTGCATGCTCTCTCTCTCAATGACTTATTGATCCTCATTTGGTATTTTCATTAAAGATCATCACAGAAGATGGTGACAGTATTTTTGTTCAATAGCAGCCCACACCAGTTACCCCAGTCCAATAAGGTAGAGAAAATTACAATCACATTAGAATTGGGAAATCTTCATCCTATGAAAAATTCAAAGCTTTTCATGTTTTCTCTAAAACACATTTTTCCCTTACCCTTGTATTTGACCAATATATGGCATTTGCATTCACAGCCATTAATCGACGCTCACTTAGAAGATGTCATTTTAAATATAGCAAGTAGAATAAACCAACTAGGTGCAGCCTAGTTAGCCACCCTTGATTCTCCCAATATTCTCTCTATTCAACTAAGAGGGCAATGTGATCCTTGCCATGATCAATTTCTCATTTCCTCCACTTTGGGGACTCTATTAAGCCCCTATTTCAGGCTTATTTTGACCCTTTCGTGAATACTTTTTCCTCTGTTGTAGATCCATTGTTCCTAGTTATAATAGTAATTGGATTTGATCGATGTGATGGACAAAAAATATGCATCAGGTAGTATCAAATAAAGAAAACCAGATTTATTTTAAATTTTTTCAGGTATAAAATTTGTAGTCACTAGTTTTGACCATAGTGCCTAATTTGTCTTAGCGGGCCAAGCTCCCACTTTTAATTTGTGGATTGGTGATTCGCGAACAAATCCACGGCCAATCCACGAACTGAAATTTGCTCTAGTGCAAACTGAGTCTCCCTGGTCAGACCAATTCTGCATTTTCTTCATTCTATTTTACAGTTTCCCAAGGTTTTATGGGCTAGTAGGCACTGGATTGGTTCTATTCCCATTTGCCATTCTGGAACCATATAAAAGACATTAATAATTTGCTTTGGAAAAAAAGAGGAGAAAATATTCATTACAACAGTGATACCACATGCCAATGTGATGTTGTATTACCAACCATAGTTGTTAGTATCGTATGATATACGATACGTATCGTATGATACGTTACGATACAAGCCTAAAACGATACGGATCGTAGTTATGTATCGTTTTTGTGTCGTATCGTCCGATACACGATACATTTTACGATACGATACGTATCGGTACGATACGCCCGATACATATAAAAGCTATTTTTTTTTTACGACTTCGTTTTATGTCAATTCAAACATATCATATCTTCTTTTTTTTTTGTGAAAATATATACAAAAAATATACATGCTTGAAAATAGTATACGTACCGTTTTTTTTTTTTACGACGTCATTTTATACAAAAATATATATATTTGTATAAAAATTCTGAATCTTGATTAATTTTAATTTTGTGAAACAGTGGCATCACCGACATCCTATTTTCATAAACTATGTTTGAATTAGTGAACTATGGTTGTGAACTTTGCATTATAATATTAGTGAATTATGTTAATGACTTGAGTAGTTGGTGGAGTATTAATGAAATGTTATGTCTTTATGAGTGTATGATTTTTTTTCAAAGGTATATATATTTTTTTATTATTTATTTAAATTTGTACCGTATCTTACGATACATGATATGATACACTATTTTTAAAAAACGATACGCCTTCCGATACACGATTTGATAACTATGTTACCAACTAATAATATTAAAACAAATAAGAAAATAAACCCTACAAAAATTAATAACTAACATGTAATGTGAACAAATAACTTCTCACGCTGCCTCTGTGTAAGTCCGAGTGAAGTTCACCTTGCCCAATTAAGGTTTTAGTTTTGGTTGGTGATACTATATCATCAATGGTGATATGGTATACCTGTTGCATTGAATACTACTCGCAAAAGTGAGAGAAAGAGAGAAGAGAAATGCGAAGAAGAAGAGTAGCTGTGAAAAATGGTGCATTCAGAGAGCTAGCGCCCACCTGCCAGCATGTGTAAATTTATTTTCATATGTAGTATACATCCACATGCAAAACATTACACATTCTTGCATGTGCATGTGCATATGCGTACTTAGATGAGTATATCTGTTATAGACTCCTTTGTGGGTCACTCTTATAGAAGGCATGGCAAATAAGTAGCTGGAATTATATGGCTTAGGTTTTGTTTTGTTATTTTGTTTTTAACGTTATTGTTGCTTAGTTGGAGACTTATCTCCTAATTAGGTCTTTCCTTGATTTCAGTGATAAGGAGCCTAACTTATAGGTTTCCTATATTTGTAAGGAGACTAGTCCTATAGGTTTCCTATATTTGTAAGGAGACTAGTCCTATTTAAAGGACTCTAGAATTAATAAAAACCCTAAGCTGAATTTTAATCATAAATATAGAGATTGGAGCTCTCTCTAACGAGGTCCAAGGTGTCAAGCTCCCTTTGATGAGTTTGATTCATAATTCACAATAGGTCGCTCAAAGAATTGTAATAAGGGGAAAAAGCATATTCTAGAACTTGATTTCCCTGTGAATCGCCCTGTGACAAGATCCTTGGTTAGGAAAGGTATCAATATCACTTTTTATTGAGTTGAATAAAGGTGCTCTGGCTGACCAGGAACCCTTTAGATGCTCCCTCTTCTACTCTCATTCTCACACCAACTCTGCGAATCCAGACCATAGGTATTGAAAATCACATTTTTGTATTAAAGTTTCTCTTATAAGATGCAAAGAAATTACTTGCATGACACATACACATGTTTTATCCTTAACCTAAACAGAAAACTACAAACCATAAAATTATTTACAAACGCATTAGTCAAGAATACTGCCTGTGAACATTGCAGGTTGAAATTAGAAATTTCTAACTTATGAGGTTGCGTCGAAAACACTACTGATTGTCAAAGATATTTCAACTGAGAGACTCATATAATCCTTTTAGATTACTAAGAGAAACAATAAAAAGATATATCTCCAGTAATGTTTTCGCATTTAACATCTTCAGCTCTGGACTTGCAAGCAAAACATAATTATGTTTACCAATTTTAACAATTTTTTGGGGGACCTTGCCAACTATAACAAGTTAAAACATTTGCATGTCAAAATGAATACCACGTGAGATATTTGAATAAGCCTTGAGAAGAACATGTTACCTGTCACTAAACTTCTCAACGGCATCAGAAGCATAGAGAAGTGTTTCATTGGCTTTTTCAAGAACCATATAAAGCTCTTTCCCTCTTGTTACCCGAGCAATCACCCAGGCATTATTTTTTGCTCTAATGCTTACTTCCAGATCTTTCTCACAGCCTGGGCCATCCCATTTCGTTCTGCTTTTCTCCAAGTCAACCTCTTCTCGAAGCTTGCTTAAGGCAATTAAAGATTCCTGAATCACAACAGCACAAAAATGAATTACTACACTTCAAAACCATGATTCAGGATGATCACATAAGAGCTATCAATCTTTCAACATGCGGGGTTATGCTTCAAAAGCAAGCTAGCCAGATAGGTTGCCACACAGGAATTAGACCAGTTCACAGACTGGCAAAAAACGACCACACATGCACACAAGGATCGAGTGCTTGAACACTGATAACTAAAAACTAGATTGACAGATGATGGAATGTGAAACCTCATATCCACTCTATCATGTGAAAAAAGGGCAAATTGTTGCATTAGGTCTCCGGTGGCCGGCTTAGCCAGGACCTGGCTAATGGACACCCAGAAGAAGAGTAGCAAAAAAAAAAAACAAAAGTTTGCTTACTGTTTTAATTTCTTAAAGAGAGAAATCATGTAATTATCCTTTGTGTAATCTTCATGCTTCTTTCACCCATACAGATTACTTGGAACCTCTCCACATACTCCAAACTTTTTAAACTCACAAACAATCCCTGCAGTGCTCCCACTCTGAAGCTGGCTCTCAATTCTCCCTCAAGCTTTCAAGTTATTAAGATCAACCATATGACATCCACTGCATTAAATCTGCTTTGTTTTTATCTTGCTGTCCTCATCATGTTTTCATTAACAGGTTCAATGGTTTTAGCCAAGCGAGGCTACTGTCCTATACAGCATCAGAATACTTTGTCCTCAGTCCTGCCCAATGATTTCCCAAATTAACAACAGAACACAAGCAGACAAATGCTTCACTTGCGTTATTGAAATGGCAATGGTGACAGAGATGATCATGTTCCTCATACTGGAAACAGTTATGGATGATGATAAGAAAGGTGGGGGGTGGTGATGATGAGAAATGTAGGCCAGTACTTGAAATGTCAACTTTACCATATGTAGGATAGAACTCTATCATTAAGGAAGTTTATAATCAGTAATTCAGGACAAGTAATAGGCCTGATTGCTACAATGCAAAACATAAGAGATGATGCCTTGCACACGTCCCTCTTATGTAGCCCATCTCACCATGCTACAAACCAAACCAACTTCACAGCACAAACAAAAATTGGGTCCCGGGCTGGTAGCTTCGCCACTGCAGAAGCCAAGAGTTTTACCATGGCCTAGAAACATCATATATAAACAGAAGAGTACAAATAGATGCCAAGACCAAATAAATTGCTTAATCATTACAAAAATTACTGAAGTAATTTGGCTTATTTATCTCAGATCAAGCTGTCTTCAGCCATTTCAACCAAAAGTACGAGTGCTTTTATGCACCATTCAGCCAAGCATCTGTGATGTTTTGAGGAGTCATGCAAATGATATTGTATTCACACCAAGACGCACATAGATTGCTTTTCAAGGAGTGAAAGTTAGCACCAATGCATCAAAGAATACCACCTCTGTGCCGCATGGCTAGGATGATTTCTAAATGATAGAACAAACCTTTCTAATTAGCATCATATCCTACACCATACATTGACAAAGAATGTGAAGAGATGAAAAAACAGATCATTTAGTGATCTTTAGCGCTTACAAGCAAACAGGCAACTTTCATGGCACAACCTAACTAATTACCATATGCCAGATTGAACTTAGAATTTTTGCTCCTAATTAATAGAAGTATTAAACATATGTCAAAATTATTGGAAGATACTTCCAGCTACACATGGAAGCAAGCACAACATTTGCCAACCCTCTATTAACTGAGACAGAAACATGACATCTATTTCATTGAAGAGAGCTGACCTTTGTTAGGGTCGTTACTTTTCCACTTGGAGAAGCCCTAGACACATTTCGGTCACCATCCACTAACAAGTAACGATATCCACTAACATGATACGCATTCTCACCACCCCATCCTTTTGATAATTTCTCCTCAACTTTGAACATCTTCATTGATGCCTGAGAGATTCAGGGAGTAAGATAATATTCAACAAAAGGAGAGAAGTTCTATCAATCGATTTAGTGTCCCATACACTATCTAACAGAGTGAAAACTACAAATACCACAAATATGTAAAAGCAACAAAGTTCAGAATCCAAGATATGCTTCCAAATTGACGACCTATGGCAAGTTAAAACAAAAGGAAGGTCTCGTTAGGAAGCAACAGACATGTTGAATTAACATGCAACACAGGCATGCTATTAATTCCAGATAAGTCCATAATACCAAAGAATTACATGTCGTTACCACAAAAAAATAAGACAATAATGGAGAAAGAACTTGCAAACTTATCAGATCCGAAATCACCAACAGAATCTTTAAGACTGACAAACATTTTGCACAATATAAACATGCTATTTTGTTATTACCTTCACATTGAGCAATACTAGGCATAGATCCACAGAGGAGGGTGCAGTACCCATGTAGTATAACAGCAAGCCACTAAAAAGTGAAAGAAAGAGTTGATGCTTTAATCACAGTCATATTTTTTTTTTCCTTAAAATTTATATCATTCCAGAGAACACCCTAATGCATTATTTTCCTCTTTAAAATAAGTCTTTTCTTCCCACATACAAAGTGAGTTGGACGGCCAGAATCAGAGAGAGCAAGTAAATCATGATGCTTCTGCAATATTGAGGTTTAAATTCTGCATCAGTTTGATTCTACTAAAAAAAACTAACAAACCACCATAAGTGTATAAGTAAATGGTCTATATGCTAGTATGGTCTTGAAGGGATATAAAACTTTCCTGCATCATCTTATGTATGCAGTATGCACTGTAGGTGTTGGATGTTTCAAGGTCGCAGATTCGACTATCAATTCGAAGGACACTCATATAGATTGGAAACAATGTCGTGGCATGGTAGCGGGCGATACGCACAAAAATATTAGATAAAAGGCTAAAAAGTTTATAAATAAATCATGAAAAGTTTTAAAAAATATAAACAAGAAAATCCATGCATCTATCTGAAATACAACACATTAAACATGGTGAAAATGAAAGATAAGGTGCTACTGGAATATTTATCTATTTAAACACTTATAAATCATAATCAATTAATCATTGCTATTAAGAAAAAATAGCACTTTATTCAAAAAAGTTATATAATGATGAATTTATAATTTAAAGTTAATTTTTAATTTCGTATTTAATTTACAAATATTCAAAATCAAAATACACCGATCACAATTCCACTGGATCTAAATATATCAATTAAATATAATTTCAGAATTTAACGTTAAAAAATCAAAATAGTTAAATGCACAAAAAGTTATGTTGATTTATATGTCTAGTTGTAGATCAATTAATTTATACATACATACAACTTCTAAACGTACACATATTGGACAAACTTTTATTTCACCCTTTTATCCTCTAACATCTTTTAAATATCCAAACTACCATACGTTTGAATAAATATAGCATAAATATTGTTCATCATAAAATACAATTATTTGTTGAGTGACCATTAGTGCCCTTTATTTTTTTCTAAATGGCCATAAATGTTTAAAACTTCTAATTGAATATTTCACTCCTATTGTACATGACTTTTCACATAATCATTTGTTGGGGACTTTTCTATGATCAATTTTGTCACTTTATCATGAATGTCTGTTCAACTTGCCCAAGATGTAACTGACTTGATTTGGAGGCTTTCTAGCATCTAAGAATAAATCTATAATGAATAAACCCGAAACTAATAGAAAATTTATTTAATTTCATGTCTTTTATATTCTTACTTCTATCAAGTATATATACATGTCTAACATAGTCGACTGCTCTACAACATTTTATGTGTGTATGAATAGACTGCCTTCTCTTTATATGTTTGTATGCATAAATACATTTCCATGTATGTGCACATGTATATATTAATGAATTTTTGATATTTTTTATTTGGGTTTGAAAATTTTGTCGTTCAGGTGAGAATATTTTAGAGGGAGATCTCACCACAGTACATTTGAGGAATTGACCACACAAATTCTTTTATTGACCACACAAATTCTAATATTTTGGTGTTGGATTTATTATTTCAATTAAAATTATAATTTTATCCTACAACTCTTCTAGGTTCTTGTTCTACCTAAGGCTCCTACTGTCTTGTTGGAGGGCCGAAGCTTTCTCCTTTACATCTCTTACAATGGCTCGAGTGTTTAGGCTAAAAAAATTTGTAAATTGGAATTATCGAATAACGCCTCTAAATGTTCTTGTGAATGTCATTAGAACCTTTGGCATGCTATGTTTAGAATACACAATTATGAACTACTATGAAGCACGAACACTCTCGAGAATGTGACGTATCCGTGTTGCACACCGACACTCTTCGGGCATTCTCGGATACGTGTCTGATAATCCGTATCTATAATTAAATGAAAAAATTTTAATTTTAGACATGTGTCTGACACTTTTTTGGTGACGTGTCCTACATTTCTTTAGAGCGTGTTTCCTACTAAACAATAAACATGTGTTGAAATGTGATTAACAAAGTTTAAAATTTTGATAACATATAATTATTATAATACTAGACATGTTAAAATTATACTCCAAATATAAAAATAAAAATAAAAGATGCATAAAAGTTTAAAAAATTAGGAATTGAGAAAATGATAGCAATTATTTAAATTATATAGTAGGTACACATTATTTACAAAAAATGGATGATTATTGACTATTATGATGATGTTTTAGTCTAAAAATTTACACAGATGACTATACATAAATTTACTTACCAAAAAATACTGAATCTTTCATGAATTGCATATCATTATCACTATATTTGCAATAAATTATATAATGTTATATAAAATATAATTTTTTGTAATATATCCTTAACGTGTCTATATCCTATTTTTTTAAGAAATGTCGTATTTACGTGCCTATATTGTGTCGTATCCGTCTCTCGTATCCGTACCTGTATCCATGCTTCTTAGATGAATTATGATACCTTAAATAAATTAAAGAGTAGATTACAAGTATTTTAGTATTTTATCTAAACTTCTTCATTTTATTTTATTTTTACGAAAATTTCTTTCTACTCACAATGATAATTGTATTATTGAATTAAAGTTTTAATTATGTTCCTGTCTGTCAAAAATTTAAAGCTAGAATCTTTTACTAATGGAATACTAAAATGTGAAAGCCAGTTATCTTACTTCAATTTTGTCATGTTCAAGCCCACAACATAACAAACACTAGAAGTGTTTTATCTTTGTGTCTAGAGATGAAATATTCGGTATGGTATTTGATTATACTTATATTTGTTTCAACATTGAACTGGAATATAGGTAGGCTTCGAGCGCCTGTCACTACAACACACGAAGGTTTTGTAAATTCATTTGTGTTAAGCTTACAGGTCATTTGGCCTAGCATTGGACAGAGGGAGCATGTGATGCATATTAGCAAGGGGACCAACAATCTAGAAATTATCCTTGTTTTTCATGTGTTTGTGTACATTTGAGCTTGTTAACAAGGATCTAGGAAGCGAGTACCTGATGCAGTGATGATATCTATTGTTTACGACTAGTTCATTCTATGAATATAGTGATGGACACACATTTAGCTTTAGATAGATATGATAGAGGGTCATTTCTTAGATGAAGACATAAACAATGGATTACCTTTTAATTTTTACCACGATAATATATAATATTTGATATTTAAAATTACCCTCGTGCATCAACTAGTTATAGACAAGTTAATATATGCACGTCTACTTACAAAAAAAATTAAGGTTTGGTTAAAATAGTATTAAATGGTCCTTGGAATGGCAATCATTGGTAATAAAGAATGATAGTAACATGAGCCTTTAGACAGTTAGACTCATGAGTCTGTTTGGACTTTCGATGGCCCCCCAAAAAAAAAACACAAAGTTTAAGTCAGGCTGGACTTCCAAACTTCGAGAGAGGGAGAAATAACAGATGATCGCTATGCGTGAGTCACCAAATTCCTTGCAATCGGAGCATCACTGGTAGGTTTTACAATGGGGTCTTCCACTTATTGCATGTAGGTACTGATTTAGTTGAGTGAATTTTTTATAGAGGGTTGCCAACTTTCTCTCTCTTCTTGTCTTCTCTTTTTTCCTTAGATTTTCTTGCATTGATGCACAACACGAGACGACTCAGTCAATTACCAATTTATATCGGAGTCTAGTTGAGTCAACATAGTCAGATTGGACTCGTGATTTTTGCGTGTCATGTGTTGTTATCAGATCGAAAACTGCCAAGTCGGATACCTTGAACCATGAGTCTCAACCAATAGGGTGTGCACTTGATTTATCTAGGTAACAAGAGGAATCGAATTGAGAGCCCAACAAAACCATCTAGTTCTCTCCATTTTCTCTACCTCTTCACTTTCTTTCATCGATTCATCCGTATACTTCATAACTCAAGTCCTGTGATGTCCACTAGGTGTTGGAGAAATATGTCAAACTGAAGCATTGGTACCTTGATAGAATAGAACTCTTGACAAACCATACTGCTATTTTTCACTTACTCAACTGGAAAAATTCTCCCAAGATGTCTGTGTTAGAGTATTAATACTAAGGGAAATTTAGGAATTTTCTTTACGTTGTGTTGCCCTACTATATAAGACTCACTTTGTGCATTTCTAGGTTTAAGTTGTATATTATAGACTTGCTTTATGAATAATATATTTTCTCTTTGTCTTCTCTATTCTCGTCGATCAATTTTAACATGGTATTAGAGCGATTATATTTCAAAACCTGAGACTACAGAAAGTAAAAAGATGAAGGATTTTTTTTTCTGGGCTGTCAGAGAATGACGTTAACATCGTCGGTGATGATGTCATGGGGATGTCCGCATTTTCCGATCGTGAAGACCACTGTTAGACTCGAAATTTCATGGTCTTTCTACTAATATGCTTTGTTTTTTATTTTGAGTGCATCTCGTAGGTATTTCTACTTTTTGAATTTTTTTGGCCCAAATTTTTAAATTTTTTCAATCTGTTGAAACAAGGACTTTTTGCTGTAATTTTTGGTTCAAATCTTCTCTAAGAGGTACGACTAAGCTTCCATGGTCCCTTCTTGAGAGACTCGAAGCTTTTGAAAAAAAATTTGGCTTGATTTTGGCCATCTGAGGATTTCGATGTACCTGTCGCAGCTTGTTTCTAGCAACACTGGTTCCCGAGTCCAGTGTTGTGGGTAGTTTTCTTGTTCTATGATGTTATTGCTATGCTCGTGGGTTGCTTTGATCTTCAACTGATTTGTGGTTAGTCTCCTTGTGGCTTCAGTAGTCTGGTTTTGTGGCAGTTGGTAGTCTTCTTGTTCACTGTTACTGCTTTGGTGTTGATTGTTATTTGAAGTAATTCTTTAATTGGTAGCTGCTAGGTTTTAACTCTGGGTTTTGACTGCAGTATCTATTGATAATTGTTACTACAATGGCAAGTGAAAATTTTGATTCACTTCAAGCCATTAGTGTGAGATTAATAGGTGAAAATTATGTTTATTAGGCTTATGTTATGAAAAAATTCTTATTGGGGAAAGACATGTGGAATTATGATAGTGGTGTTGCACAGACTCCAACTGATACTAAGGCCGAAAATTATGCTGATTTGAAGAGTACTTGGGATATCAACAATGCAAAAATTATCACCTGGATTAATAACTCAGTTGATCAGACCATTGGGGTTCATCTATCCAAGTTTAGCTCAACTAAGAAAATTTGAGATTATTTGGCCACACTTTTTGTCCAGCCTAATTTTGCGAAGAGATATCAGCTAGAGCATGAAATTCGAGATGCGCGCCAAGAGGACAAAACCATACAAGAATTTTACTCCGTTATGACTAACTTTTGGGATCAGCTAGCTCTTACTGAACCCACTAAGTTGAGCACTAATCTGACATATCGCACTTTTAGAGAGAAACAGAGGCTGGTGCAATTTTTTATGACCCTTAGAGATGACTTCGAGGGACTTCAGTGTTCCATTCTTCATCGTCACCCACTCCCCTCAGTGGATGCAGCTATTAATGCACTCTTAGCGGAAGACGTTCACCTTAAAACCCTTTCTGGAAAAGGTCTTCATCCACTGCCAAATCAGACTGTATTGGTTGTTCTTTCCAAAGTGATATCTAATTCCCAAAACAATTATCGAGGTCGAGTTATTTCTGATAAGTGTAGCTTCTGTCATGAAAAAGGGCCACTGGAAGGCCCAACGTCCAAAGTTGATGAACAAGAATGCACGAGGGTCTCAAAATCAGTCATTTAAGTCCAAAGATCATCATACAGCGGCCGCAGCACCACCAGTGGATGAGACAACCTCATCAGCTCCCAACCTAACTATGCCTGCAGATCAGCTACACAAGTTTCTCTCTCTTCATCAGTTTACTGCTCTCACAGTTTCTCCCACTATAGGTTCGTTCAGCTCAGGTCTTTCAAGTATATCACAAACCGCCTGGGTCTTTGACTCAAGTGTCACACGTCATATGACCAGTGACTCTTTTTTGTTTGCATCTATTGTTTCTCCTCCATCTTTATCTATCCTTACTGCCAATGGTTCTCAAATGTTATTAGCTGGTGTTGGGACAATTATTTCTTCCAACCTTACACTTTCAGATATCTATTATATTCCCCAACTTACTTTGAATTTACTTTTAGTCAGTCAACTATTTGATTCTAGATTTTTTATTCATTTCTCTTCTTTTTGTTGTGTTGTGCAGGATCCACGGTCCAAGAAGATGATTGGGACAAGCCGTAGAAAGGGCGGGTTATATGTGTTGGAGAAGCTTCATGTCTCAGATGTTGATGGTGCTGCTTCTACTGTTGATTTATCTTCTTTTGTTAAAATTCAAAGTCATCTAGTTTTTATTTATGGCATTCTCGTCTTGGTCATGTTTCTTATTCGCGTTTAAGGTTTTTAGCTTTGACAGGTAGTTTGGGTAGTTTAAAAAGTCATGACATTTCTAATTGTAGTGGATGCAAGTTGGCTAAATTTAATGCATCGTCATTCAATAAAAGTGTTACTTGTTCTTCTGCACCATTTGATCTTGTTCACTCTGATATATGAGAACCGGCTCCTATTCATACACAATGAGGGTCCAAATATTATGTTTCATTTATTGATGATTACACGAGGTATTGTTTGGTGTTCTTGATCAAACATCGGTCTGAATTCTTTTCCATCTTCACTACCTTTCGTAACATGATACGCACTCAATATTCCGCAGTTATTAAATGTTTTCGATGTGATCAAGGAGGTGAATATACTCTTACTTCTTTTCATGATTTTTTAAAATCTGATGGTACACTTTATCAATCTTCCTGCACTGACACTAGGGCTGTTAATCAAGCCAAGCTTAAACACTATTTTAAGCTCGTTTAAGAGTAAATAGTTAAATGAGCCGGCTCGTTTATGTGTAAATTAAGCTCGACAAAGGCTCGACAAGGGCTCGATTAACACCCCTAACTGACACACCTAAGCAAAATGGTGTTGTCGAACGAAAACACCGTCATATTCTAGAAATAGCACGTTCCCTTCTTTTATCAACACATGTTGTCAACTCATTTTGGGGGAAAACAGTTTTGATAGCAGTTCATTTGATCAACACTATTCCTACTATGCTCACCTCTGGAGTCTCTCCATTTGAAAAGTTATGTGATAAGCCGCCTAACTATTTTTCTTTACATTTGTTTGGTTGTACATGCTTTGTTATGCTCCCTAGTGTTTTTCGTACCAAACTTTTTACCCGTTCAGCTTTATGTGTATTTCTTGGTTATGGTAAGGGTCAAAAAGGGTTTCGTTGCTATTATCCCATCACCCACAAACTTTATGTCTCTCGCCATGTTGTTTTTTATGGAGCATATTCCCTTCTTTTTAATTTCATCTAGTTATTCCTCATTGAATAAGTCTGACTTGCTATACATTGATCCATTTCCTACTAATGTTCCTCACGACACATATGTTGGTGATATACCTGTGTCAGATCCTTCATCTTCTGAGTCGACTATTACTCGTCTCCCTATTGTGCATATATATGTTCGCAAGACTCTAGTTATCTCCTCTCCTGATGGAGTGCCTTCCCTTTATCCTCCGGTCGCCCAATCAACTTCAAACACTGTGGACCATACCCCACACTATCCTTAGCGCTCTCGCAAATGTCCAAACAGGCTTGGTTGGAGTAATAGTTGTTATTCTTCTGACTTTTGTTCTTTCCTTACTTCTATTCATTCTCTATCTGAACCCACCTCCTACAAGGAGACTTTACTTGATCCAATGTGAAAACATTCTATGGATTATGAATTTTCTGCCTTACATAAGACATCCAATGTGAAAACATTCTATGGATTATGAATTTTCTGCCTTACATAAGACAAAAGCTTGGGAACTAGTGTCTTTACCGCCTGATAAACACACCATTGATTGTAAGTGGATTGATAAGATAAAAACCAAGTCGGATGGTTCTGTAGAAAAATATAAAGCTGGATTAGTAGCCAAGGAATTTGCGCAGAAATATGGTCTAGATTATGATGAGACTTTTACTCCTGTTGCCAAGATAACTATTGTTCGCATCATAATTGCAGTTGCTGTCATTCGACAATGGAATTTGTCTCAAATAGATGTGAAAAATGCATTTCTACATGGAGATTTAACCGAAGAGGTTTTTATGACACCTCCCCATGGATTATCTTATAGTTCTGGTCAAGTATGTCGACTTCATCGTGCCTTATATGGTCTTAAACAAGCTCCTACGGCATGGTTTGACAAATTTTCTTCGGTTATTTGTGACTTGGGTTTTCGCGCCAATGTGACTTGGGTTTTCGCGCCAGTGACCACGATTCTGCTCTCTTTTTACGGACATGACCATTTTGAGATGAAAGATTTGGGGCAGCTTAGATATTTCTTGGGTATTGAGATTGCTTTCTCTCCTAAAGGATATCTTCTTTCTCAGTCCAAGTATGTTTCAGATGTTATTCAACGAGCTCATTTATCAGATAATCGGACAATTGAAACCCCTTTAGAGCTCGATGTTCGTTACTCTTCGTCTAACGGTACTTCCTTGTCTGACCCAACCCTCTATCGGACTATTGTTGAGTTTAGTATATCTTACAGTCACTCGTCCGAATATCTCATATGTTGTTCACATTGTGAGTCAATTTGTTGCCTCACCCACCACCGTTCACTAGGCTATTGTTCTTCACATTCTTCGATATCTCCGTGGTACTCTACATCATAATTTACTATTTTCTCACTCTTCATCTATAAAACTCGGGGCTTACTCTGATGCTAACTGAACTGGTGACTCTATGAATTGCAAGTCTACCATTGGTTTATGCCTGTTTCTTGAGGATTCTCTTATTTCCTGGAAAAGCAAGAAACAAACTATTATTGCTCGGTCTTCTGCTGAAGCTGAGTATCGTGATATGGCCTCATCTACTACAACTGAGATAGTTTGGTTACGATGGCTCCTTGCTGATCATGGTATTTCAGTATCTTCTCCTATTCCTATGTTCTACGACAACACCAGTGCTATTTAGATTACTCATAACTCGGTCTTCCATGAGCGCCAAAAAGCATATTGAGATTGATTGTCACTTTGTGCGCCATCATCTGCAGCAGGGCACTATCACTCTCCCCTTTCTTCCTTCCACAATACAGATAGCGAATTTTTTTACGAAGTCTCACACCATAGCACGTTTTATATTTCTTCTTGACAAACTCTTGATGTTTTCTACCACACCATGAGTTTGAGAGGGGATGTTAGAGTATTAATACTAAGGGTAGTTTAGGCATTTTCTTTATGTTGTGTTGCCCTACAATATAAGACTCACTTTGTGTATTTATAGGTTTAAATTGTGTATTATAGACTTGCTTTATGAATAATATATTCTTTCTTTCTCTTCTCTATTCTCATTGATCAATTTTAACAGTCTGCATCATCAATGAACTTATGCAGACACATCCATCAAGGCAAAGCCATTCTTGAATATTATAGAGAGCTCTTCCCTATTTCCTTTCTTTTTAACTACAAAGGAGAAGTCTGTAAACTAGGTTTACCTCATACTATCTGAGCAACATCTCAGGCCAGAAGTTAATATCGTAGTTTAGCTGCAGGGCATGATGGTAACGAGCAAAGTTCAGATAACAACGCTTTTAATGTTCCAGTTACCGCAAACGAAAAAACATGTGCTAATGAAGCGTACTTGATTATAAAATTGGTTTTACGTGTAAATCAACGGCAATGTGGTAACAATAAACAATGAGTAGCAATTCAGGAAAGCAAATAAGCATTTGGTAATGCATTTCTGAGTTAGTCAAATGCTTATACATGAGAAATAAAAATATGTAATTCTCTGGGTTTGCTGAAAAATTTCCTCCAATACCTCTTCCTTTTCTTCATAAAAATAAAGCCTCCCCAATCACTCAATGATTCAAAGCTGACAATTACAAGAAACTGTGGTCTAACCAGTAAACTAAAGAACAGCAACTACAACAAATACAGTAATATCTAGTCCACCAATGAGCATGGAAGAAAAACTGTATAAATGAAGTCTGAAGTTTCAAACCAAGTATTGATCAAAGCATCTCAGAAAAAGAGGCATATATGCAGATACCCTAGGTCAAGTGAAACAAATTATCCAGAGAACGAGAACGGCTGGTAGCATGGATAAATATATGTGCCCATTGGTGGCTTAGAAATATGGTTGTTAGAAAAATTCCACATTTTGCAGGATGACTAGACTTATTAACAGAAATGTGGTCCAATTTACATGACAAATTATCGAAACAGTAGTGTAATCTCTCAAGAAAAAACACGATCGTGAGAAGCATAAAGAAGTATCGGCAAGTATAAAACCAGGCACATACAGCCAATAGAAGAGAGAAAACTAACATTTTCAAGCACTTGCTGCTTCATCATAGAGATCCCTTGCTCCCCATTAAGAATCGACGTGACAGGAATGAGAAAGATTAAAGTAAGGCTTTTATGCTGATAAGCACAGAGATACATCCTCTGTTCTGTTTGCTGAAGCCAAACTGTTGGGGTCGTAGGAACCAAGCTACCAACCTCTGTACCCCAAATATCAGTGACAAGAAAACCATCCTTTCCTTTGGACCACCTGTCATGCTGTAAGGGCCTCACAACATTATAATCGCGACCTCCAACAGGAGAGGTATCCCGTGAACCATAGTATTGATCCAAAACTGAACCAGTGTTTGCCAACATGGATGTGAGGGCAGCATTTGATACAGAATTTCCTTTGCGTAAATAAGACCAGGAACTTCCTCCAGAGGATAAGGCATGTGGGGCCAACCTTAGGACTGCATATGTAAATAGGTTTATGGTGTCATCCTGACAACAACATTTTTAAGGTGATTAGCATTCAATAAAATAAATGTTCCTGCATAGGACCCTATCAGAGCTCCAAATAGAGTTTGGATCTTAGGCACCTCCTCAACTTTGAGGATAACCAAATAGAGTACATCCATCTGCTAGGACATCAGAGAATAGAACACAGTAGAAGAGATGGGCACTGGAAAGCAAACCATACAGGAGAAAGCGTTGTGGACACCAGCAGGTCCTGGAACAAGATCAATGAGTAACATGGAGTGTTCCCAACACATGATTCTAATGCTCTGACAAGTGACTGCCAAGACCAGAATCAACCAGTCAACAATACGACCAAAGAACATTGTCACCAAATCTATCAAGTAGCCAGACAAACTAGATTTTTCCACTTCTTTAGCAAAAATTTATGAGTATTGACCAACTAATGTATCACCATAACATACCCATACACCCAATATGCATCAAAGAAGCTTTGGGCAGGGAAGGTATATATGATGAATCACCATAATATATACTTGATGCAAGGTTTTTTGTATCATAAGAATACTATCCAAAAAGAAATGCGAAGAGAGAAAATTTGAAAAGCAATAACAATTTAAGTATGATCCTTAGTCATGCACATTAGCACATAATACCCTTGTTTCTTCAGAAAAACAAGACAGCTATAATAGTTAACACATGATAAACAAGAATCAAAATTTCGTTTAATCAATAATTGAGTATCAAAATTCTTGTGCTTCAGAGCATTTCCGAATGTTTCAGACTGTTAGGGTCAATGTTTCAAGATCAAAATTCCCAAGTTTTTCTCTATTTCCATCATGTTCGCGAAACATTTCTGAAACGCTTCCATTTCTGAGTTGACCAAAATAGGTACCGAAACATTTACAATACATTCCCGAAATATTTTCATTTTAGAGTTAGATAGGCACCGAAACAAAATTTTGATCCTAGTCATGGCTTTGAAAATACAAACATAAAGAAATTAAAAAAAACAAGACAATCATGTAATGTAATGACTAGGTGATGCAACAACCAAACAGAAGGCAGAGTACAAAAATAAAGAAATTAAAAAAACAAGACAATCATGTAATGTAATGACTAGGCGATGAAACAACCAAACAGAAGGTAAAGCAAAATCAAATGCATAAACTAACATCACCACTTGGCTCAAGTGTAGTAATATTTGGTTAGGATATGAGATGAAAAGATTTGAGCACCAAAGCTTTGCTTGTTAAAAAATATAGATTGATGGTTTAAAAAGAACATTCGATAATTAAGTAAAGGCGAGGCAAGGCAATGAACAAACTGAAGGTACAACAAAAGTTAAATACGTAAAGTAAATGCGTTACTAGGATTGTGGGTCGCATTGGTACGTGGTACAGGTATGGGTACATGATACGATACTTTCTTAGGTACGCGGTACGATGGGGGTAGGTTTAGTTAGTACGGTATTTTGGGTCGCAATTTGTTTTGAAACTTTTGTGTAGATCGTTTTCACTACTATACAATTATTATATATTACAAAACATTCATAAACATTAAGTTAGTTACCATTTATCTTATAGTTATGCTTGATTTTCTATTATCTAAAACGATATATAATTATAAATCTATATACATGTAGTTAATTAATATGTATTTTATATTTGTTCTACATGTTCTAAAACAAATTAATTTAGGGTTAGTATTACAATTTGGGGTCGTCAATTTTGGTAATCTAGATCGCAAACCCACCTCGTTTGGGATCGATGTACCCAAATCGTAGATCGTTAAGGGTTTAGTGAATTGTGGTAACCATGACTTTGTTCATACATAGTAATATCTGGTCGGGTTGACAAAAAATAATCGGATACTAATGTTTTGAGCCAAATTAAACTTCAAAAGGGAATCAGATAATGGACCAGTTCAAAGTAGTTGAGAATGCGAACTGAGAAATCGATAGTACTGGTGGTGCAACATTGATACACACACATAGCCCAATTTAATGCCTGCAATTCACGGAGACATATTGATGCCAAAACATGTTAACTACAGCAATGAACTGATCAAGCTACAAGAAACCACAAAAGTCCTTCCCCCAATTTCCAACATCTGCTCTATGTATAAACACATTTTCAGCCAAAAAAAATCCAATCTCGCTTCCAAGAAACTCCAGGCCGCAAGAAGCCTCTCATTAACGAGAAAGCCTTACCAAAATTTACTTAACTGCGGGAGAATGTGCAAACATAAAAACTTGACACCTATCCTTTTACAAAATGTGGAAATGCTATGGAATTTAACCTACTTACAAACATTTTTCTTTTTGGAATAAAGTAGGT
This sequence comes from Ilex asprella, assembly GCA_023539305.1. Taxonomy (NCBI): domain Eukaryota; kingdom Viridiplantae; phylum Streptophyta; class Magnoliopsida; order Aquifoliales; family Aquifoliaceae; genus Ilex; species Ilex asprella. Next base: position 9,930,283 of record CM042199.1, read on the forward strand.
ACATGCCCAATGATGTACTAAATCCAAACCTGAACTTCAATTGCAGCCTCTCGCCCTACAGTCAACATCTGCACAGTTCCCCGCTGTTTCAAAGAGTCACGGAAATTTGGTAACTGAATTTTCTTCCCAGCAAGAAAATCTGCCTCAGAGAGAAAAATTACATATAAGGAGCAAAATACAGCAAGTTTCTGGTTGCTCCAATAGCACAAATCGAATGGTAACCATTGATACAGCAACTGCAGCATTACCCCAGCAGCACAAATCCAATATAGACCGCTTTTGACATGCTGACAATTAGTTACTTCCAATGAAATACTTTGAACAACAAAAAAATAAGAAATGATGTACATGTAATCCTGATGCATATGACTGAAGGATGCCTTACCACTTAAATAATCCATGATGAAATAATACAAACAAGTTCGAGTAAGTTCTCCCCCAGATTCTTTATCAAGCAATGCTCTTATAGATCCATGAAACATCACAAAAAGAGTGTGTGTTTCCTTAAGAACTCTTCGTAACGCGTCAATCCGCCATATGGCTTCTGACTCTTTACTTTTCTCCACTACCTGTAAAGGGCAGACCAGTGAGAATCAGTAAGTACGACAAAACAGTTAAGGGTGCAGAAAATCACATTTTAGATTGCAACCATGATGCGTGACATAAGCTCCTCATTCATGAAAATGGGAAGCTGGTAGCCTGGTGTAAAGAGAATTCTAAAGCCATTTCTTCGGGGGTAAAATAGGAAAACTGTTCTTCCTCTACCACAAGTCAAACAATTGGACTATCACGACAAGAGAATCTTTCAAATGGTTTAACCACATGGATGGACAAAAGTGAAGACAGACCTCCTGCTATATACCACCTTTTAGAGGAAGCATGACCCCTTATGCATTTAGCACATGATATATGTGAACATGCAGGGTTTCTAACCCATCTTACTGTCTGCCAAGACTATATGTTATAAGGTGAGAAAGAAATAGCATACAAGGCAATTACCATAAGAAGAGCATCACACCAGTGCAGGCATCAATTCTTGATGTACAAAAGTAGAAGATTCGCAGGGAAGAGGCTGATCAGTATCATAATATTTCTGTGGATGTGCAAATAATTTATGCACACCTATAGCATATTTTTTAATTATAATATCCCACAGAATAGGCTGCATAGTTTAAAGGACATACTACGACCTCATTCAGTTTATGAGATAATGATATAACCCCATGTTCAGTACGATAACCAGAAAGTGATAGAGTTTCAGAAGAAATAGATACCGCACCATCACCATCCAGATATCTGGCTCTGCTTCATAAAAAACATGAGAGTGCATCTCTGCTTCTATGACCTCACATGCCACCTCCGGAGAGAAAATTCTGTGGAAAACTGAAATTATGCACTGGACAAACTAAAAAGGATAACAGCACAATCCAATTAGAAAATGAAACATCCATATTTCTTACCAAGCCTTTAGTGCAAACAACACACACACAGACAGCAATGTTACAGGACCCAGGGTCCTGTTTCTCTTGTCCAGGTAGGCAAATTTTGTTGGATAATGCAAAAACAGTATAACTAAAAAGTGTATCCACAGGACATTAAAGATAACTACTTAAAATACACCAAAACCAGGATGACATGCCTTCTAGAGTATCAGATATGAGCATTCAAAAGATACAACCAGTGAAAAGAAATACAAAGAGATCCCCGGTATCACTCTTCCACAATTCAATGGCAGAATATTACACTAAACAACAAACAACCAATCACAATGGCATACTATGACATATCAACAACAATTCAGCCATGCTTCCTTCATTAGCTAGCCAAATGTCATCAGGAAGGTTCCACTCAGGCTGCAGTTATCTATTTCATTTCAATTCTCTTCACTGATAGCAAACCCCATATCATTGTATCCACAATTTCATTTTGGGCAGCAGAAAACAAATTAGCATAGCTATCCTAATGGGTTATTTTGTTCATTCAATACATCATAAACAAAATAAAAGAGATTAAAGTGAACAAGAAAAAAGGTCATTTCTTGGAATCAGTCAGTGTAGTCACTAAAATAAGATATGACAGATAAAATCCTCCACTTGTTCATAATAAAGAAATTGGAATTTGTCTACAAGTGATGCAATTTTCTCCATTACTATCATCTCCCTTAGAAACTGGTGGCTCAGAAAATTCCCACAAGGAAAGATATATCTTGTTGGGAGAGTAGGGTTTCAGAAGAAGAGTGCAGCAATGATCAATAGTTGCCTTCGTTTAGGTCTGAAAGTCATTCCACTTCAGGAATGATCTCGATGACTTCAGCATATGGGTAAGGGTGGGCTTCAGGGTGGGAACTGAAGGAAGAGACGAAATTTTGTGAAACATATGATAAGGAGACATTGTCTCATGGAAGATTACCCTAGTTTGTACAATGCTGCAAGAGGATGTCATAGGCCTTTTGAGAAGTCATATTTCATAAATTAGACATGGAAGAAGAAGATGCAATGGTGTAGGATAGAACCGCAGTTATATAATATCTTGGCCGGTTCCTGGGCTCTTGCTCTACACAGATGTAACCTACAATCAAAGCATTTTCTTTGCCAAACACTAGAGGAAAAATCTTTTGGGTGGATCATGTAGTTGAAAAAATGTGGCTTTTCCCATCTTATTATTCTCCTAGAAAATGTTTGACATGGCTAGGGCACAAAATATTAATATAATCAGACGAATTCTTTCTCCTCACTCTTCGTATAGTAAAGAACATAAGTAATAACAGAAATAGAAGACTCTTGGAAAAGCTCTATCGTTTCAAGGGAATGGCCCCCCTTTGCCTTTGAATTGTCTTAGTGTATACATTAGCATCCCAAAGGACCTCAATTCCATGTTAATGTACACCATATGGAGTTATGTACATCATCCAAGGATCAAGCTACCAAATGGAAAATCAGGTGTATCTAATTTAACATCTAATCCTCACCAGTGTATTCTCGTCCCTATCACAAAGACTATATTCTGAAAAGCTCATGACTTCTTAAATAAACCATAAACCAATTGGCTACCGAATACTGACCTTGTAAATGTGATTAGTCCTTCACTGAGCCCTATCACAGAAAGTTGCGTCGAAAGTGATAAATCAACAGGAAAGAAAAATAAAATCTTGTCCAGCTCCTGCCCTTCCTGTTGTCCCCTTCTCAAATCAAATATGCATAATTTCATTGATTCACTGATGGTGGTAACCGATGACAAACCCATTATAATCCCGAGTTCAAACACCTTCACTAGAAAAAAAAAAAAATAGACAAACAACAAAGAAAGGCATTGCAGGATGAGTAAAATTTGAAATCAGCAAGAATGATTATGTCTGACGTATAACCAACCAAGAACATTTCTAACAAGTGCTTCAAACATAATTTCAAATGAGTACTATCATTTAGCTCTGAAATTTTCTAATTGGAAAAATTTTTCGTGACAATAATCTGCATGAAAAACAAAAAGAACGACCCCTCAAAGTAGACTTATTTTCCATATTTAGCCGGGCAATTGGTCATTGGAACATTCTTCTTCGGAATATTCTGCATTGAATACAAGCAGACCCATTTCGGATACTCCAAAGTAATCTTAATTTCTCTATTCATCAGAGGATATATAGAAAAGATGCTAATCTCTGAGAATAACTAAAGATATTTTCCAAATTAATGTCGTTGTAGTGGGATAACAGAAATTAGGGTGCTCAGCTCTGTGTGTGTGTGTGTGTGTGTGTGTGTGTGAAAAGAGGGGGAGAGAGAAATGGAGCTTACCCGAGAGAGGAAGAGGGGAATCTGTGAGAAGTTGAGCGTAGACAGTCGCAACTACTAAAGAAGAAGAGAACGCAATGGCCGTGGAGAGTACCAACCGGTCAAACTTCAAATACCCCACGTAGAACCGACTCGTATGCCTGTGTCACCCGCGGTGATGGATGATGGTCACCTTAGTAGTTTGGGTTAATCTCAAATTACACCCCAAAAAATTATTTAAATCTCAATTTATATCTTAAAGACTTAAATTTTTAATTTACACACTCAAAAATAAAAATTTATATTAATGCGCCTCAAGCTAGTGTCTAAAACTAAATAAATAAATTACACCTAGACTTTTTCATTTTTTGTCACTTAATCACCTAGACCTCTCATATTTGAAATATTATACCTATATTCCTTGAAAATTCAAATATGACTAAAAATATTCTCTCAATTGGGCATTCAAATAATTTTAATGTATTGTATTGAATATAAATAACATTATATAAATATATGTATTATATTGGACATTCAAATAGTAAACTTAATTTTGAATTTTATAGTATAACGGTCCCACAAAATAAAAAGTTATATGAAATTATAATTTTTTATTATAATGAAATCATATTTTTAACGGTTATATTAATAGATATCAACGATAAGGAGTTATGTGTTATACGTGTACAAATGTCAGGAGGTGTATGAGTAAAATTCTAAATATGAGATGTTCAAATGATTAAGTAACAATTATGAGAGTGCCTAAATATAATTTCTCCATTTAGTTTTTGTCAAGTTTCGGTGTGCATTAAAACAAATTTCTATCTTTGAGGTTTGAGGGTATAAATTGAGATTCAAATGATCTTTTGGAGTGCAATTTATAATTAATCCTAGTATTTTGGGTAAATTTCATAAATGTTTCCTAAATTATGATTTTTATTTTAAAATATCTTTAATCTTTTATTTATCTCAATTTATCTTTTGAATTGTGTAATTACTTTCAAATTATACCATTTATTAATTTTAATCGTTAAATCACACAGATTCAAACCCCCAACCCATGTACATGTAACATGATTGAATTTTTGTCAAAATGTCTTAAAGTATTATACCAAAAAAAAATTGTCTAAAATTAACCTAATATGTCAATTAAAGTTGAAGGATTTTTAAAATAAAAATCATAATTTAAGGGGTAGTTATAAAATGTATCTTGCTCTCTTTACTTTTGAATTCTTAACCCTCCAGTGCAGTAAAATAGTGTTACATTGCGACATTTTTTTTAAAATTTTATTTCAGTTATTAAACACAAATTTATCAAACAAATATAAATACTCAACCGACATCAATGCAGATTGCTTGATACAGATTCATAGAAGAGTCCAAAAGCCAACGTACCCAAGCCTATGTACAAGGGCCGAGCAAAAAAATTATTTTAGGGTGTACATATTAATAAGTTTTATTTTTTTTTTAATTGATGAAAGAAGTTTATATACTCATATTTACTAAAATAATATTTGATACTTAAAAGTTTATTAAACATGAAAGGTTAAAAACTGAAATGCATACAAATAAAGAACAATAGAAAAAAAAAATTAATTATAACTTTTTATCAAAAATAAGTTTAATTATGCACTACAGACTACGTTGCATTTGAAGTTGCATCTGCAAATTTTGTTGCATCATTTGTTGTTTTGCGTCTTCAAACTTATCTAGTTTCACCTTCGTTTCATCACGTTCATTCTGAAGAGAATCTTGAAGATAATCAACAACTATTTGCAACTCTTTTATCTTATCAGCTTGTTCTCAAGACTCAGCAATGGTTCTTAATGACTAACTAGAGGATAAAAGCTTCGAGTCATGTCCAAATCCTTTCTTATATTCAGGTCGGCTGTCAAGGACTGTGCATGCAATTTCATCATGTGTCAAACCCTCTTATGAGTTATGTATGGACAATTCTTTCATCTACTCCTACAATTTAATGTATTTAAACTCAACTAGTGAGTGTATTATAAAAATTTATTTAAAAAAAAACATAATTTTCTATAATTTGAAATACTTACATATCTTGACTTTGTCTTAGGAGAAATTCACTCACCCTTCTTGTTCACATGAGAATTGCGAAAAAAATCAATAATATGGGGGTGGCTCATCAGTCGTAAGGTCCCTCTGTTACAGTTAATCAAAATATCAATATTCAAATTTATAAATTTACTCTATATTAAAATTTAGGAAGCAACCATTATATGCTAAAGTGTAGCACCCTTTCAAATAAGGCAGACTTAAAGGACTTTGAACCCATCGAATGATTATATGGCAGTTTGACACGGTTTTTCGCATTTTTCTTAAATTTTGCATATATACAAAGAATATATTTATTACACAATTGGGAATAAATAGTGGATATTAATTTGCATAGCCTATAAAGGTTACCTAAAATTTTGGATCCATATAAAGTGTTTCAATTATGTACTCTCAATCCTCCTGACTCACATCACCATATAGCTTGTTCACCAGACTTAACCAAATCCTCGTAGTGCATATGCATATAGTATTGGTGGTCCCTGTACCTCGCAACAAACTTTTGTCGATGGCCTTCCTAACACTAACTTTTTCACGATACTATTTTATGTTAAACTTTGTCTACAACAAAATATAAATATACAAATTAATTACAAAATGTTGTAACCCTCTACACAAATAAAACATATTGTTGAAACCAAACAAATATGTCCACTAACCAACAGCCATGCAATGAGTGGTGCATTCTCATCTTCTGTTATTTACTTCCATTAGTGGACATTTCTAATAGGGGCAAACGTCCTCGCCAGGGAGCCAATCTCTACCATCACCTTCAAATGGATTTCTGTCCCATTTAGTTTGAGTTTTGAATGATGAAGAAATTGTGTATATATACACAAACAAAATTGAATAATCAGTTGTTTCCTATTAATTTTAGTGTTTATCTACCAATTACTGGTACTTAACATTTCTTTAGATAAGTATAATTTATTGACTAAACTGATAATAACTAATAAGGAGGAAAGGAAAATTCTGTAAGAAAAAATTAAAAAAAAAAAGGATGGAACATCAAGAACTTCAGAATCTTCAACGCAACAGAACTTTAGAAAAAAGGAAATTTTATTGATTGAATAAAAAAATTTACAAGAAAGAAAGAATTTCAACAAGAATCAAAAAGCCAAAATTATGGCTTTAATCCTTCAAAACAATACAATATGACAAAATCTTTCCTTTAGACACCCAATCATCAAGCAGCTGCCACCCAACAGTATTCATAGGGGAAGAAAACACACCAGACTTCAGGTATCCGTTAGTTAGCAATTAATTTAATAAATCCATACTACCACGTAAGGGGTGTGTTTGGATAGTGGGTTAAAGTGGGTTAACACCCATAAGGATAGGTTATTAAGGCAGTGGGCCCCGTAAAACCTTTGTTTGGGAATCATTTTTAAGGCTGGATAACAATCCTGGGTCAATCCTTGACCCGGTTGCTACAATATCATTTAACCCCCCATACAATGGTTTCAATTAACCCACCCCCCTCATGGGTTACAAACCCAGGCACTGGGTTACCCTCCCCACAGACATATTTGCCCCTCTTTCTCTCTTCAGCCACTCATCCCTCTCTCTTTCTGTGAGATCCTGTGTGTTATATAAATATAAATGATATTAACTTGCTAGTATTTTTAAAATAATTAAAATGATGAGTGAAACTTCTAATCGTTGTTGAATGAATAGTCGCATAAGTTTGAAATATGAACGTATTCATTTTTGGGGTCAAATTTAATTTTTGGGAGGTGTTTAAGGTTGATAAGGATAACTAGGTAAATATATTAATTTTCTTTGGTCAAAATAATATTACCATTGAATCCGGGAGGTCCGAAAAACTTGAAATAACCGTTTAACACATATAGAGGTTCGGAGGGATAAAATAGTAATTTTAGTATTTCGGGTGTAAATTAACTTTAGTTTTGAGATAAATCATAAAATTAAATGTTTTTAGGTTAAAATAACATTAAAAATGAATCCGGAACATCGAAAAACCTTAAGGTAGTCATATGAATCAAATTGGAGTTTTTAGTGGCAAAATCGTAATTTTAGAAAAAACTCAAATCAGCCATGAACAGTAAAAAACGGGACTGCTGGGTTTAAACCCAGATTTCAGCCCCTTTTCTTCCATTTTTGCTCACATCTCTCACCCAAAAATCCTTCATCCATCCTAGAACTAGAGAGAGAAAGGGAGAAGAAGATAGAAGAAGGGCTATAGGGCTTGATCTTGGCTAGAGGATCTTGGAAAGTAAGCTTGGAATTTTGATTTATAGGTGGGGTTTTCCTCTCTCTTGCATTTACAATGTGCATCTCATCTATTTTCTTTAGTTAAAGTCTATTATGTGTTTGATGGCAAAATACTTGTTGTATTCCTTGATTTAATGTTGAATATGCCATGGATTGTGAACTTACATGCATAAAAATGATTTTTGTGTTATGGGTTTGAAAACTTAGTTTGATTTTAGCTATGGGTATTTGAATAAACCTATGATTTGTGGGTTTTGAAGTATGTTATGATATTATACATAATATATATTACATATTCTCTTGGAAATAAAAATAATTTTGTTGTGGGTTTGAAACCCTAGTTTAATTTTAGTGATGGATATTTAATTAAACCTATGATTTGGGGGTTTTGAAGTGTGCTACGATCTTGTACATAATACATATCACTTATTTTCTTGGAATTTGTTGTGTTGCTTTGAAAATGCAAATTTTGAGATTTGAGTATACTATATGTTTTGATAAAATGTCAAAGTTATGACATGAGTTTTCAAAAGGATTTATGGCTATAGAAAATAATTATTTTTGAAAAATGTATGCTCGATATTGACAGGCAGAGGGTTAGTAGACGATTGGGACCTATTGAGTCGGTTGCCAAGACGGCTACTAGTCCTAAGGGGGATTGGTTATGGTGGTGGTTTTCGGTGATGGCCTATGTGGCGTCACAAGTTGTGCCCTACACATCCCCCTTGAAAAGCAAGAAGGGCGATGAGACCCTAGGGTGCAAGACCCAAAAGTTTCCCCGGGGATGATTCATGCGTGAACCGGTGTGATTGGTGATATTGTCCATATGCGAGGCATGCATGATATTTGCTATGATGGTTTGACTTTAAATATATAAACCTTTAATTTATACATTGTTATTTCTAATGTTGAGGTGTTGGGAGATTTGATAAATGTTTTATTTATTATCTTGTACTTGTATTTAATGATAGAAAACTTTCATTATTTATTCATATAGTTTGTGGAATGTTGGTATTTAAAACTTTGTGAATGCTTGGGAAAAGGATTATCCTACTGAGCGTGTGGTTGCTCATCCCTTACTAATATTTTCAGAGACTAGCATGCATCATGGGGCATAGGCGATGGAATGCTTGTGGGAGCTTGCACTAGAAAGAATATCTTTTGGAGCTTTTTGTATATACCCTTAGAATTTATGTAAATGTTAGCACTCAAACATTGGGTTAGAAAAAGTTGTCTTGAAGCTTTTGCGGTGTACACTTGATCATCCCATAGAGGGCTTATTATTTTGGGTATTGTAATATAAAGTTAAAACTTTGTGTACTAAGTTGTGGTATATATATTGGTGTTGGATGTATCCGGGTTTGAGAGGACTTCGTGTGCCTCTAATTGCCACCCTGAATTTAGTTGGATTATATTTTTTGATGGAGGCATGTTGTGGATGATTAGTTAGTTTAAATTATGTGTGCTCTCACAGGGATGCTCTTACTAACTAGTTGGAAGCCCAATTTTTAAAGGAAATTCTGCCGAATTTTTTTTAAAAAAATGTGATTTATTTTAAACTAAAGAGATACTTTCTTAGTTGTTGTTTTTTTTCCAACATACCGGCATGTGTTTTTTTTTTTTATAAACAAAGTAATTTTTTTTATTTTTTTTATCACGCTTTTGTAAAATTTGGGGCGTGACACTTTCTCCTGAGCTCGTCCAAGGGCTTTGTTGCACAGAGGCGAAGACAATCGTGGCATTAGGCGAAGACGATCGTAGTTTTCGGCGAAGAAGACGAAATCGCTGGCTGAGAGCTTCTTCATAGAGTAGACGAAGAAGACAACGACATTGCTTGATTGAAGTAAGTCTCTCTCTCTTTCTCTCTCTGGACCGAACCAAGAACAGATCTGTTGGTGGAAATCTAATTTTCTTTTCGTGTTCTTGTCCTGCTTCTTTTTTGGCTTTGCTAGTGCCAGTCTATGACTGAATTTTCATGATTCTGAGTTATTGGTACTGGAGGTACCGTAGAATGATTCAATCCATAAGGGGCTCTTGAGGAGAGGTGGTTACAGGATGTGGGTCTGATGGTTTCATTAATTTAGTTATAAAAATGTTCAAATCTCTGAATTGGGTTTCTTTATATTTGTGATTTTGTTGGCTTAGAACAATTCGTTTATACGTTTGATATATAACTATCTATTTTTGTCACTTGTTGAAGTTTTCATAGTGTTTTAATTATGGAGGGGTTTGATAATACTTGACTTTAATGGGTGATCATTTTATGTGGAATCTGTTTAAGCTTCTGTTCTTCCATTATAATACTTGCAAAAGAAAAAGATTATAACTTTCATTGCTGTTGATTGGGTTTTGTTGAAACTCTAATTGCATGCCTTTTTTTTTAAGATCAGCTGAGATTGGAAGAGCTTATTACTTAAGTCTTTACTCTGTTCGCAAGAATTTTATTTTTTGAAAATATTTAAGGGGATAAATTCATTTTGGGATCTCACTCCTCTATCTTAGTAATGAGTTCTTGGTTAATTGCATTATCAAAAAGTGCATTGTTTCTTTCTTATAAAGATGGGGTTTGTTTGCTTGATTGATTGTAGAGTATTGAATTTGTTTCTTATAAAAAGTGCATTGTTTCTGCCTTGTTATTGGAGAGGGTTTTGTGGAACTGAAGTTTCAGTGCAGTTAAGTTTGTTATGCTTATGATTTTGACATATTAATTTCGTATTGGGATAGTTTTATGTCAAATTAGCAACATTATCGGAGGTGGTACTGCACTTTTCAGTTAATGGATCAATTTGTAGTTCTTTGTAGAGGGCCTAATGATATGATATATTATGATATATATTACAGATGGTGCTACTATGTGATATATATTAAAGATGGTGCTACTATGTGGAATATATATGGTTGCTTTATCATATTGTTTTAAGGCATGGTTGTTTGTCTTTCTCCCTTTGTAATCAATTTTTAAGAAATGAAATAAAGTGTTGATTTGTTTGAAAATAAAATTATTAACTTTCCTAACAAAAAAAATATTAACTTTCTTAGATCAAATAAAGATGTTACTAGGAAATTTTGAGTATGAGTTGAGGCATATTTGTAGGGAGTCAAATATGGTAGCAGACTGCCTAGCTAATAAGGCAGTACTGGACAAATGTTATTTTTATATATTTTTATGTATATGTGAAAAATGTATAGTTTTATTATGATAATTTTTCAATCCAAACATAGGTTTTCTGTAAATTTTTTGAGCTGAGATGTTGTAAGTATGCTGGGAAGTGGAGTGTGTTAAGTATGTTGGAATTCTGCTTTGGACTTTCCTCTTCCTGCCAAGTTGCTTCATGATCAGCTCAGGCGTAGATGTTTAAGAAAGAAAATTGTGGCTGTAGATGCTTTGGACACACATTAATTGTTAAGCTGCACTGTTCACGTCATTATTCATGTGATTAGTCATGTGCATTTTCAGCTGCTGATGCTATTTGAATTTTTTTGGGCTGGCTACGGTTTGTTGTTATGGGACTGTTAAAGTGAGGGTGTTGACTGCTGATCTGGAGCTGATTTGCATGGAGCAGGCAGCTGGTTTGGTCTAGGTTGCTGGACTGTCTGGTTTATTCAGACTGGACTGGTGCTGTTCTGACTTGCTATTTGGAGCTGCCAGTCTCAAAGCTTGGAGTTGTTGGTTTTTTTTTTCTCATAGTCTAGGAGATATTGATTGTAATTAAAAATGGTTTAATCCATCTTGAAGGATTAAAGCCATTTTTCATTTTTTAGTACATTTGTTCTTTGCTTCTTGTAAATTCTGTCTTTTTGGAATAAAATTTTCCTTTTTTTAAAAAAAATAATAATATTGTTTTAAGGGATGGTTGTTTGGCTTTCTCCCATTGTAACCAATTTTTAAGAAATAAAATAAAGTGTTAATTTGTTTGAAAAAAAAATTATTAACTTTCCTAAAAAAAAATTATTTTATTTTTATATATTTTTATGTATATGTGGAAAATATATAATTTTATTTTGATAATTCATCAATCCAAACATAGGATAGGATTGAAATGGATATAGTAATGGGTAGAATGGTAAACTACTACAAATTATTTGTGTAACCTATGGGCCCACTGAATTACTCTTTTTGTTTCCCAAACAAAGGTAAGGATCGGATATATTTTAAGGTTAGGGTTTTAAAGTGGATGAATGGGTTTGAATTGGATAGGTTAGGATATAAAAAAAGATATCCTATTCTATCCAGTCCAGCTACCCAAACACACCCAAGAAGTTCAAAATGAAATCCACAGTTAGCAATTAATTAAATAAAACAGATGGAACATCAAGTCATCGAAAAACCCTAATTACACTAACAATGAATTAAAAAAGTAAATATACTTTGCTCACACCATCAAAAAAAAAATAAATCAAGGGAAGAAAGACATACCTCTAAGCTTGATTGCCTCTTGTGAATAAAACCTTGATTGTCTAGAGTTGCGAGGAATACGCCATAAGATCGAGGAAACACCAAGGAACGAGTCAAACGATCTGGTTCGAGAGGGAGGGCAGAAACGATCTGGTTCGCAGGGGGAGGAGCAGAGAGAATAGCGAGGAAGAGAGAGAGAGAGTGTGTGTGTGTGTGTGTCGACTGAAATAAACATAGAGAGAGAGATGGGAAAAGTAAGAATGAGGGAAAAAAAGGTTGCGTAAGGGATGTCGATTTAGGTAGGCAGGATTTTTTTTTTAAATGCCCAAAACGATGTCTTTGATTTTTTTAAAAAATTATATTTTGTGACAAAATAAAAACGTCGCAATAAAATTTTGAAAATGTTTTTTGTGACGTAAATAACAAGGGCAAAATCCAGTTTACCCCCTCGTAGTTTAGGTGTTTTGCACATG
>CM042199.1:9949601-9962518 GCA_023539305.1 Ilex asprella
CATGTGCAAAACACCTAAACTACGAGGGGGTAAACTGGATTTTGCCCAAATAACAAAACGTCGCAATTTACTATTTTTATTTTATTTTAACTTTAAATATGGTTGTAATTTATATTCTGCGACGAAAATAAAAACATCGTGAATTAAATTTTATTTTATTTTTTGATTATTTATTTTTGTGACAAAAAAAAAATTGTCGTAAAAAATATTGTCATTTCCCACCATCACTAGCACCAAAAAAAAGGGAGGGATTCACAATTTTTGCGACAGACTTAAAAAAACGTCGCGAAAAAAATTAACATAATAATCATTTGCGACAAATTTATCAAATCCTCACAGATAGTATTTTTTTTGCTACGTTTTTAAATTCTTCGCAAAAAATAATTTTTGTTGTAGTGGCACCTCAATTAATGAAGACATGTCATCTGAGTCTTAGTTAGTATCTTTTTACTATAGTATTAAGTTCAACACTTAAGAAGTATAAAAACTAAAACTTGGAGCTAAGTGTACTAATAGGCTTGTTTCCACTCCGTTTGCTGTGAAAACAACCGGAGAGCAACTATTTGGGCATAGAAAGTTGTAGGAAAAAATGGCTTCTCATTCCGAGACCCGAGTTGAGAATTTGACGAAAAACTAGAAAGTTTAATATTTAAGAATTAGAAAACCTAAAACTTAGAGCTAAGGGTGTCAATTGGCCTGTTTCAACTATGTTCACCATGAAAACAGACGAAGAACAACTATTTGGGTATATAAACTTGTAGGAAAAGACGACATCTCATTTCGGGACTCGGGTTGAGAGTTTAAGGAAAATCTAAAAATTTCAACACTTAAGAATTAGAAAACCTATATGCTTTTGAAAATTTTGATTGATAATTTGTTAATGTATTTTTTTCTTTTTTTGCAACAGATGAATTATGGATTTCTACATCAAAGTGGCTGATGAATTAATTTTGTTATGTATCTAAATATTTTGGGAAACTTGTATGTAGATTAAGTTATTGGATATTTTGATGACTTGTATAACTTTTATAAAGCGTATTCTATTTTGTGTTTTTGTTGGTATGATATTTGATGTTAGTTTGTGTTGTCTGTGGAATGAAAAACATGTGAAATGTATTAATTGTGTTAATTTTTTATTGAACACAAGTATTAGTGGTGTGTAGGTAAAAATTTTTATTGGAATACTATTTTTTTTGAAGGATTATTTTAAAAAAAAAAAATTAACTTTTTTGCGATGAAATTAAAATTGTCGCAAAATATTGTATGAACTTTTTTTTTGGCGACGTTTTTTCAGTGTCACAAATATCTTTCCATGTTTTTGAGTTCAAACATTTTAGCGACGATTTGTTTTACATCACAAATGTATTTCTTTGACAACGCTTTTTTACCGTCACAAATCTATTCACCATTTTTTTGGATTGAACCGTATAGTGACGTTTCATATTTATGTTGCAAATAAAAATTTTTTTGCAACGTTTATTTTTTCGTCGCTAATGTGTTTACATTTTTAATTTATGTAAAATTTTATTTGCGACGATGAAAATTAATTAAATTATTATTTTTTATTTTTTCACGATGATGAAACACATTGTAGCTACCCTTTTTTTAATTTTAACGACGTTTTTTTTTTATCGCAATTTTTTTTTGCGATGAAAATAAAATTGCGTCTCAAAATACTTTCTATAACGAATACGAGATGAAAAAAAAAACGTCGCAAAAAAAAATGGCGACGATTTTATTATTTTAGCGACGAAAAAAATCGTTGCAAAAAATATTTTTTGCTGTAGTGTTGACAGATTTCACCTATATAAATGTGAGAGTGGAACCGCTTCCTATAAGGATTGAGCTAATTCTCAAAACCACTCGCGAAAATCGGAATGGAAACAAGGCCGACATGCGTCGGCTATTGAAGCTTATGCCAACACCTAGACTGTTATGTGTGGGTAGTAATGCTTTATTTCCTCTAAGCAGTCAAAGTTCAAGTATAAGATCTAGCTCTAGAGTATACGTTATTGTTTCATTCAGTAAAGTTCAATGCAGAGTACACCTTCATGAGACATAATGATCCCTTTTTGACTGGTAAGCTCTCTAGTATATTGCATTTTTAATATTAAAAATGAGTGGAGGAATGTTGGTACATTTTAATATTCTATATAATTTATTGTGCCAATGTATAATGTACATACTTGAATCTTGATATACATGTATACATGAATGAGTTGGATACATGAATTCTACAAGGTTCTAAGAGCTTATAAATAAGATCTCTAAAATGAGTATTTAAAATTTTTGAACAACTATCCAACACTTATACAATATTATACACACTTGAGAGTTGAGGTCAAATAAATGTTTTCTTATTGATTGAACTTTAGACTTAACCATTTGTACAGAGTTGGTTAGAGACATACAACGAAGTTGTTAAACTGTTGTATCCTGAAGGGGATAAGTCAAATGAAAAGGTCTGTTGCACTGGTTTTGGGCTTGGTTGCAAGCTCCAGCCTCTTTTTCTTCTCTTCAGCTCCTAAAAATGGAGGACTGAGTTCTGCTTAATCTTTAAGGATTAAACTTACATTAAATTGGTGAGCACAGTTATGGGATACATTTTGTAACTAAGAACCATATGAAATAGGTCACAAAAGAGTAATAATGACTTGGGCTAAAATTCTGTACAAAACGTAAAAAACTGAAACTTCGGTTTAGAAAGAGCCACGGAAACATTAGGTACCAAAAGGAGAATGCTGAAATGAAAATTCTGGTATTCATAGGCACAATGAACTACAACAATACAACAAAGAAGCGAGGGGTCATTATGGTGTTACAGCATAGCAAACTAATGCAAGCACTATAACTCCCCAGGAATCATACAACAAACTGAACAGAAATCCATGAATTGTAGCAATCATACAAACTTACTGCTGCCAGCTGAATCGACATGGATTACTGGAAGTTCCCCAACCGAAGAATCATCAAGATGCATTTGAGCAAAGTCATTAACGATGGCTGCCCTCTCATTGTAAAGGGTCTCCTTTTTTTCCTCCTCGGCTCTTTCAACCTTCTGCTTGGTCATTGTGCTCACATCCTCAGCAGCCTTTGCAACCGCACTGAATGCACTTGTGACCCATGAAGCTCCTGTTGATACATAATGGTTGCTCATCATAGCAGATCCTGCACTGCTTGCCTTCTGCTCAGCAGCTGCAAATGCAGACTTAGTCTTTTCAGAAACTTGGAAACGCTCATCCATGTCTCTCACTTTTTCATTTACCACAGCAGTGCCCATGCTTAATTTCTCAATCAAACCGACCTTGCGGTCAATGGAAGCAACAGTAGCTGAGGCATTTGTTGTCAAGTGGTGCCTTTCATCAAATGACTTTGCTCTGTTGAGGGCATCCTTTCCTAGTACAAACCCCTTGGCAAGCATGGTGCTCATCATATCCTCTGTCTTCTTAACAGCTGAACCAGTTGTGATTGGCTTTGTTTCCTTCATAAGGGATTAAAATGAATACTGAGATTTGCTAGACAGATGTACATTATCTATGCGCAGAAATGTAAAACCATATACATGGTTCGTAATTTAACCCCAATGTCTGAAAAATTAACAAAGGGAAAAAAAAAAAGCCCCCTCTCTTGTGTAATTACTTCCAATCAAAAGCAAGCCCACAAGGGAGGCTGGAGCAAAAGCAACACTAGAAACAGATATTATTGAAAGGGAATCAGATGCGTTCTAGATTAACCAAAGTTAAATAGGACTTAATCCCACTAGATCTCTTAATGGAGCTGCAACAAAAAATTGTGACTGTCCTGTACATGCCTTTAAGATGCATGTTTTAATGTTGTTACCACTAACAAAAAGAAGATCCGTAATTACGATATTCATGTAATTTTCAGAAACTTTCTGAAATAACTTGTTGAGATTCATGTTTATTGCTATTGTTAGTAATACAAGGAATACATATAAATTCCACTTTCATATAATTTTCTGCAACATACTAAAAGGTTAATTGTTTACACATGGAGCTATACTCCTTATATCTTTTTCTTTATACATCCGGGTAGGCTGTGTTCATTTTTTTGTTGAAACTAAATGCTTTAGATTGTTATGACTAGACAGTCACTTCATCACAATAGGTGTATGTGAAGAGGCATGGGTCCAGTAATGTCTGTACAACAATTCGTGCAACCACATTTTCAAAGTTATTTCTAAGAAGTCAATTCGATAGTCATCTATTAGCTGCCATTCATCAACCTGATCACTTTCAAGATAAATTAGTGTGGTTCAACTGGTTATGGTCGCCAGTTCACCCTAATGGAAAGCTTAGACCATTGAACCGTGGACACCAACCACCAAACTCACAACACTCGTATGCATCCGAAAATGGGTGAATTTATATTGAACTCAAAAACAACCATATTGCACAGTCGTACTGCAATTAGTTCTCCCCATTATCATTATTGATTTCTATTCCACAAACATACACAATTGTGGTGAAATTCGTGTTCGGACATAAAATAATATTATTGTATCATCAAGCTCTCTGTGCATGTGAGCTGATGCTCGTCACAAAATGAGGGGTGCCATTACAACACCAGGTCGAAATTAGCTATTTCAGAGAAAGTAACAACGAATGCCTTCTACTGTTTTTCGAAAGTTCCTTCATCTTTTTCCTTGCAGTTCCAGCCAATGGTTTGGATAGGTTTATATATCAGAAAATAAGTACAGATATATCTTCAACTGTTTACAAGTACAGCCGTATTGAGTAAACCATGCATATGCCAGTATACCATTGGAAATGTTGAATATTTAGAACTTTGTATTCTCAAAATACAAATGTGCGTTCTCTCTTTTTTCACAATTTGTGGTAGTTTTGTTTTTTGACCAATATTAAATCTAGGGGTGGCAATTTTTGACACGATACGAACACGACACGAATAAGTGAGTTTTGATTGATTATTTTTTTATACGAACCCGTGTATGACACGACCCGTCAATACGAAATGATAATGAGTTGTATTCGGGTTCAACCCGCTTAACCCGAATTGACCCGTCAACATGAAGTTTTTAACTCGAAGGAGATTGATCTGACTTTTTCGTTGCATATATGAGTTTTCATGTTCTGATGACTTGTTTTTTCCATTACTTCTGATATTTAATTTGGCTGCGCAATATACGATTAACATATTTAATTAGTATTATAGAAATAAAATATTAGTTATTTGTAACTGTTTATCAAACACTGACATAATTATTGTATAAAAAAAAATATTATTACTCATTATTATTATAATTAAGTTAATTTTTAGTTTGTAAAAAAAGTATGATGAGAGATTCAATTAAGTGAAAATAAAATCTTAGAGTTAAATTTTTTATACAAAGTTTATGTGGGTCAACACGAACACGACACAAAAATAAACAGGTCAACTCGACACGACACGATTAGTTAAGTGAGTTGGGTTAGGGTTGACAAATGTTCGACACGATTAATATTCGACACGACACGACACGGATCCGACACAACACGACTCAATTGCCACCCCTAATTAAATCTGGATGTAAAAGTCAGGAAAGTTGGTAGAAGACAAATTTAACAGTTATCCTCCACCCATTCAATACAAATATTTACCAATTATCCTCCACCATTTCAATTTCACATTTGTATCACTACAGAATTAGTTAGAATAAAATTCCTAAA
This sequence comes from Ilex asprella, assembly GCA_023539305.1. Lineage (NCBI taxonomy): Eukaryota > Viridiplantae > Streptophyta > Magnoliopsida > Aquifoliales > Aquifoliaceae > Ilex > Ilex asprella. The sequence goes on from CM042199.1 coordinate 9,955,292, forward strand.
AAAACAAAAAACATTCAAGAGATTCAATTTTAGAAGAGCCCTAGAACTTACCAGAATTAGGGGAGGAGCGTGAGGAGGCAGTTGGTAATTCTCAACTGGAGTTATAGAGACTGAAAGCTCAGCTATGGTGGCTCCCTGAAACAATATATTTGTCAAGGCAGCCGATGGGATTTGGAACTGGTATCCTACTCTTTCACATTAAAAAGGTTCCCAAAACTAGTGAATAGTGATGTTTGCTTCCCTTTAAAGGGTGAGAAATTGTTCAAGGTGAGAATTCGAAGCTCACAAGTGAAAAAAGTTATTTTTGCTATATCACATGTGGAAAATGTAAGATGTCTAGTTCTTGTTTCACACTAGATAAATTTCAGAGGCATCAGCCACCAGCTGAAAACAGTGTTTAAGCATAGAACTAAAATTAAGAATCAGAATATTTCTGCAGTTTCTATGCCTCCTGCAACACGTTTGCCTTCTAAAGCGTTGCGCATAGGCACATTAGTGAGTTAAAAGATTTTACATATTAAAGCATGGGTACTCATAACATCAAACAAATTAACACACCGACAAAAGAATCGCTGTATCTGCTCCCTGTGAATCCTTGAAGGTGACATAAGCGAGCTGAGTGGTTTGTGTTTCCCTGTAAAATGTAGCATTGAAACTCTTGAGCATGTTTATTCAAGAAAGTCAACTGCAAGGAAGTCTAGAGGGGTGACCTTTGCATTTCAACAAATTGGATAGCACCAGAAAAAGAGAAGAATTCCTTGATATCACTTTCAGAAGCAGCTAGCGAGACATTATTGACTTTAACTGTTCGTATCTGCTTACAGTAACGAGTATAGAATGGATGAGTTGATGTACTTGTCAACAAAGGACTGTTGAAGAAACAAACTCATCAAATGTTCATGTATATCGACTGAACTTCGGAGACAAACTTAAGTTCCTTATTGGAAATCAGTGAATAAAATTCCTTACATCTGAAACATTGATTGTCCAGTTGGACATACTAGTTGGCTGGGGATCCACTCTGATGCTTGGATCAGTATGATTCATGGGGACCTGCACTTTTCACTCTCAATCAGATGCTTGTCAACGAGAAAAATAAATCAGAAATTGCTAAAAAAAACTTCATGAATTTAACAAAGTGGGTATTTGGGTCTTACTTCAAGACTTTAATCATATCATAGTTAGACATTACAAATAAGGTAAAATTAAGGTTGAAAAAGCAAAATAGTAACAACAGGTAAGAACATAATGAAACATTCTGGCAAATTGAAGATTCAATTTAAAATATTTGTTGAGTAGGAGCCAATGCAACATCATTGAGGGTGATGCCAGTAAGGTCGAGATCCCAAATCCGAGACAAATATACCATCTTCATTCTCAGCCTCATGAAGAACGAGGAGAATGGAGCCTAACTTCCTCATACGTTTCTTGATGCTGTAGGAGTGTACATACGAGGTCCAAGTATATGGTCTCTTTCTCACCCCCACATCTTTCCCTCTCCCTCTCTCACTCCTTTGCAATCACACACACAGATCGCCATGTTCAGGACCCTCTAGTGTATATGATAGATGATAGAGGAGAGACCAATTGACAGAGTATAGACCCAGTGAGAGACAACTCAGGTCTCTCCCCCAATGTATAGTTTTTATATAATTTATTAAGGAGTTAATCCTCAAGAAAGAAAAGAAGCCGTAATTTAGTTGTAAATTATTACCCGGATAAACAATGTTAAAAGGATCCCAATAAGGGAAGAACAGCTTCATAGCATTGGTATCTCAGAAAAAGACAGAAAGCAAAAATTAGGAGTCGCTGTAAATATTTTACATTCTGCTAATTCATCACATTATTGAACAACATTCAGCTTCAATGTGCATATGTCTTGAGAAAGATTTGTTTTGAGTTACCCTTGATATCACTTATCGATTTTGTTCGTCTTCTTCATTTCCTATTAGCTTTTGATGAAACAAATCATATAAATCATTTAACTAAAATTTGTTTCGTTCATGGTAATGATGTTCAGTTGTCTTGCATCAGTCAAAAAGAAAAAAAGTTGTCCTACATTCTAGTAACCAATCCGTAATAAATCTAAACAATATTTCATAACAACCTTCAAACTACTGACAAATACCAAACATCAAGAATGAAAAATATAATATCAAGTATGATCAGAAAACAATGAATTGGAAAATTCACAAAGAAAGATTGCAAATCCGAGATATAACCAATATGTCATGAACATAGAAAAGAGTAGTGAACAAATTCAGGCACAGTTGAAATGCGACTAACTATCAACAACAATCAACCCTGAAAGATCATTAAGGACTGTAACACCCAAGTAATGGCTAAGAAATTTTTTATACACTTTGTAAGAATTGACAATAAACATAAAAGTGTTGGGCTAACAATGTAAGACAGAAGTCATTCTAGTTCAAAATTGGTCTGTCTTAAACTCAACTCAACTCAACAAATTTGCTGCATTAGTCCATCCGTAAAATCAACCATGATTAACCGGGACCAAATGGGTAATGACCCTTTAACATTAAAGGCGTCGTCACTTTTAAGAACCGCATTGTGTTCACTTTTTCAATAGCGTCCATAAACAGCAACATATATAGGAAACAGCAACATATATTGGAATCAATGAAAATGTACAGTATTACACAAGTATCAATTGACTAATACAATTCAAATGAGAAATGAGATGAAAATGGGTTGATATTGACGTTAAAGTAGCAATTATCTGTCATATAGACATCATGAAAACAAAGAACTTCCCCCCAGATTCCAAGACTTACCGATATCTGCAGATTGCCAAAGAATTCACAAGAACAAAAACCAGATTACAAAAAGTAGAGAAATGCTTGTAATAAGAGAGAGGATTGCAGATAGAACGGAAATGTTACGAATCTGTAAGGTGTAGGGGAAAGAGAGAGAGAGAGATGCCTGGTAATTTTGCAACTGATTCCACGTTGGCGGAAGTCTTCCCATTTAACGGGGAGTTCGCGCGCCCCCACGATTTCTGTACAATTCCTTTTACGTCCTGTCTAACATGGGCCAACGCCAAAGCTAATGTATCATGTGATGGGCCCCGCGAAAGCACAGAACAACGTCTTCCCATAAGCCGAGCAAGAATTTCACAACAAAACAATGGGTATTTTTTGGAGGCGGGCCTTTTTTTTGTAAACTTATATGAACTTAATTACAGTCTTGTTTTGATAAAAAAAAAATTGCACTCAATTTTTTTTTTTTTTTGCAAATAAGTTCATTTCGATCTCTATTATCTAAAATATTCTCAATAATTATATTTTATCAAAATTTATTTAAAAAAATTAATAATTCTTAAATTGTATTAGTATTAATAATTTCTAACTTAGAAATTGAATAATATTAAAAAATAATATGCTCAACAAAAAAAATAGTAACATCAAACTGTAACATGCTCACAAAAAATTTAATTAAAAATTTAATCATTGCGGTCCCGTTTGGTTACGTTTTCGTTTTTCAAAAACGAAAAACGTCTTTTTTTTTGTTTTTGAAAATCACATATCGTTTACAAAACGGTGGAAGAAAAAAAAATAAAATTGGTTATCAAACGAGTTTTTTTTTCTTGTTTATTTTAAAAATCAAAATAAAAACAAAAAATAAAAACGTTATCAAACGGGACTTACGTTAGTGTATTCACATCTAAACATACTTTTTATAAAATACATTAATTTAAATATTTTAAAATTTAAATATTCAAATAATACTTATTTAATGAAAGTGTTTTTCTTATAAACACTTGTAATAAATATTTATTAAAAAAATATTTTTTAGATTTTATAAGACAACCCAACCACATAATTAAAATCAAATAAGTTCTAAAAAACGTGTCAACGGCCAAGTATCCGCAAAATAATTTAAGAATAAATTGGAGTGAAAATAGGGACCACCCAACACTATTTGTGACCTAAAGCGTCATAATAAAAAGTGATAATTGAAGCTAAGTCTGTTTTAAAAAATTTATAATAAGTTAAGTTTATCACAAGAACATATTTGAAAATAAGCCTTATTATTTTCAAAATTTTTGAATTAGTCCAAAATACCCTTGTAAGATATTGAAAGCAATTTTTAACGGTAAAAATAACTTCCAAATATGTTTGAAAGCAATTACCATATCTGATTTGCATAAATTTTGAATTTTAAAATTAAGTCTAAATATTATCTTTTAAAATTTGCATAAATTTTGGATCTTCTCCTTTAATTGCTCTTATGTGTTCTTCTTTGTTAGCTTCATGTCATCTTCTTCCCAAAGATGGCTCAAGGTCATATGCTACCCAAGCCTAGACATGGCCAGACTTTCCGATTTTGCGAGGAGTGAAAACCACCATAATCACAACCCTTTACAACGCCTTCGTCTTCTTCAAAACAGTCGGAAGAATCAAGGCCTCTGTCGCATTCGGCGGAGTAAGAGCATCACCGACGAGCAAGTCGACGAGCTTGAAGCCTGCATGGAACTGGGTTTAGGATTTGACTTGCTGGAGATGGATAATATGGGCTTTTTGATTGCTGCACAATAGAAGCGATTTCAATGGAGCCCATTGCAGACGTGGAAACCCTAGGATACTATACTTCAATATTTGTTGCTATCTACCCCCCCTCTCTCTCTCTCTCCCTCTGTTTGTATGTACTAGTTATTGCATGTGCTTAAATGCACAATATAATAAAAACTGGTAAACAATAAACATATTTGTATTCATATTCAAAATCAAATCACAAACATATAGAAAAGATAAAAAAATTTAAGTATCGATTTGTAGTGGGGGTGAGAGGTGGTGGGTGACAGTGATGGTGGTAAGAGACAGTGATGGTTGTGGTGGGTGGCAATGACCGTGGTGACGATGGTGGTGGTGGTGGCAGCGATGAGATGGTGGGGGGTGGGGGCGATGGCGGTGGTGGCAGTGGCGGTGGTGGTGGTGAGAGTAGTGGTGGTAAAAGTAGTGGTAGTGTGGTTTCAAATACTATTATTTTTTTTAAAGTACTTATGAGAAATAATTTATAAAAACACTTTTAAAAAATCACTTCAAACACATCCTTAGGGCCTATTTTTTTCTATTAAATTTAAGGTGTTAATATTAGCCGTTAGATTAAATTTAAAGTAAAATTTAAAGCGATCTCAACTGCGAATAACAAAAGTCATTTTATTTATTTTTTGATATTTGAATTGTAAGCTACTTTATTATATAGATATAGATTCAATTCACAAATCTTTCTTTGCCACTTTTTTAAAAACTCAAATTTCCCTGATTAATTCTTTGTAGGATTGTCTTCTGAAAGTGAATGTCAATTATGAGGCCTGCAAGATGAAGATGTTCCCATCGAGTGGCAATCCGTCATGTCCAACCCCGGCTACTTCGGAAAAATGGTTCGAACTGCTGTAATATTATTTATTTTTTGTTTAAATATTACTGTTTTTTGTTTTAAATGTTATTATTTTTTATTTTAAATAATTTTTTTTTTTTGTGTTTGTATATCTATATAATAAACTAGAACTGATTTATCTTGCACTTTTTCGTGGCTCACATCAATTCTGAGCAAAATGTGAGCAATATAGAATTTAAGTTTTTTAATACAAAAAAAATGAGAAATAATAACTTGAGTTTGAGGACTATTGCGTGTTTAGATAATTTATAATATAAAATAAAGTAAATTTCAATAAGTCCATTCAACGGTCTCAAATCGACTGATCTAAATGCCACCAACACCCCTCTAAAAATCATTTACATTGAATTTTTCTCCCTTCCCCCTCCCACTCCCAATCCATTACTTTTTACTTACGTTGGACCGTGCATTCAAGTACGGGTTACTCATAGTAGATAGATATAAGAGAGAAACAATTTTAATGTTAGTATATTTTAAGAGTTTTTAGTTTTTAAATTTGTTTTAATTAAATATAACTACTGGGATATTTTAGACAATAGAAATCAAAATGAACTTATTCCCAAATAAAGTGTTTGAGTGAACTTAAGTCCAAATAAGTTTTAAAAAGTTGTCCGACCTCCAAATTTCTCTAACATTTATTTAGGGCTTAATTAAACTCTAGAATGTTCACTGCTGTCACATCATGAGTTTGAGGAAGGGTGTTAGCAACTTTAGCTTATTATTAGTTTTATTAGGGGTCGTTTAGTCATTCCCTCTTTATTTTATGTTGTCCTACTATATAAAAGTTTTCATTGTGTATCCTATAACATGTTCTGACATATTATTGTAGCGGTAATATATTTGCATTCTTTTTTCTTTTCTCTCACCTTTCTTTTGATCAATATTATCAACTTATACTACCTTCTCAATATTATCAACTTATGCTACGTTCTCAAGGAGTAATCTCGAGTTTCGTGTACTTTTATCACAATGAACAACACTTAGCTAAGACAAATGCAAATCTAAGCTGCTATTGAGCAGCAGTTCAATGCAAATCTATAGTCCACCAAAGGAGAAACATAAAGTTATTACGATTAATAATAAAAAAGGAGAATTCTAACAATGCTAAGATTGAGATGTGACAAAATTAAGGAGGAGAGAGAACAATATAAGTAGTTGGCCCTTGATATAGCACAATGACAGAGCATGATTTAAATGGCCGGCCCGAAACAGTTAAGACAAAGCTTAGTTTAGTTGACCCAAGTTTTTTTTTTTTTTTTGGGGGAGAGGGGAATGGAATATTGCATATTCCAGATTTCATTGTCTCCTTTGTAATGGTAGAAACTTGACAGAGATTATGCAGGGATTAGAAGTCAAAGGGGAGTTGCCTGAGAAAGTGTCCTGCTACGAGGGTGTGTTCTATTATGTAATGTTTGTCCCTTTTTTTTGGCCTGCTATGATTACATTTCAGTAGTTTACATAATTTGATTTCTTATGCTCCGTTTGGTACGATGGAAAAATAAAAAGATAAAAAGTTAAAAGAATGAAAAGTTGAATGGATAAATAAAACATCATATTTGATAAGGAAGAAAAATAGGAATGATGAAAAAGTGGATGAATTAACTTTCCTTCTAACTCATCAAAATCAATTCCTCCAAAATCGGACGAAAAATGGATGGAAAGTTAATTATTTGTGTTGCGATGTATCTTATTTGTTTATATATCTTTTTATATATACATATATTATATATACATTAATTTCATATAAAAATACAGCGATAAAATATGTATTTATATATATATATTTTAAAAAAATTTTAAAATAAA
>CM042199.1:9962618-9998946 GCA_023539305.1 Ilex asprella
CACAAACTTGATTAACTCGAACACGAACACGACACGAAAATAAACATGTCAACTCGTAATTCGACACGACACAATTAGTTAAATGAGTTGAGTTAAGTGTGACTAATGTTCGATATAAACACGTAATGACTTAACACAAACTTGACACGTTACGACTCGATTGTCACCCCTAATCTTAGCCAACAAAAAAAATAGTCATTTTTATTTTTCGTTCATCCAATCAAGCACAAAAGAAGAAAAGTGTATCATTCTTACCTTTCTTGTTTGAATGATAGAAAATGTATCACTCTTACTTTCTATCATTCCTACCAAACAGAGCATTTGTCTTAGAAATAATGGCTTTATGGTATTCCATTGTAGGCGAAGGAAACATTTCCTCATATTGGAGATTATAAAGCGTTAATATTGGAGATTATAAAGTTTTGAAGGTCCATTCGGCCTTTGATATCAAACGTCTACTCAAAGTGCCAATTGGTTGTTGCCATCTTTCCTATATTTTCCTTCCTTTTGTCAATTTCTACTTCCATATCGGGTGTCATTGTTTTTGGAAAGTAATCAAATCATTTTTCAGTTGTTTTATTTTCAAGCTAGCAATGTGCGATGCTTTATGACTTAAAAGCCCAATGATCATGCTGTTTTTTTGTTCCATATGAAATTTTGTTGTTTACGATAATGTGTTGCACATATGCTATTTGAAAATATTAACGTAAATTTTTTGCATAAAGTGACTTTCAAGTTATTTATATTTTCAATTGTCAGTTAAATTAACATAATCTCGTTACTAGTGCATAAAAATTAGGTATTAGAATAGGGACAATTCAAAAAATAAGAAATAACAATTAATATCTAATTCATTTGAAATTTTTAGCTGCGACAATAAATCGCCACTAAAAGTGTCCAAAAATGTACACTGTTAGTAGCAACTAATTGTAGTTAGTGCAAGCTTGGTTTTATTTATTGATTAAATAGATTTAGTGGCGACTTGTTGAGTTTTAATGACAAAATTAGTTTAACTATCTACAATAATTCTTGCAACTAAATATCTTACATTTAGTGGCATTCTTGATTTCATGGCTAAAAGTTTTGCTTTTAGTGGCAACTTTCATATGTCACCACTAAATGATTTATCCACAACATATATTATCATAGCCCAATACCAATACAAAAATTGTCGCTAAAGCATATAGTGACAAGTTTCACACATTTAACTGTAACAATTATAACGGCTAAAAATCTAATTCCTTGTAGTGGGTGTACATAGGGGTGGCAATTTTTGACACGACACGATAATTCGACACGAACACGACACAGATAAATGGGTTTTTGGTTTGTGTCAACCCGTATATGACACGACCCGCCAACACGAAGTGTTAATGGGTCGTGTTCGGGTTCAACCCGCTTAACCCGAATTAACCCGTGTATTTAATTGGGTTGATACGAACCCGACCTGTTTTGACCCGAATTAACCCACCTCTTAGAGAATTTGAAAGATGCTTGTAATATTGTTTTGGGATATTAGTAAAGCTTTTTGAAAATTTGTAATATTATGGAGATTTGTATTTGTTTTGGAATATTTGTGATGTTTTTAATGCCTTTGTTTTATGTAGATTGGTATTTGGGATATTTGTAAAATGTCTAAATTTTTTCTTTTTTGGTTAGGTCATGTTGGGTTGGGTCGTGTTAGGTAGGTTGGGTCGTGTTTACCCGAACACGACCTGTGTAAATCTTGGGTCACAGGTCGTGTCGGGTTAGTCGTGTTTCAAGTCAGGTCGTGTTCGTGTCCAAATGACCTAACCCGTTTAGTTCGCAGGTCGTGTTTGGGTTGATGTGTTTTCAACTCGAACCCAACTTGACACGACCCGAACACGACACGACACGATTGTCACTCCCAGGTGTACATAGTCTTACCACGCATTTTAGAGGATGTTTTGCGCCTTTAATTATTGACACATAAGTCCCAATACAAAAACCTTACATTTACAATTGTTACCGACTAATTTTTATATAAAAAATAAATAAACAACATGAGAGGGAAGCAAAATACAAAGAGAAAAAACAAAGAATTTCGGAATGATTTATTGAACACATTTTGAGGGATACAATTAACTAAATATTATCCAAGTTCACTTAATTGAGAACAAAGAAACTTAATCCAAATGTAAAAAAATAATTAAATAAATTAAAATGAATAAGATTTTATTTTTGTGGGTATAAATTTAATATATACTAAAACGTATTCATTTTTTTTTTTGGCAAAACAAATTTGAGTGAGGCCTGTCTAGCTCCGGTTCTGCCGGTCGCAATCCGTGTTTCCCGCATTTGTCGCGTCACACTGTTGTGAATGTTTCAAAGAAGTTTCCTTTACAACAAATTATATTTTGATCCCTCAATTATAGATTAATTTTACTTTGACATTTTGAACTATTGAATAATTTATATTTCCCGCCTTATCTACTTGAATTAATTTTACCTAGCACTAAATGCAAATGTCGTTATCCTTTGGACAAAAAATAGTCAACATGGCCAGGAAAAAATGAAATAAATCACATAGTTTGAAGGACAAAATAAAATAATTTTTCGTTAAATTTATAATAGATGTTAATCATTGGGGGTACTGTAAAACTACTAACATACTTGAAAGTGGAATGTGAAAAATATAATAATTATGGGTGCAATATAAAAAAATAATCATAATTAAGGGATCAAAGTATAATTTATCATTTCCTTTTTATAACCTTGCCGACCACAAACTACTTTTTAGTCATGTATACAAAGTTTTTTCTGGTCGGTAACAGGTAATAGTTATGGACTTATTGATTGGATAATAAATTCGGAGCTGGTACTTTGGACTTGGCTGCAACTTGCAGGTCTTTCTTGTGGTTGACTTCGACACTCGAAGTGTCATGGAAAGCACCCAGCAATCATCTGGTATTTTCGCAGAGAGAGGAAAATCTTCTAGTCATAATCCAAAACGACACCACACCCTCTTCTTCACTGATCATTTTCTTTGCTCTCAAATGTCTCCAGAATCGCTATAATTCCTACCTGGTTCGTGCTCCAACTCACTCATTTCTCTATCAAGCTAAATGTCATTTTATGTGAAATTTTATTATATATCTCTTCCAATTATTGGATGCTGTGTACTTTATGGTTGGGTTTCATGTTTTGTTTTGGGTTTAATTAATGTTGACTCCAGTAGTTTTTGTGCTTTTTGTTTCTGGGTTGATCGATGCGTACTTTGCTGAGAACTAGTGGGGAAATTTAGGCGTTGAATTTGATTTGAACATATGTTTCATTCTCTCTTGTTATGTTCGAGTTTATACAGTTTAGATTGACTTTGTATTCTCTGCTCCTGTCTTCTTTACTTTTGATTTTATTGGGTTTTGCAGAAATTGCTTCGGAGTTTCTTTGATCCTTGTGTTTGTTTGTGCAAATGATGAAAAATTTGAACTTGCGTACACACTCGTCATTGATCTGTTTCACTTTGACTTCCTTCTGTGTTTCTCATTCTTGTTGCAGGGGAAAGTTTGGAGAGATGTGACTTTCCAAACAAATATCGCACTAGAAGCCGTAGGCATGGAGCGAATATAATCATCTCTTAAGTTAACTTCTATCACTAATCCCAGGGGAGCAAGAAGACGAACCTTCTCCCTTATCTACACAATCTTCCCATGGTACAATTCATCAGCCCAAGTCACTGTGGATTTTCCTTTGCGGTTTACAAACATCCACCTCCCTTTGAGATTTGTCAAAATAACAACTGATGGGCCAAGTCCAAATGACACCGTCCATATGAAAAGTCCAATCTTACAAAGATTCACTAAGCCCAATATGATTCAAGTCTAGTCAAACTCGTCAGCTCGATTACGTCATCAAGAGAGAGCACGGGACCCTTATCTGCACTGCTGAGAAAACTGTCTACCCTCACCTCCTCTTGGACCGAGTCTTATGGAGAACACTTCAACCACCTTGTCCATTGAGAGGAAGTCGTGAGCTTCACCGAAATAGTTGTTTAGTTGCTGTAAAGTTGTCCCAACCTGTTAGGGGGCACGTATAAATTGTAAGCCCCATCAACATTTGGAGGGACAGAACATACTTTTACTTGAGCACAACTCACTCCTCTCCCTCTAAACTTGTACTCTCTGCTTCTTGCACACTTGATATAATAAAGTGCCCGGCGACCCAAGCCATTCAGAAATGGACGTAGGTCGTATTGACTGAACCACTATAATCATCGCATTCTCTCTCTACTTATTAATTACTGCATTTAATACTGCTACTTGACTGGTGGTGTGCAAAGTCATTTTGTGCATCATCAGTTTGGCGCCGTCTATGAGAAGGAGAAACTTCTCACTTCTAATCACATTCTCTGTTGAACCTATGGCGATCACCACTAGATCCATGAACCAGCCTGAGGATAACCAACCAAGAGAGGAGGAGGTTGCTCTTCCACCAACCAATCCTGTCCCAAGTACGCAGCAGATGCTGGAGACCATGTAGGAGTTTGTGGCCTAGAACCAAGAGATCCTTCAGCTAATGCCTGTTGTTTAAGGAGGAGCACTACCTGGACCTCAGGTGAGAGGAGCTTCACGCCTGGGGCGTCAAGGAGCTCCCCACATGGGTGCTCTTGATTTGGCCGCCCCACCCCATGGAGGAGCCCTTTTGGGCGCCCAGCAAAGCACAAGTCCTAGTAGATTTCATTGTTGGGCTGACACCAACAGATGCAGAGAGCAACGAGTCTTTCACCTCACCCAGCGTGGACACTCAGATGCCTGATGAGGACCCCCAGGCGCCCAGGCCATCCCAGGCACCCGGACCTCCATCCTTGGCCTCCAGACCTCCTTCTCAGGCGCCCAGACCACTCCCTCTGGTGCCCAGATTGGCGCCCAAACAGCTCCCACTGGCGCCCAAGTCACCTTCTTAGGCGCCCAAGCATCCTCTGACGCCCAGGTCACCTCCTTAGGCACCCAGATTACTCCCTCGGGTGCCCAGACAGTCCAAGGAGCCCAGATTGGCCTCCAGGCTCCCCATGAGGGACCTTCTCCTCCAGCTCTTGCTTCCCACGATGGAGACCCTCTTCTCTAAGAGTATGAGGGTGAAAATCAGAGCATTAAACACGAAAGTCATTTTCATGACAATTCAAAAGGAGTTTCCCATCACTAGGATGAAAAAATTAAAGAGGTACAAAATCAACTGGGTGACATCTTTAACGCCATGAAGGCGCAAGGACTTGACATTGTGGACTACCTTGTTAGGCGAACTGACACGCCTTTCAAACTTGACGTGGCGAACTACCCCATCCCTCAAAAGTTTAAAATGTCATCTGTGGAGACCTTTGACGGAACGAAGGATCCACTGGACCATCTAGAGACTTACAAAACTCTAATGCAACTGCACAATGTCCGTGACGAGATCATGTGTAGGGCTTTTCCGACCACCTTGAAGGGATCCACCCGGCAATGGTTTGCCAAGCTTTCCCCAGCTTTCGTTGCCTCATTTGCTAAGCTGAGCAGGTCCTTCGTGTCGCACTTTATCGGAGGGTGCCGCCACCAGAAGTCAGTCACCCACCTGCTCAGCATAAAGTAGGACCCAGATGAGAGCTTAAGGAGCTACCTCACTCATTTTAACGAGAAGGTCCTTCAGGTCGAGGAGCCCGATGAAAAGGTTTGCACAACCGCCTACTGGGGAGGCCTCTGTTCGTCAAGCTTTCTCTTCTCAGTGATGAAGCGACCACCAAAGAGCATGTCAGAACTATTGACAAAAGTTAAAAAATATATGAATGCTGAGGAAATCAACAGGTCTAAGCGAGGTGGAATCATCTAGCGGATCACTAAGAGCTTGGCCTCTGCACTGTTCTCAAACAGGCAACCTACATATCCAGCTTAGCGTCTCTTTCGTAGGTCACCAAAATCTTGGCCTCTGTAATGTTCTCAAACAGGCAGCCTAATGTCCAACTTAGTGGCTCTTTCACGAGTCGTCAAAAGCTTGGTCTCTGCACTGTTCTCAAATAGACAACCTACATATCCAGCTTAGAGGCTCTCTCGCAGGTCGTAAAAAAGCGTGACTTCTGCATTGTTCTCAATGGGTCGCTAAAAGATCGGTCTTGAAAGGTGTAGTTCTCTCACGAGCAATCCTCACACTGTCTTTGCTCCCACGCAAGCAGCCTATCCCTCTCTCTAGGTAATTATGTTAAATAATTTTAATGTTTAGAATAACATTATTTTTGTCATCTTTAGACAAGATCTCGAAACTCAGGCTTATATTAGCGTGCCTAGCCGTCCTAACCAGACCTTCCCTGGCACTCAGAAGTCCACTCCAGGCGCCCAGATCTCCATCCCTGGCGCCCAGAACTCTTTCCCAGCCGCCTCCTTTAGGCGCCCAGATCTCCATCCCTGGCGCCTAGAACTCCTTCTCAGGCGTCCAGGCATCTGCCCCAGACGCCCAAACCTTCCTTGGCGCCCAGAGGTCCACTCCAGGCGTCCAGATTTCCATGTCTGGCACCCAGAACTCCTTCCCAGGCCATCTCAGGCGCCCAGATTGGCGCCCAGGCAGCTCCCACTGGTGCCCAGGTCGCCTCCTTAGGTGCCTAGATGACTCCCTCGGGTGCCTAGATACGCCAAGGAGCCCAGACTGGCCTCCAGGCTCCCCATCCTGACGCCCAATCTCCCACTTTAATCTCTGAACCCTCCTCTATGCTATTCTGAAAACTCTATAGCTCCTCGACTAGTGAAAGAGGAGGAGCGGGCCTGATCTTGATCAGCCCCGATGGTACCACTCTCAAGTATGCCGTGAAACTTCACTTAATTGCCACCAACAATGAGGCAGAATATGAGGCCATCCTCTCTGGCCTAAGGTTGGCAGTTGAAATGGAAGCCCAGAACCTCGCTGGTTACAGTGATTCCCAACTGATGGTTAATCAAATAAAGGACGAGTTCGAAGCAAAAGAAACAAGAATGCAAGAATACCTCAACATGGTGAAAAGCTTGATCATGAAGTTTTAGAACTTTCAGATTTGTCACATTCCAAGAAAAGACAACATGGCTGCAGACGCACTCACCAGGCTCGCCTCACCCCTTGGCTCACCTCACCAATATCGTCTATTTCCTCTTCAACAACAATGGGTGTTTTTTCTTCAGTCGACATTGATCGAAATGCTTAGTGCTCAAACTCAAGAATCCCTAACTATGGGTCTCCAAAGATTTCAAGAACTAGTCTGCACCACCCAGAGCTCAAGATTCAAACAAATGCCCCCTTCTCCAAGTTTTCTTAGACACGGGGCATTGGGGGGCAAATGATGGGCCAAGCCCAAATGACCCAGTCCATGTAAAAAGTCCAATCTTACAAAGATCCACCAAGCCCAATATGGTCCAAGTTCAGTCAAACTCGTCAGCTCAATTACGTCATCAAGAGAGAGCACGGGAGCCTTATCTGCACCACTGAGGAAACAGTCTACCCTCACCTCCTCTTGGACCGAGTCTCATGGAGAACACTTCAACCACCTTGCCCGTTGAGAGGAAGTCATGAGTTTCACTGAAATAGCTGCTTAGTTGCTGTAAAGTCGCCCCAACCTGTTAGGAGGCGCCTATAAATTGTAAGTCCCACCAACACTTGGGGGGCAGAACATACTTTTATTTGAGCACAACTTACTCCTCTCCCTCTAAGCTTGTACTCTTAACATACTTGATATAATAAAGTGCCTGGCGACCCAAGCCATTCAGAAGTGGACGTAGGTCGTATTGAACGAACCACTATAATCCTCGCCTTCTCTCTCTACTTATTAATTACTGCATTTAATATTATTACTTGACAGGTGGTGTGCAAAGCCATTTTGTGCATCATCAACAACCAAACCCCTTCTTATTTGGAAGATAATATTGACCTCTCCAGTTAGTGACGTCTGTCTTATTATCCCAAAACCAACGAGACTTTTGTTGGTACTAGTTAGTATTCTCATGGGTTTCATGTGAACTATTGATTTATAACTTGATTTTCACTTTCCTCCACATATAAAGCTGACACGATTTTCATTTTTCATGAAGCATAAGTAAATCAGTAATTTCACTTTTCTCAAGATATAGAACATGATTTTCAAGTTCCAATCATACAGAAATAGATCAATAATCTGAAAAGGAACTGTATTTGATCAAGAAATTCTTCCTATATAGCCAGAAAATAGGAAAGTAACCCCATGAAGCTTTTAGCCAATTTTGAAGGGTTGTTTGTTAATTTTCTTTCAATGTAATCAATGTATAGGAGTAAGCCACTGGTCACCGGAATAAAGCAACACAATTAGTATCCCAGTTCTCCATCACATTTTATGGGTCATGTAGATCATTCTCGATAGTCACCCAAGCCACAACAATATCAAATTGAAGAAAAATGATCGTTGTTATATGTGATCCCTAATTCCTTTGTTATTTGTCTTCTTAATTTCTAATTGACAATGCTTAGAAAAAATTACAAGTTTGAGCTCGGGAGTTGAGGTCAGGAAGGGAGCTCAACCAAGAGAGCTTGAACTCAGAGGTCTAGACCTTAGACTCCCTTGACCTGCACCCTGAAGGAAATTAGTGGAAGACAGCTGGAAGCCACAAAAGGCTCCCTCAACAGTAGTAAGCGTCAGTCTAGACGAAAGATCCTCAACTGTCCAAACCATCTCCTAAAATCAAGTGAGATATTACGGAAAGAAGGCGAAGATCTCGCCACATATCCCATATAATTAGGAATTAGGCTATAAATACTGTATAATATCCTCATTACGGGGCAAGCAACCCAAGTTGTATCAAGAATATTGTGTAATCCTCTCAAAACCATCAAAATAGAGCTCATAAGCAAGGGACTCTATTGAAAAAGTGGATTAGCCGAGCTCCCAAACTGGTGAGCCACTATAACTATACTATGCGAATCATCTCTTATCCTCTAATCATTGCACTATTCTCACGAGTCTTGTAGCTCAGATCTAGCCTTGCTTTTATATATATATATATTTTGCTCAACCACGTTTTGCACATCATCAGTTTGGCGCCGTTTGTGAGTATGACTATTCCTATTATAAATATACTGATCATTCTTCAGTGATTCATGGTCTCTACGTGTAATATGAGCAGAAGTCAGCTGAATCCTCAGTGAATGCAGAATCAGCAGGAAGCCACCAGTGGAAGACAATAAGAAAATCCTCAAGACTTCCTGTCCACCCTGGAGACTGATTTTCCCATCGTGGATCCCCCTCAAAATAACGAATTGGAGGCCTTCTGCCTTGTCAACCAGCGTTTACTTCAGTAGAATGAAGAATTTTTTAAGCTCTTATAAGGTCTACAGAAGACACGAGTAGCCCAAAATGATCCCCCATAAAGGGAACTTCAATGTCTCGATCCCCTAAGAAAGGTTAACGAAGGGGGTGAAGATAGCTGAGCCATGCTCCTCATCCACCTCCCAGGAACGGGGACAACAAAAAAGTACAAAGCCAGAATGTGAGAACTGAGAGAAACGAATTTCTCCATTTCTCGCAGGAAAGAAGAGAACAATATTGGGAACAACGCTTCAATGATATCTAGTAGGAACTTAGCCACATGAAAGAGGCTGTGAGAAGTAAGACTCCAGTAACTATGGACGCCTTAGTACAATAGACTGAGTCCCCCTTCACTGCTAACGTACTGCATTTCTCCCTCCTTCCAAAGTTTAGAATGCCTCAGATGGAGGCCTTTGATGGAACGAAAGATCCCATGGATTATCTCAACACCTACAAGAACTAAATGGAGTTGCATGGATACCAAGACCTTGTATGATGCCGAGCCTTCGCCATTACGTTAAAGGGCTCAATGTTAGCATAGTTCAACAGGCTAGCCTCGGCGTCTATCTCCTCTTTCAAAGAACTTTTAATATCCTTTGTGTCACACTTCATAGGAGCTCGTACCTACCGGAAACCAAGCTGCCACTTGCTGAATGTGAAACAAGGACCCAACGAAAACCTACGGTCTTATGTTTAAAGGTTCAACTCATAATCGCTGAAAGTGGATGTTCCGGATGAAAAGTTTGCCATTGCTGCTTTCATCGCTAGGCTAGGAGTATAGTCGAAGGACTTAATGTTCTCCATATTAAAAAACCTACAAGTCAGCATGGCAGAGGTGCTTACCAAGGTAGAAAAGTACATTAACGACGAAGAGGCTCTCCTTTCTAAAGCGGGGAACTCATCTACACAGAAGGAAAAAGGGAAGTAAGAAAAAAAGAGGGAGTGGAGTCTCAGAAAAGAAAAAGACAGAGATAGGTTTCCAAGAAGAGACAGAGATCGTTCCCCCAAAAGAAGGGGAAATGTCAGAGATCGACTAGGTCTTTCGCAGTCAGAATTACAGTCGAGGTATGCACCTCGGCAGCTCACTTCTCTCATAATAACAATATCCCAGATCCTTTATGAAGTGCAGAATGAGAAATTCCTGAGGTGGCCATCTCGAATGAAGGCGGACTTAGCGAAAAGAGATACGATGAAGTACTGTGAGTACCACTGAGATCATAGCCACCTCATTGATGATTGTATCTAGTTAAAAAAGGAAATCGAGTTTCTGATCGCACGAGGGCAGTTACATCGCTTTGTGGCGCATGATAATAGAATCGAGCTCCACCACCTCCAGTACCTCAGCAACAAGTCCTTGCACAACATCAACAACCCCTAGGGGGGATCAAAGTGATCCGGAGGATTCACTGGAGGCAGGGAGTCCAACTTAGCCAGGAAAGCTCACCTGCACAAAATCAAAACTGATGAGATATTGGAAGTACATACCCTATCCAAAACACCTCAGCTGAAAACGGATATTACTTTCTCAGACTCAGACTTGGAAGACTACCAACATCCCTATGATGACCCCCTGGTGGTAAGGGCCATTGTCGCTAATAGAACCGTCCATTGAGTCCTGATTGATAACGAGAGTTTTGTAGACATTATTATTGCCTTTGCCTTTATTTAACAAGATGGATATAGATAGAGACAAACTCAAGCCGCTGAGCGTTCACTTATTAGGATTCTCAGGGAAAAGGGTGCTACCCTTGGGGTCAATCCAACTTGTGCTCACTATGGGAGATACTCTTTGCCAGACCACCACCAATGTGAGGTTCCTAGTGGTTGATGCGTTTTCGGCATACAACATCCTACTTGGAAGACATTCCCTCAATGCCATGAAGGCCATTCCCTCTGCTTTCCACATTGTCATGAAGTTCCCTACGAAAAATTGAATTGAAGTGGTCCGAGGAGACCAGCGTGTAGTATGGGAGTGCTATATGGCGTCAATGAAAAAGAATGAGGTCGAAAACATCCAGTTGGACGAGTTTGACATAAGAGATGAGCTGGAAACTCGGCCAATGTCATTGGAAGAGTTAGAGCCTATTTAGCTTGATGAGCAACCAAAGCATCTGGTATACGTGGGGATCTAAGTTGAATAGAGAATTTAAAGATCTCGCGATCCAATTCTTTAAGAGAAATATGGAAGTATTTGCTTGGAAACAAGAAGATATGAAAGGAATTGACCTCTCAATCATCACACATAAACTCAGCGTAAATCTAACCTTCAAAGCCTATCAAATAGAAACGAAGGAGTTTTACCCCAGAACGCCAAAAAACAATCAATAAGGAGGTCGACAAACTTCTTCACGCTGAAGCCATCAGAGAGATGGATTATTCCACCTGACTAGCAAACGTGGTCCTCGTCAAGAAGACCAATGACAAGTGGCGCCTATGTATCGACTTTATCGACCTCAACCGAGCTTATCCTAAATACAATTTTTCCTTACCACGGATTGACATGATCGTCGATGCCACAGCTAAACACGAGCTTCTCAGCTTTATGAACTCTTTTTCTTGGTATAATCAAATCAGAATGGACCTCAGTGACTAAGAGAAGACCTCATTTGTAATGCAGCAGGGGACATACTATTACTAGGTTATACCCTTTAGACTAAAGAATGCCGGAGCCATTTATCGGCTCTTGGTAAACCGAATGTTCCAAAAATAGATCGGAACATTAATGGAGGTGTACATCAATGACATGGTAAAATCACTGAAAATCGAGCTCCACATCAGGCACCTTGAAGAGTCTTTTCAGGTCCTCAAGAAATACTAGATGAAACTCAACCCCGCCATGTGCGCCTTTGGGGTTTCTGCGGAAAAATTCTTGGATTTCATAGTCAACAAAAAAGGAATCGAGGCAAACCCAGAAAAATTTAGAGCAATAATGGACATGCAGTCACCTTCCAATACAAGTGAGGTTACGCTTAACAGGAAGAATAGCAGTCCTAAGTCGTTTTGTCTCCAGATCAATTGACAAGTGCCAACCCTTCTTCCAAACCTTAAAAAAGGCGTTCCAATGAGATGTCCGGTGCGAGGAGGCATTCAGAGCCCTTAAAAGATTACTTGAACTCACCCCCAGTCTTGGTAAGTCCCTTGGAGGGGGAAGTACTCTCCACCTCGCTGTTTCAGATTTCTCAACCATCGCAACGCTAATAAGAGAGCGAGATAGAGCTCAACAACCAATTTACTACTATAGCAGAGTTTTGAGGGGGCATATGAGAGATATCTAAAGATAAAGAAACTAGTTTTAGCTCTGGTCATAACTGCGAGAAGACTTATACCATATTTTTAGGCTTACACCATTGAGGTCCCAACAGACCAGCCAATGAAGCAGATATTGCATAAACCAGAATCTTCAAGGAAGTTGGTTAAATGGTCCATAGAACTCAGTGAGTTCGGTATCAAGTACAAACCCAGATTCGTAATCAAAGGAAAAATCCTGACAGATTTCATCGCAGAGTTCACCATGACCACAGAAACACCTATGGAAACAACCCAGCTAGTACCTGACCAACTCCACATGGAGGCTTTTAGTAGATGGAGCTGCCAACGCTCAAGGAAGCAATGCAGGGTTGATTCTAACCTCCCCAGATGGAATAGATGTCGAGTATGCCTGCAGATTTGGATTCAAGGCCTTAAACAACGAGGCAGAATATGAAGCTGTCATCACTGGACTCAATCTGGCTCACTCAATGGAGGCAGAACAACTCGAAATTTACAGTGACTCGCAGCTTGTGGTGAAATAGATAGAGGAAACTTATGAGGGTAAGGGAGAAAGAATGATCCTATACCTCATAAAGGTGCAAGAACTGATCAAAAAGTTCGTTCAAGTTAAAATTAAACATTTTCCCAGAGCTGAGAACTCCTGAGCAGACGCTCTAGCAAGACTAACTACGGCTTCTCAGGAAAACCTGAATAGATTAATCCCAGTTGAACACCTAGTTGAGCCATCCGTAAGCCACGAAGACGAAGAGGTGCTCCCTGTATCGGCCCAGCCAAGCTGAATGGACCCAATCAGAGAGTATCTTCAGAATGGAACCTTACAAGAAGATCCCAAATAGGCCGCAAAGCTAAGAGTCAGGTAATATAGGTTCACGATTTTGCAATAAAATTTGTATAAGCGAGATTTTTTAGCACCTCTCCTCAAATGCGTAGGAGATGAGGATGCTAATTACATACTCACGGAAATCCATAAGGAGTTTGCTGCAATCATATTGAAGCTCGAGTTTTGGCAGAGAAGGTGCTAAGGCAAGGTACTTTTGGCCCACTATGCTCAAAGGCGCCACAGATATAGTTAAAAGATGTAAGGACTGTTAGGTACACGCCAACGTCCCTTGTTGTCCACCAGAGCTCTTAACTTCGGTGATAAGCCCTTGGCCGTTCCAACAGTAGGGTTTGGACATATTCGGGCTTCTCCCCACTGGTATTGGACAGTGCATGTTTGCCATCATTGGGGTAGATTACTTTACCAAATGGGTGGAGGTGGAGCTCTTGGCAACAATCATAGAGCAGAAGGTTCAAAACTTCACGTGAAAATCTATAATTTGCAGGTTTGAGATATCTAGAGCAATCTCCGACAATGGGAAGCAATTTGACAATCCCAAATTCAAAATTTTTTGTGCCGAACTAAGAATAAAGAATTATTTCTCAGCTCTAGCTCATCTGTAATCCAACAGACAAGTAGAGGTGATCATTCGAACCATAAAAGTAGCTCTGAAGACCAAACTAGAAGCTCTGAAAGGGAAATGAGTGGATCACATCCCAGAAGTATTATAGCTTACAGAACAACTGCCAGATCAGCAACTCAGGAAACGCCATTCACCTTAGCATTTGGGACCGAGGTAGTGGCACTTGTAGAGATCGGTATTCCATCCCCAAGGGTTGAGTTCTCAGAACCTGAGCATAATGACGAGTCAATTCTACTGAATCTCGACCTCTTGGATGAAAAAAGAGATCGAACTTTGCACCGCATCAAGAGTTACCAAAGGAAGACAACAAGATACTACAATAGGAGGGTCAGACACAAGAGTTTTAAAGTCGGAGATCTAATATTTAGGAAACTCTTTCCTGCGAGAAAGGACCCCACTCATGAAAAATTTGGCCCCAATTAGGAAGGTCCTTTCATCGTTTCGAAGGTAATCAGACCCGAAAATTACGAGCTGCAGATAGATGAGGGAAAAATATTACCTCACACTTGGAACACTGAACATTTGAAGAAGTTTTTTTAGTGAATCCTTGTAAGAATGCTTCCATCAATAAAATGAGAAGTTACAGCTCAACCATCATCTTACCAACCCGAGCTCTTCAGCTCATAAATTAACGATGAACTCTTCAGCTCATAAATTAACGTTGAGCCTTTAGCTCATAAATTAACGATGAGTCATTCAGCTCATAAATAATCGATGAGCGCTTCAGTTCATAAATAAACGATGACTTCTTCAGTTCATAAATTAACGATGAGCCCTTCAGCTCATAAATTAACGATGAGCTCTTTAACTCATAAGTAAACGATGAGCTCTTCAGCTCATAACTTAAAGATGAGCTCTTCAGCTCATAAACAAGAGATGAGCTCTTTAGCTCGCAAATATAGCAACAGAGGAAAAATTGCAAGGAAATAAGATAAGAAAAAGAGTGTTTTATTCATCAACACAGAGGAATACAAAAAGTAAAAAGAAAAGGTCCTAAGCCCCTCCATGCTTCCTCTTCAGCTCAGATATCTCCTCTTCCAAACGAGCATTCATGGCCTGCAGACAAGAGTTCTCCTCCTTCAGCTCATTGCGTTCCCTCTCCATAGGTCAATTGGGATAAGATTTAATATACTACATTATAATATATATAATCAAGCATATTAAGATTTTTACATCAAATCTTAGTACAACTTAAAAAGTTAATTGTGACTGATGAATTAAATTGATTTTAAAAAATTATATTATTTTTTTATCTTAGAAATGAAAGAGTTAAATTTTTTGATGAAAAAAAAATACATATATGTAGGCATAATGTTATCTTTGCATATGGATAAGAAATATTAGATAGATAAAGTTTTTGAGTACTTTATTGAAAATATAATGATACAAATTTTTTTTGGGTAAAATAGTCAATCAAAAACTTTTATAAAAACTGATATTTATACATATAGAATAGATAATTAAAAGAGATGTCATATATAATTTAAAAATTTAAATACATAAAAATATCATTGTAATTTAGATATTTAATTGTGAAAGGATAGATAGTTTTTGCAATTTTTTATGAGGGTGAAATAAAGATTCACAAGTTTTTCATCTTAAGATACTTTTATTAATAGTATAGATATAGATAGATATCGATATAGAGTAGAGTAAAACCATTCAATGATGCCACATCATTGCATTCAATTTTTTAGGGCCTGAGAGATACATAGCGGGTGACCCTTTCGGGGCCTTTACACCAGAGCTCCACTTTTAGCAATTTGTCCAACATAAGTGAGAACTTAACCTTGCAAACAAAGCCAAATCCCCCTTGAATTTGTTTTTGTCAAAAAAATTGTGAGTAGCTACTGCACGTCTGCGCCACTACTGAAGTTGAACAACAAAAATTTTCTTCCAGATCCTTGCAGTGCTTCTACTTTGAGGTCCTTAGACATAGATGACGTTGTTTGGGTAAGTTGGAATCCTTCTGCAGAAGGGATTCTTAAGCTAAATGTAGATGGCGCTTTGAAAGGAAATCTTGGATTATCAGGTGGAGGTGTGGTTTTGTGTAATACAGGGGTAATCCTGGGGTCAATTGGTATTAGCTGCCTTTTATTTTTGTGGAGTTGGTTCAATATGGCTGTTGAGTATAAGTCTTTGTTGGATGGGTTAAAACTGGTAGTGAGATATGGTTTAACTATTTATAGATTGGAGATTGAATCTGATTCGTAAGTTCTTGTGAATATGGTGTTGGGAAAATCTGAAAATTCTTTGAAATTTTGGAAGTTTTTGAATGAAATTTTGGAGTTATTGGGGAAATTTGATTTTCAGATTTCTCATGTTTACAGGGAGGCAAATAGCGTTGCAGATTTTTTTGCAAACAGAGCAGTCCAGGTGTTCTACTGGATTTTCTGTTTCATTGTCGATCGCTTCTGCAGTTAAGCTCCTGCTAATGCAGGATCAGAGTAGGGTTTGTATGCTGAGGAAGAAGAGAACTCTGGATGTCTGACTGCTTGTTTCTTTACATGGTTTTGATGTATTTTTTAGTTTTTTTTTTGTAAGGGATTGGCAAAGCTGGTTTACCCATTACATTTTTTCAGAAATGAAATAAAATTCACTCTTCTCCCTTGGTGAATTTGTTATTGTCGTAATTGAGTTAGTTGTGGTTATGGTATTATGGGTTTTGGTGGTGGTGCATTTGGAGGGTGGTTGTGGGTTTTTTAGGGAGTGCTAGAGGGATTTTCAAAGAGGGGGTCCAGGATCTGTTGGGGTGCTTGGGGCCTAGGGTGGTGGTTCGCTCAGAGCGTGGGATGTGTGGTTGTTGGAAGAGAGCGACGTGGTGGGAATGTTCAGTAGTATAACACCCTTTTGTTGTGTTAAGGGATGATAGTGAGGAGGCATGAGAGAGAGTGTGGTGGTGGAGAAGAGTAAGGGAGGTTTCTGAGAGAGAGAAAGAGACTGGTGGTGAAGGGTGGAGGGAGATTGTGGAGACCGGAGAGAGTGTGTGGAGGAGGCTGTTGAAAGGGACAACACAAATAATTGGGCTTGTTTGAAAAAGTATACCTTGTACATAACATGGATAGGGTTTATTTGGCAACAAATATATATGCATGTGGGATCTAGGAGGATGATATTAAGTATTTCTTGAATTACAACTTGCTTGGTAGATTTTGTAGACCTAAATGGATGGCTTTGGCTACTTGTACTTCCGACGCATTTAAGACAGGTTTGGATTGTAGCATTGAGTTCGCAATTGTATAAGCTGTATTAACAACCAATGACTCGATGTTTAAGCTTATGGATAGGGGTGTAACATAGGTATTTATCCAATGAGCTATAATCTTATTGTATTATGTAGTGAGGTAGCTGTTGTTATTCTTTTTTTACAAATGTAGAACCACAAGCACCCTATCTGCATGGAATTCACAACTCATAAGCTCTGTTATTATAGTACACAGTTGAAATTGATATAGATGAATATTTCAGGTTTGGGACTTAAAAATAAGGGAAGTGAAGAGAAGAAGAAAGACTAAATGAAATGGGCCTGGTTTTTTGAACCAGGAAAGACATAGGAGTTGTTAAGCATGAATTGACACATATGTTACCATTTGTAGAGACTAAATCTCTTTCCTTTGGCTCGAATCCTAGCTTTCCCCCTTTCGACTAAAAAACCTTTGGCCTGACTCACGCATTGGAACTTTTAGACGTCGATGCTCGGACTCCCGCCTTAAGAATTAATGGCAGAATAGGTTGGAATGAGAGAATACTCATCCCTGAACCCTTCTATATATTTATAGTATCATATGAGCGAAATTGCACTAATGCTCTTTTTAAAATGTCCACACATTTTAACATACAGTGAGGTAGCTTCTTTTATCATCTGTATTTTTATTGTTTTCTCATTGAATAAACAGGTCAGTGCAACACACGCAGGGCGTCAATTTTTTGTTGGATCTGCTTGTGAAAGTATCTCAAACTGTGTACTTGCATTCAACTGCAATTTGTGGGCCTGTCTTGTGGCTGAGATTTAAGAGAGAATCATCCTGTACTCAGAGAAAGAGAGTGAGAAGTGAAATGGCTGATGCTGTTGTTGAGTTTCTCTTGGATAATCTAAAGCAGCTTCTAATCTACAATGCCGATTTAATTTCTGGTGTAAAGGAACAAGTTGAATCTCTTCACCGGGAGCTTAGTTTGATGAAAGCGTTCCTCAAGGATTCAAAGGAGAAGCGCAGTGAGTATGAATATCTTAGAGAGTTAGTCAGGCAAATCACAGATGTGGCTTATGAGGCAGAAGACATCATTGACACATTCGTGGTCAACATGGCTATGCAGAAGGCAAGAAGCACCATGAGCAAAATTGTTCATGTCCTTGAATATCCAACAACGCTCCACAGTGTTGCGAAACAGATTGAATCCATCAAGGTGAAAGTGAAGGAGATTTATGATAAAAAGATGTTTGGCATTGAAGCCCGGCAAGGTGGAGAACCTTCCACCAAACGTTCTCCACAAAAGAGAGCTCCTGTTGTGGAGGAAGACAATGTGGTGGGCTTTGATGAGGAGGCTAAGACAGTAGTAGATCGACTCACAAAAGGATCAGAGCAGCTAGAAGTCATCTCAGTTGTTGGCATGGGTGGCCTCGGCAAGACAACTTTGGCCAGAAAAGTGTATACTGATCATTCTATTGAATATCACTTCTATATCCGTGCATGGTTTTATGTCTCTCAACAATACAGTAGAAGGGAAATGTTTCTTGGCATTTTGGAATCTTTTAACCGGCACACAGACCAAATGTATAAAATGAGTGATGAAAGATTGTGTGAAGAACTGTGCGAACAGTTGAGGACTGGCAGATATCTTGTTGTCCTGGATGATGTATGGACTAGTGCGGCCTGGGATGATCTTAAAATGGCTTTTCCTAACACTAATAGTGGAAGCCGAATATTATTAACAAGTCGACATACCGACGTGGCTCTGTATGCGAACCCTGATAGGCCTCATCATTTGCGTTTCCTCACTGATAATGAAAGTTGGGAGCTACTTTGTAAGAAGGTTTTTCGGAAAGGAAGCTGCCCTTCAGAGCTTGAGGAGCTTGGAATCCAAATCGCAAGGAAGTGTTATGGATTGCCTCTTGCAATTGTGGTAGTTGCAGGACTTCTTGCAAAGAAGGACAAAACACGTGACTGGTGGAAGAAAGTGGCTGAAAGTGTGAGCTCATATGTTGCTAAGGACCCCAAGCAATGCTTGAATGTGCTAGCCCTAAGCTACAATTACTTACCTGATCAGTTGAAAGTATGTTTCATATATTTTGGAGTTTTTCCCGAAGATTTTGAGATTCCTGTGTGGAAGTTGCTGAGGTTGTGGGTTGCTGAAGGATTTGTTCTGCAGCAGACAGGTCATGAATGCTTAGAAGATATAGCAGAGGAGTACTTGGAAGATCTTGTTGATAGAAATTTAATCATAGTAGCAAAGAAGAGGGCAAATGGTCGAATTAAGGCATGTCGAATACATGATTTGCTGCGTGATTTGTGCTTGAGAGAAGGTGCAGACGAAAAATTTTTACAAGTGATCACAAGGTATGTACCAAATCCTTCTCCTTTAACAGCAATCCCGAAATATCATCGCCGCCTGTGTATCCATTCGCATGTTTTGGATTTCATCTGTTCAAAGCCTTCTGGTCGCCATGTGCGATCTTTCTTGTGTTTCTCCCCAGACGAAAAGGATTTGCCTCGAGAGCATACATCATTCATCTACGAAGCCTTTAAATTGGTTAGAGTGTTGGATGTGAGGTCCATCAGTCTCTCCCGTTTTCCAAATGAGATTGTACAACTAGTTCATTTGAGGTATGTAGCCCTATTTGGTAATTTCAAGGTTGTTCCTGCCTCAATCTCTAACCTCTATAACCTACAAACTCTCGACGTTGGAACAACATCTCGTAATCTCGACATTCAAGCAGATTTATGGAAAATGTTACAGTTCAGACATCTACATACAAGTGGGTCAAGTCTCTTACATGGGCCTCCTGCCAAAATACGGAAGGTTAACCAAGATCCTTTTGTAAGGAGAAACATACAAACCATTTCCACAGTTTCTCCTGATAGTTGTACAGAGAATGTCTTAGCCAGGACTCCCAGCCTTAAAAAACTAGGAATTCGCGGGAACTTGGTTACACTTATGGAGGAAAGAGGAGGATCTCGTATGTTTGATAATATTGGAAAATTAGATGCCCTTGAAACATTGAAGTTGTTGAATGACACATTCCCACGTCCTCCTTCAGCACTACCAGGACTTCCGCAATGGTACAAATTTCCACCTAACCTAAAAAAGCTAACCCTCTCAGATACCCTGCTAGATTGGGAACAAATGTCTTCATTGGGGATGTTGCCGAATCTTGAGGTGCTCAAGTTAAAAGAAAATGCATTCAAGGGACAAACATGGAAGCCACTTGATGGGGGCTTTCGTTTGCTCAGAGTCTTGCAACTTGGAAGGACAGAATTGGTGAAGTGGGAGGCCTCCAGCCATCACTTCCCCAGACTTCAACATGTCGTTCTTAAACACTGCAAAAGTATAGAGGAAATACCTTCTGGTCTTGGGGATGTATCTGCACTGCAGAGTATGGAGCTTTATTATCCTAACTCTAAGGCTGCAGCTTCTGCCAGGCTGATTCAGCGGCAACAGCACAAACTGCTAAACAACGGGTTCAAGCTCGTCATATTTCCTCCAGATCTATAAGTACAATTTAACAGTGAGGCTTAAAGGTGCTTGTATGACAGGTGTGCAAACATTTTGTATTTCATTGATTTTGTTTTCAAGTTTAGCTACAGTCTATCTCTTGATATCTGTATTACAAAATTTTATTGATTTCTCTTTCTTGGTTTTTGTGCTGATGTTTCCATGAAGCTAACTAAAAACACTTCAGTGAACTATAAAATGCTATAACAATGTTAAAATTGCAAAATATTAGATTTTATTGGCGAATAGTTGCAATTGATGTTGGAGTTTTCACAAAGAGATTGCATGATTAGTTACATAAGCATAAGTAGCTTTTTAAGCTGTCCAGTTCGTTGTAATAAGACAGAAACTCATTTCTTAGTCAGTACAATTACCACATATGCTGGATCCAGTCACTTAAAAAGACAAATCCTTGTACCATTTGCTTTTATGATATCTAACAGATGCCATATTACATTTTTGGATGATAAAACTTGTTTAATTGCCTTCAAATTTGTTACAATAGTTTATACACAGTTTTATCTTAAAAAGCGTTATATCGTTATTTGTAGTACATGGGTAGATGGACCTTAGACAATGAAACTATAGTTGTGTAGGCTGTATATGTATCATAAACTATCCTGTACTCTTTCTTATTGATATGCTCTTGATTCATGTCAGCTATCGACCTACCTAGTTTTCTTTGTGTTCTTAGATGACAGGGATTCGTTGCATGCCTCTATGCTAATTTTTGCTGTTACTTGTGAGCATATCAAGAAAAGGGGTATTTGTGTAGCTGTCTAAATAGTTTTGACAACTGTTTGAGATGTACAAGTGTAGCTTTTGTCAGAATTGCATCTGGTCGAGTGTGAATTCTTGCAAGCCTTACAAATTACATCTTAAAGTTGGACTACCCCACCTGATTCCCTTCCGGAAGATGGGGAAAAAAGGAACAAGGTCAGCTCACATAGGTCAATGTTGGTGTCATCAGGGCGTTGGGATTTGAGGCTTGGTAATGTTTGTACTTATATGGAGATATTGTTCTTATACACATCTCTCAGGATGCCTCCATGTCCAGAGCAATGATAGGAGTTCATATATAGATCGATAAGAGAATTTTTTATGCTAATGTCAAGCTTTGATTGACTGAGACTATGCCACATGGAATTATATATATATATATATATATATATTATAACAAAAAAATGCAACTAATACTGAGTGCAAATATTTACCAATTTCTCTTTTTTCAGATTGCGCAAGAAGATAATGCAAGGTATTTGGAAAAGCATCTGAGCCAAACTGACGTCTCCACATATCTACCAGTTATGGTGTCTCTTCTCTGCCTCAGACTTGTGATTTGCTTGTTTGGATAGCAATATTACGAGATTTAATAATATCCACTTGTAATCCGTTGTGTTGTTTAATTGGATCATTTTCAATATTGTTTTGGTGATAGTCAGTCCTTTGCCAATGTGGTGACAGATACTATTTGGATGATGCTTATATTGTAATGTTTGTTTGTAATATGTCTTCCATCTTTTTCTTGTTTTTGCCTGGTGTTTTCTTGTTATCTTTAGTACTCTATAAATTCTCTTACAAAATCTTCTAAGAGATGATTACACTAAGCCACACAGGTAGTGCTGCAAAGTGATCCGAGTAGCACAGGCTCGATTCATTTTTGGCTTGTTCTAAGTCATTCATATATTATAACAGCATATGAACTTGATCTGAATGGTTAGCTAAATGCCTTTTGTATCCAAGCTAAGCCTGAACTATTCACAAGCTTGAGCTTGTTTATTTTTGACACTTTCCCCTTCCCACCTTATTCTAAGCATCTACAATGAAATCTTTCAACTCTGCAAGCACAAGTCTCTCTCTCAATTAGCTGCAGGAAGTCTTTCCTTCAATTGGCTAGCCAGCTTTCAAATGATGATGTTAGTTGTTTTTCTAGTTTTGGGTGTTGAATTACATGATCCGTATTTTCCCAGAAAGTGAAACCTTAAAAGGAATGTATGCAAACGATGTTCAATAAGCATATACCAGTTTATCAGGTTATTGCTGTGACATCCTTGTATATGATGATGTGCTCATATTTTTGTAATACTGAAGTTCTTTAGCCGCAAACACAAAGAAATGACCCCCTGTTTCTTGAATTATTTCCCATTTTTCCTGAATAATAAATGGGATCATCTTCTTTTACTTGTAGGATAAAATAATGTCTTTTAGGGGTCCAAGTACAATGAATTTATTGAACCACTTATATTAGTTATTATGGTTGTTTCTTCCCGCCATGTCTTTTGGCTTGGTACCAAAATCATGCTATAAAGATTTTAATTTAAGGATTTAATTCAATACAATCGTCAAATTAATTATAAATTTTGAAACTTAATTTTAATTCAATGATTGTATTGAATTAAGTTCTTAAATTAAAATCCAAAAAAAAATTCTGACAATAAAAATTGTTGGATTTGCACGGTCGATAATTAATACAAATAATACTTGTTGGAAGATAGTAATTCAAAAATAGAAAACTAATAAAAATATGACACAAATATATAACGTGATTCGATATATGATACTCACTTTGGTGTACCGTATCTACATTCACGGACCAAAAAATTACATCAATGTATTATTTATTTGAAAACTGATTACATAATACACATCCTTATTTATGGGGGTAAAATACTGTAAACCAAACCTATTCAAATACAACTTCATTTTTATTTTTCCTAATGCATATCTAAAATACTTATTAATAGTATATTAAAAATTTTCTAATATAATTTCATTTTATATAGGATTCTCGCAATCTGATTTGAGTAAGGGTTAAAAAAGATGGATAGTCACTGGTTGTTCACCAAAACTCCATCTAGTCTTGACCAAATTGGAAAATTTCAATGAGTGGGTAAACGGATTTGTGCTATTTCAACCAAAAAGAAAGATCACCGAAAGTAACGGGTTTTCTTTTTTGGACTAGATATGCACACATAACACACAATAGTCCACACATCAAAGTAACTCAAGCATGCTAACCAAGAGAGGGACTCACCAACCAAATCCACTTAAAAAAAGAACAGGGAGTAGGTCACTTATACTCCAATTTTTGGTGATGAACAGACGATGTGGGATGAGCTTAGTTTTTTTGGACTAAGACATGCACACATAATACACAATAGTCCACACATCAACGCAACTCAAGCACACTAACCTAGGCAGCTGGAAGAGGTTCAACGCTTTGAAATTATAACAAAGGGGATGTTTCGGGTATTGCTTGATACCATTCTTAAAGGGGAGGCACCAAGAAGTTTAGATAAAATTAATAATTAGTCGGGTATTAATAATTTGATAAAATTAATAAAAGAAATATTATTTATAAAATTAATTTGTAACACTTTTAAATAATAAAAGCACACCAGAGTCAATTGTAAATAATAATAATTAGTTGCATTCTCGATAAGAAATTTTAATTATTATTTTTTGTTTGAGTATATCGATTTTTAATCTTCTATATTTAAAAAATATTAAATATAAATTTATGAACTTTTATAGACTATTAAAAAAAATTAGTGTGCACACCCTAAAAAAATTTTCTAGCTCTGCCTCTAATAACAATCCACCATCTTTGATGGAGGAGATCTAAATTTATTTATCAGATCTTGTATCGAGTATTCTAAATGATATGTTAAAATTTTATACATTGAATATTGATGAAGTTAGTGGATTTTACTGATCCCACTACTTACACTAATTTAGAATACAAAATTTGATAAATAATTTCGTTAGTCAGCATAGCATTGCTATTCATTCCTTATGGGTATTTTTTAAACTTGTTTTTATTTTATATGTATCCGGTAAAGGTTAGGTTATTTGGCGGGTAAGTATTGGCTGGAAGACAAGTTCAAAAAAAAAAAAAGTATTGGTTAGAAGACAAAACTGTTCAAAGTCATGGTTAAGTTGCTTTTGAATCGTATTTTGTGTATAACCATGATGTTTCTTTCAGAGTGGAGGGACAAATTAGGATGGGAGAGTTGCTCTCAATTGACAATATTTCTGTCCTTACCAAAGTTAATTTTTTTTAAAAAAATTAATGAAATCAACGTAAATGATTAGTGGGTTACATTCACTTTCGTTTATAAGATTCATTGATCTAATCCTCCACGCTGACAGTTCTCTGGTCACGTGAGAGAAAGGTAGATTCAATTTTTTCCTAATAGTCTGCTACAACTTTAGAATTGATCACTCAAGTGCATGTTGTACGAAGTAATAAATTTCTTGAGAATCCGAGGTTGAACAACAAGGAATTGAGAAAAATTTAGAACACAAAGAAAAATAAAATAAAATTATTTTAAAAAAATTGTTTTAGATATTTTGAAATTAGAAAATAATAAATTTTATTTTTAAAATAATAATTGTAATACTAAAACATCGTGAATATCCTTTTAAATTCACATAATAATTATTAATGATCTAGTGTTCGAATTCAATTAAGAATTAACTGAGGAGTGATCCCAACTAAAATATTTAGTGATGATAATATGAAAACATCAAAAGTTATAATTAATGAACTATTTGAATAAATATAAAAATTTACTTATAAATCACAAACATGTATCGTGTCAGGAGTCTATGATAAATCAATCTTTCTAACAAGTAAACTTTATTTTATTACAAATAATAAATCAACTATCTTATAAAAAATTCTAATTAATTAATTCAAGTATGAAATAACCAGTTATTTGACTCGCAAGGAATTTCAAGCATTCGATGTACGTAACACAACAAATCAAGAAATTATATAGAGTCAAAACTTTACTAAAAAACAAAAATTAAATTAAAAGAATAAATCAAGAATTAAAAAGTACATTGAATCAATAATAAATATCATGCTTCATTGAAAGTATCTCCCATAGCTTTAGTTGAGCATTTAGCAAGTCATAGAATTTAGAACAAAAACTAGAAAAAGAAAAGATGGGAAGGGAGAGTAATAATCCTAATAACATTTCTCAATAGATGAGAGCCTTTATTTATACTAAAATATATCCTAGGTACAAGTAAAAGATATAAGGTTGGATTGACAAGAATTCTTTTCTAAATAGAAGTCTTTTAAAATTAAATCTCGTGCATAAAATCTAGGGGTCACTGGTGCACAATTTGTTCAGACTTTGAGCTTGAATTTCACATATTTAGAGGCTGAATCACGAAATTTTCGTGAAATATATTTTTTTAGCCCTTGAAATCTTCTTTTTAACCCCACAAAAATCATGTCAATCCAATATCGGAGTCAAAATTTAAGCCCAAAATACTGAATACATATCAAATTCTTATCTTTTAGAATACTTTTTCAATCCAACTTCAAATGAGTTTTCTTCAAACTGGACTCTTATAAAGATTAAATTGCTGATTTATCTTCAAGTCTTCCTATCTCAATCTTGAACCTTCACTCCTTATCAATTATGATTCTTCCTCTAATGATTGTTTCACTTGTTTTATTTATTATTACTTTAAATCAACTAATTTACCTACAAAATAAACCAAACAACTAAAAAAAATACTAAACTAGAAAATCAAGGAATTTAACAAATTTAATCACAAATAATTTGTAATCAACCAATCATTAGACATAATAAAATAGCACTTTTGATGATTAATCATATTCCTAATGTCTTTGATAAATCCATATACTTCCTATGGAGGTACTCCTTCTCTTGCAGCTAAGGATATAAGATCCTTGTTATCATTTTCAATTGTAGTATTCTCCAGTTGTAGTGAATCTACAAGTAGACAAGCTTTTGCAATGGCGGCGGCTTCAGAGAGTCTGCTCCAGAGAGCTTGAATCCTTTTTGCTTTTCCCCCATAGTAAGGTACCCCGTGTGTTTTGGAGAATAATCCTCATTAAGGCCTCCTTCTTTCTGCTGTTGAAGAGCCATCACAATTAATTTTGAAAAAA
Organism: Ilex asprella; assembly: GCA_023539305.1. Taxonomy (NCBI): domain Eukaryota; kingdom Viridiplantae; phylum Streptophyta; class Magnoliopsida; order Aquifoliales; family Aquifoliaceae; genus Ilex; species Ilex asprella. The sequence continues at coordinate 9,989,281 of CM042199.1, forward strand.
ACAGGTTGAGGGGGACTCCAAAGACAGTGATACTTCAGTCGGGCAAGTACTGGAAAAATGTTGGAAAATATTACATAATTCAAATGAAATCCAAAAATTAAAATTCAAATGCATATTATTCATTAGATGAGTGGGGGGATGAGTGAGTCCCACTAAAAAAATTGATAAGGTTCACTTACCTCAGGGATGCAAACGAAATGCTCTATTGTTTTACTTTATGCAAACGAAATGCTCTATTTTGTTATATAGGTATTTGTTTGAACCTCCATGTCATCATCATCATTTATGATTAAAATTAGGGGGAATTAAACTTTATATACTAAAAGATTTAAGATTTTTCACTTTATACTCTCAAAAATTAGATTTCTCATATTGCACCTTCAATGTACTAAAAGTGTTATAATGTGATCCTTCTGTTAACTTTCGTTGTTTATTCTATCAAAAATCACCTCATTGACATTGACAGAATGAATAATGAAAGTTAACGGAAGGGTCACATTATAACACTTTTAATAAATTTAAGGTAAAATATAAAAAATCTAATATTTGAGGGTATAAAGTGAGAATTATTTAATCTCTTAAATAAAATTCACCCTTAAAATTAAAAATTATCTACTAGTGTTTTAAATTTAGTCCTTAACTTTATCGAATTATTTGTAGATTTGTAAAGTATAGAGGGATAAAGCCATCAAAGCAAAATTTATTATATCCTATATGATAAGGCTTTTCGTCATTTTTCTCAATGGCACCAACCCAAATACCATGGGATAAGGCAAGTTGTATTTGTTGTTTTTTCTTACCGCTTTCAACATCAGAATACAACTTATTTCAAAGAAGACGTTGCTTTTGGAATGTTGTCCAGGTTAATCCCTCCATCCCCATCAAGAATTTTCTCTTTTGAAAATTCAATTCATAATAAAAATAAATCAATTTGTTACACTCCAAAAATAAAAATAAAAAATTTAAGAATATCCTACATGCCATACGTATATTAACATAGGGCACATCTTACAATCTGCCCCTCTGATCACCAAGTCTTGAGACCCTCTACCACTAGAGTGACCAATTGTATGAACATCTTCTCCATGGGAGCACACCCAATTGCAGCCTATCTTCAACCATATGACTATCTCTGTGAAGGGCCATTTGGCCCATTTGATCCAGCCCATCATGCTTTTTCATTTTTCCAAGGTGACCATTATACTTGACTACATCTATTTTTCTAGTTCCTAAGATTAATGTCACCTCCACCTGAAGAGTGACAAAGATTTTTGCTGTGCCACCACCAAATTTCTGGTGTGCAAATGAAATCTACGTAATAAAATTGTTTTGGGCCGACATTGATTTGATCCAACGGCTAGAATGGCTTCTGCAAGTTCACGAACATGTCCTCCATTGGCCACAGTTGGTCACTATATTGCATTCTAGAGGCGAAAGGGTCATCTCCAAAGCCACCCATGTAATCCAGCTGAAAATCAAGGGCCTTCTCCAGCTCACTCCATTTGGGCTCACTTTGGACCTCAGACGTGAATTCGGGCGATACCACGTGCTCCGAGCCACTCGAGTCCGTGTGTAACCTCGGTATTGACTCCGACGGGTCAAAATGCAAGTAATCATCCATCATTGGTGGTGGCAGCAGGGGTGGCAATGTCATTCCATTATGAGCAAATGACATGATTTTCGGCTTTTGTTCTTCTATCTCCTCCGAGAACGTTGACGTATTTTGTTCCATATTGTAATGTTTCTCGAGTATACCTTTCTTGTTATATAATCGACACAACACCCAATCATCCAGCTGCAAGAACATGAAAATAGTATGTCAAGAGCAATGGTATGATGGTAGGTATTGAAAAAAAAAATTTGAATAAGAGAAAAAGATAAGGAGAATAAGTATGTACCCTCAAATTGGTTCTCTTTCCAGCTGACCTATCCACATTAGCTAGGCGATACTCGTGCATTATCCAATTCGTTTTCACTCCTCTAGGAGCTTTTCCGGCGTAGAACACAAGTGCCTTCTTTATTCCGAGGGCCTTTGGCTTCCCTATTGGCTTATCGGCTCCGGTGGCTTTCCAATATCCGGTTCCGGCAGCCCGATTCGGTCGCGAACCATTGGGGTACTTCCGGTCCCTTGGAGAGAAAAAGTACCACTCTTTTTCACCATAAAGAGCCATACCTGCATTGAATTTGAAGAATCAAACAAAATTAAAATCTAAAAAAATTGCAATAAAAAGGAATAAAGTTTAAAATACCAACTCTAAATTAATGGAAGCCTTCAATTCCCCCCTCTTCCTAAATTTCTTTGGATCCAAATTTCAAAGTTTAAGAATTTTTTTTTTATTTTAATTAGAAAAAGATTAGTAAAGATTGGTGATTTAGAAGGTTTTTCTTAGAAGCCGCCTTCATTTTCAATTTTTAGAAAATATCTCAGGAAAAAATCAACAAAAATTTAAAAAATGGAAGTGTCAATAACTGGTATCGAACAATAATGTAATTTTTTTGGCCCGGCCCTTTTGTGATTGGAGGGTCCAGTCGAAGGGGGGAGAATACGGGGAGAGGAGAGAGAGAGGGGGAGGTCCGGCGGTCGGCGGCCGGCACGGTGGAGGGTTTCGTCGGAAGGCTTTTCTGGCCAATTTTCTGAAAAGGGTATTCAATTGATAAAAAGTACCATGCTCATAAAATCAACAAATTACCAGGAAGCTGCCATGGATCAAACTTGTAAAGATCAATCTCAGCAATAATCGGAGCAGCAATACTCTGTGCAGCACACTTCCTGCAGAGATAATGCATCACCAGCTCCTCATCCGTCGGATGAAATCTGAACCCCGGCGGTAACTCTAACTCTTGAGCACTCTTCATTCACAAAATTCCTCTCTCTATAAATGCCTTCCCTCTTTTTCTTTTGGGTCCTCTAAATCACTCTGTTTCTCTTTCTTTGAACCCTTTTCTCTGTCCAAAACGCCCAATACAATCTGAAACGAATTACTGGGTATATATATAAGTGAAAAAAAAGTTTATTGACACGTGGGAGGTTAGAATTTAGACTGGTCGTATCTACAGCTGGAAGCTGCTTACATACAGAGTGAGGTAGAGAGAGAGAGAGAGAGACCCTTTTACGTGGCCGAGAAGACAAAGGTGGTGATGGGATTGTTTGGTGGATGGGGGAGGGTATTGACCGCAGCCAGTTTACGGTCAAGTAGTGGTGTGCCACGTGTGAGAATTTCACACGTGTGCCCTGTGATTATGTCATTGCTTGCATCAGCTGTTTTGGACGCATCTCAAAGTCGGCTGTGAAGATGAACGGTTTTATGTTGGATCGTTGACTCATTACTTTCCTAGTTGGATTGACTTTCACGCATATCCTCTGCTCTAGTGATGGAATTTTTTTTTTAAGCGTGCGAGTTAATTTATAGAGATTTTAACTAATTTTTTTTATTTGGTTAAAGACAAGTTATTTAAATTAAAATTATAATATTTATAAAAAATAAATCTCTCATGATTAATACTAATCATACACAAGTAATTTTTTTGTGGGTGTAACAGACTCTATGAAAATTGATAATGCACAAATTAGTTTACACACCATAGTCAAGTTAATAATATAAAATGCAGTAAAATAGGTAGAAAGAGAAAATACAAGGTTTATAGTGGTTCAGTCAATTAAGACTTACATCCACTTTCAATGGATGAGTTCGTTGAAAATTTTATTAATTCTGGTGTGTTGGGAGAGTAGAGAATTACAAGAGAAAGAAGAGATGAGCTTGATTGGGTGAGATGCCCCCAAGTGTTGGAGAATTTACAATTTATAGTTGTTTGCGTAGTAATTGCATAATCAGTTTGATGGTTATAAACGGATTAGGGGTAACTTAATAGTATTAAATAGTCTGGTGACATCTCATCTCCTCAACGGGCAAAGGTAAGGCTTTTGGATGACCTTTACTCAAGATGGTGAGAAGGAGACTCTTGGATTCCAAGGTGGAGAGAAAGGGCTCTTAGATGACCTTGCATGCTCATCTCCTGATGTAGCTCCTTGAGCTTGATGAGCTGTTCCATGCTGATTTAGCTCTTTGAGCATGATAAACTTAACAGTGTTGACCACATTGAGCTGAATTTGTTAGACCTCTTGGAGTTGGGCCTCTAGGGCTTGTAACATGAGTTGGGCCCTTGGACTTGACCCATGATGATGCACAAATTGGTTTGTACACCACAGTCAAGTTAATAATATAAAATGCAGTAAAATAGGTAGAAAGAGAAAATACAAGGTTTAAAGTGGTTCGGTCAATTAAGACTTACGTCCACTTTCAATGGATGAGTTCGTCGAAAATTTTATTAATTCCGGTATGATGGGAGAGTAGAGAATTACAAGAGAGAGAAGAGATGAGCTTGATTGGGTGAGATGCCCCCCAAGTGTTGGGAAAATTTACAATTTATACTCGTTTGCGTAGTAATTGCATAACCAGTTTGATGGTCATAAACGGATTAGGGGTAACTTAATAGTATTAAATAGTCTGGTGACATCTCCTCTCCTCAACGGGCAAAGGTAAGGCTTTTGGATGACCCTTACTCTAAGGTGGTGAGAAAGAGACTCTTGGATTCCAAGGTGGAGAGAAAGGGCTCTTAGATGACCCTGCATGCTCCTCTTCTGATGTAGCTCCTTGAACTTGATGAGCTGCTCCATACTGATTTAGCTCTTTGAGCATGATAAGCTTAACAGGGTTGACCACATTGAGCTGAATTTGTTAGACCTCTTGGAGTTGGGCCTTTTGGACTTGTAACATGAGTTGGGCCCTTGGACTTGACCCATGATGATGCACAAATTGGTTTGTACACCACAACCAAATTAATAATATAAAATGCAGTAAAATAGGTAGAGAGATAAAAGACAAGGTTTATAGTGGTTCAGTCAATCAAGACCTACGTCCACTTTCAATGGCTAAGTTCGCCGAGAATTTTATTAACTCCAATGTGTTGGGAGGGTAGAAAATTACAAGAGAGAGAAGAGATGAACTTGATTGGGTGAGATGCCCCCAAAGTGTTGGGGGAACTTACAATTTATAGTCGTTTGCGTAGCAATTGCATAGCCAATCTAATGGTCATAACGGATTAGGGGCAACTTAATAGTATTAAATAGCCTGGTGACCTCTCATCTCTTCGACGGGCAAGGGTAAGACTCTTGGATGACCCTTACTCCAAGGTGGAGAGAAAGGGCTCTTGAATGACCCTACATGCTTCTTTCTTGATGTAGCTCCTTGAACATGATGAGTTGTTTCATGCTGATGTAGCTCTTTGAGCATAATGAGCTTGACAAGGTTGACCACATTGGGCTGAATTTGTTGTACCTCTTGAAGTTAGGCCTCTTGGGCTTGTAACATGAGTTGGCCCCTTGGGCTTGACCCATCAATAATGTCAAATAGTGCATATTTTTAATAAGAGTAATTTTATTTGGACCTAAAATCTGACATAATTTATTGACATAATACTGTGATTTCAGTAAAGTTATTGGATCAACACTAAGTTCTAATATTTGATATGACTCATAATAAATCCAAAGGGCATAGTGAATTAAGAAAATAAATTATGACAATAAATTAGATCCCTAACATTACTCTATTAATAAAATATTGTATTCACGAGAGATTCCCTGCAATAGATTGAAATAACAATCTTCACAATGAATAATCTGAAACAACCAAGAGATCAGAAAAGGGGCCGGATGAACACCTGACTTATCTCCTCCGAAACTTAAGTCAGTATAAGTTTGGAGGTTTTAGCACATTGTTCTTTCTTTCTCAATTTAGTTTTATGTACCTTTGTTCATTTTTCAGAAGAGTATTTATATCTGGATTAGTAATGAGTGTCAAGGTTTGAAGTCTTATCTCAACATTTAATAACTTGCACTCTTACCCATCGTAATGATTGTTCTCCACTTAGATCTTCGTGCCTAGTTTACTCGCGCGATAGGGTGATTGCTCGGGACATGCCGAACACTTATGACCCTATCCACAATCATTTAAGTCTTCTGATCGGCGCTTAACATCTACTCCCGAGCGTTAAATGTTTGGAGAACCGTACCTCAGGGTGTGCTAAGGAGATACATCCGGTGCAATAGCCATTAATGTTTCGCAATCTTGATTGATGCTTTGAGTCTCAAGGATGCAGAAGCTCATTAATAGTCCTGTCTTAGTCACTCACATATCTATTAATGAATTGTCGTGTCTTCTTAAATGCTGGTGTCAGTACGTGTACTTGGCTCCTATGAGCCATTACTCTTTGGCACCACTTCTTGGTGCTTTTTGAGTTCCATAATGGCTACATCTTTACATGTGTCGATCTGAGGGCTGTTGATCCGCCTAAATTCCCGTCATTATACATTCTCAATAAAGAGTTATTCTCTGAGTTAATTTTGTGACAACTTCTCATTACGTATGTGTGTGTGTGTGTGTGGTGTGTAAATTTAATAAAAAAAATTTCCTTTTACACTTCTAAAAATCTGTTTGTTGGTGTTTCAATAACTGATTGGGAATGGATAGGATTAGAGTTTTTTGTTATCCTTTACAATCCAACCCAATTCAATACACATGTTATACTGAGTTGAAAAATAGTACGTTCCTAACAAATTCCATGCTTGATAAATGAATTTAAAATTTTATAGATCCCATGAATATCCTCATTATTTGAACGTTTTTTAATTGAATTTGACCATCATATCTCTTGGTCAATCCATTTTTTTTTTGTAAAACAAGGAGTGCAATAGTCTTTTTTTTTAATAAGAAATCCCATTAAACACCAAATTTAATCCATCCCCTAGAGATGGGTTAAAGAAAACGCATTTATAATTAGGATGTTAATCGAGTCGAGTCTTATAAATAGGTCTGTTAAAATTCGACACGACACAATTAATCACGAATTAAACGGGTTTGAGTAATAAACGGGTGAACTCGTTAAACACGTTTAATAAATGAGTTATATTCTAGTGATACCTATCAACCCGTTTATTACCTATTTATCCATTTAAAAAAAATTAATGTAATAATAAATTAATATTTATTTTATTTTAAAAAAATTAATGAGAATTAAAATTAAAATATTGTACACATATGCAAATAACAAACTAAACTGTTGAGTGGATGCGAGATTGGTACATATTATTCCTTTAATTACAGATTGGTTGTCCAATTGCACTGCCAGTGCTCGATGTGGGACAAATTCAAAGAAGGAACCTTTTCACTTGTACAGATTGAAACCTTTTCACTTGTACAGATTGAAACCTTTTCACTTGTACAGATTGAAACATTTCCAAAGATGAAGTACAGATTGAGTGAACGCATAGTGAAACTTTTTCACTTGTATCCCACATCGAACAAATTCAAAGAAGGAGACTTCCCCATGCCTATAAAAAATTGTTGCCCCCTTTTTTTTTCAGTAATTTAACCTTCTCACTTGTCTTTGCAAGTGTCAACTAAGTGGAAATTTTTTAATTAATAAAATATAATTGTTAAGGATAATTAATAGAATGTAAAAATTTAATAAAATAATATTTTAGTGTGGGTTAAAATTTTAATAGAATAATTTTATGAAAATTAAATGGGTTACATGAGTCGTGTGGTGTTACTCGTTTATTAAATGGTTTATGTTCGTGTTTAGTATTTTTATCTGTTTATTAAACGAGTCGTGTACGGGTTTATATGTTTTTCACCTATCACCTGTTTAGTTCAATACGTAACCGTTTAATCCGACATGTTTGACACCCTTACTTATAAATTTGAGCCTGACCAACTTATTTTTTTAAACAAGTTTAAAAAATTGTATAAGTTCGCTTTATTTAGAACTCGAGTCGAGTTCAAACTGAACCCGAGTAGCTCGACTATTTTACATATAAACGAGTCAAACTTTTTAAAACTAGCCTAAAAAAATTGTTCAAGTTCAACTCGTTTAAAAAACGAGTTCGAGCTCCAACCGAGTCTTATTTGAACCAAATCCGAGTAGCTCGTCTCGATTAACAGACATACTTACAATGAGTACATGTCACTAATTCAAACTCGGCGTCGAATATGCCGAAATGAGATATTCCAGCATTAATTTTGGCTTCCAAACATGGGTTAAGTAGGACCTATCTTAATTTTTTTTAAGATTCATTTATGTCGAAGTTTGGTTATTTTGGTCTTTTTTATATTGCAATAAATTTAGAGTGATTGTTTGTAAAAATAATAAAAATATATATATATAAAAAATTGCATGTGCAATGTTTTTATTGGTAAAAAAATAAAGATAGAATACTAAAAAATTACTTTCGAATAGTATTGTTGGACCCAAAATAATAAAGTCTGACTTTGTTATTGAGCGGTGAAATTAAGGACTATCGAGTAAAAGAGTTTGCATAGGATTATAACATTACAGGATATGATGAGTGGTGAAATTAAGGATTATCAAGACAAGGGTTTTGTCAACGTACGCCGCTTACATCATTACATTTTTGCTCGTAAGTTGTATATTAAGGTGGTGTTTGATAAAAAATTGAAGATTGAAAATTGAATGTTAAATTTTAAATACTGAATGTTGAAATTTTTAATTTGTAAACTATTTGTTATCAACAAAAAATTAAGTATTTAATTTAATTAAATTGCCTGATAAATATAAGGAGCTAAAATATGAAAATTATTATTATTTTAATTTTGTCATTCTCTTTAATTATCTCTCCATAACTGTTTTATTCCTATCACCATTATCACAATGATGGTGGTAGTGGTGATAATAGTAGTGGTGGCGGTGGCACAATAGTAATGGTGGCGATAGCGATGGTGGTGGTGGTGACAACAACGCTATGGTGGTAGTGACAGCGACATAATGGTAGTGACAGTAATGACAATAGTGGTGGTGGCAATGACAGTGACAGTGGGGGTGGCGGTGGTGGTGTGGTGGTGGTGGTGGCAACAGTGACAACAATGGTGGTGGTGGTAGCGGTGATAGAATAACGGTGGTTGCGGTGACATAATGGTAGTGGTGGTGACGGTAATTGTGGTGGTAGTAATAATAGTGGTGGTGACAATGATGGTAATGGTGGTGACAGTGACACAATGGTGGTGGTGGTGGTAGTGGTGACGGTGGTGGTGGAGATGATGGTGGTGGTACTGGTGCAGTGGTGGTGGCGATGACACAATGGCGATAAATGTAGATTTTTCCATCATGAGAAATTGATAAAAATCTTAATAACTAACATTTTCAACATTAAATGATAAATATGTGACTAATTACTTAAAATTTAAGTCTATTTTTAAAAAATGTTTAAAATATTAAGTAGTATGAGATTTAGGTTATCAAATAGATTTAATGTATTAAATATTTAATTTTAAACCTTTAGTGGTGTTATCAAACAATCAATTAGACAAATTTGTAAATGCTATCATAGGATGAGTGTTACGTTCTTTTATTTATGTTTATTTAATATAAAATGTGGGTCTATGCAACATGAATACGTATTTTGATTTATATATTGTTTTTTGATTTATATTTTATTGTATTTATATGCAAAAAAAATAACTAATTGTCTGTTGCACGAACAAAATCATTGACCATGGACAAGGGTAGAGCCAAAAAATTGTATTAGGTGTGCACTATACACTTTAAGAAATTTCAATTTTTTTTTAACAATTGGTAAAAGTAAAATGGTAT
>CM042199.1:10003946-10022869 GCA_023539305.1 Ilex asprella
AGCCCAAATGACCCAATCCATGGGGAAAGTTCAAACCCAACTAAGGGGCTAACCTTATAAAAGCCCACCAACCACAATGCGGTCAAGGCTCAGTCAAACTCACCGAGGAGCTACATCAGTATCCAGGAACCTAACCCTCGCCGCCTTGGAGAAGGTCAGCCCTCACCTCATCCTTCGGCCGAGTCTCATGGAGAGCACCCCACCTGTTGAGGAGAAGTAGTCAGCTCCACCAGAATAGTTACTTAGCTGCTATTATGTCGCCCCAATCAGTTAGGGGCGGCTATAAATTGTAAGCCCCACCAACACTTGGGGGGCAAGACACTCAATACTTTCTTTACCTAAGCACCTCTCTCTTCTCTCCCTATCAACTTGTGCTCTCTGCTCCCTATACACCTGAATGAATAAAGTATCCGGCAACTAAAGCCATTGAAGAGTGGACGTAGGTCAAGATTGACTGAACCACTATAAATAGCTTGTGTCTCCCCATCTCCCATACCTTAAATACTGCATTTATTGCTTACAATTGACAGGTGGTGTGCAAGACCATTTTGCGCATCATCATTAATATTTAAAATTTAATAAAAAAATAAAAGAGTAAATGAAACTAACTACAAGTCTTTACAACAAATCGAGGCTAATTTAAAATAGCTGCATACAAATTTTTGCGTGTTTCAATATAGTATCTGTAATGAGGTATTGCTTGTGTGGTGAACCAGGTGTAAATAAGATGAATAATAAAAAAATGGCGAATTTTCGAATTTCTTAATGAGTCAAGGATGGTTGAGATCTAGTAGAGCTTGACTCATTTAGGGCACGACTAGGTTCGGCATAACCAAAGAGAAACGAGAGAGCGTTGGATTAATATACGGCATAACATTAAAAACACCTAAGCTATTTGCATTTTATTTTTTAGAAATCAAGCATAAAAATAATATTAAATATAATTTTAGACAAAAAAAAGTATATAATTTATTTTCTCCAATTCCCAGTATTAATAGAAGTCTTGTTAGTGAGAAAACAATTGGCTTGATATTAATTTTTTTTTGATCAAGCAAAAATAAATATTTCATTTAAATAAGAAAAACCAAATTACAAGCAATCAAGATAGACAACTTGATATTAATTGGAAAACTAGTTTCCACACGGAATTTCGATCCTCTCATTTTCCAATTTTATAATTTCTCACTTCATTTTTTCACATCATTTTTTTTTGTTCAATCGTTAAGTGCATCTAGGCTAATTTAAACGCACCTTGATTAATTTTCACTACGATCCGATTAGAGGCAAGCTATTTATACCTGGATTAAGATATTTATGAGGAATAAATCTCTTATGACCTGACCTTAAAGATTACAAATATTTAAACTTATGACATTTGAATTTACAGTTCGTCTCTATTTTCACTACTCCTTTAAGTTATTTCTCACAACATATATATATTTTTTTGGAGGCGAAGAGTCTCATCGGTAAATTTTGAAAGAACAATGTTATAAAATTTAAATAAAACCCAAAAAGTTGTAATCTAAATGGATATCATTTTTTAAATGAGTGGGTCATATGAATTTTTTCGGTGAAGTTCACTCATCACACACTCATTCAAGTGATGATATGCATTTGAATTTAAATTTTTAAGTTTTGTTTGAATTATGCAACATTTTTTATTTTGAAATTATAGCAAATTCTGACACTCTTGGCATAGTCAACCCCAACTCTAGAAAAATAAAAAACCATCCCAAGATTCCCAACCAAATAATACAGTGTTCAAAGTAGAAATGGACTAGTAGAGACCAAACAAAATTATATTTCAAAAAAGATTAGGCCTCGTTTGACTCCGTCCCCATATTGATATGGATATGGTCCAGAAGTCTTCTTCGTAATCACGAAAGGGCAAAAATTTAATCTGAGTCCTGACTTTTTCATATCATCTTCAAAATCACCAAGGGGCAAGCTGCAGGCATGACGAGGTAGGTGATGTTATTTTGTCATTTGGCTCATGACGTATTGCATGACATTTTCATGAAAAAAAAAAAAATTTTGACTTTTGTTTATTTTTGTTTTGGGTAGATGGCTAAGAATTTTGGAAGCTTCGAAGCTACTAGGAAGGTGACTACCATGAATAGCTCTGCCCTGGGTAGATATTGTCCAGACAAAACTAAACCTTTTATTAGTCCTACCAAGGATTTTTTTTTTTAAAAAAACGAATAAACTTTCAAATTACACGTTTCTTATCACAAACAAATTGAAGATGCATGTAATTAACTATAAGATAAGCGCATCGATTATATTAGAATCTTATACGACGAGAAAGATTAAAACCTAAGGCATGCGAGTTCACAATTAGCCTACTTTTCAATCATTGAGGCACAAATCACGGCTACATTTGTCCAAATGTTTATTACATTTTTCTTACCAAATTAATATGAATTGTTGTATTAGTCGGTCCCAATTAAAGTTAATAATTGAATTGAGCTACTCGGGTTCGGATTGAGTTTAGACTCGTTTAGAAAACAAGTCTAAAAAGTTTGGTTCGAGCTCGCAAATCTCAACTCGTTCATATATAAAATAATCAAGCTATTCGGGTTTGACTCATTTTGGACTTGACTTATTTTCTAAATAAGTCGAACTTGAATAATTTTTTAAACTCGTTTAAAAAATGTGCTCTACAAACTCGACTCGAACTCACAAAATTTGACTCGATTATTAGTCCCAGTCCTAATAACTTTTTCTTTACTGATCTAAAATTTACTTTTATTTGTTAAATACTATTTTATAAAACTTTTAGTAATCACATCATTACTCTTAATTAAAAAGGTATCTTATTCATATTTTTAATCATTCTTTTTATACACAAATGGGATCATCTTCTTTTACTTGTAGGATAAAATAATGTCTTTTAGGGTCCAAGTACAATGAATTTATTGAACCACTTATATTAGTTATTATGGTTGTTTCCGCACGCCATATCTTTTGTCTTAGTACCAAAATCATGCTATAAAGATTTAATTCAATATAATCGTCAAATTAATTATAAATTTTAAATCTCACTTTTAATTCAATGATTGTATTGAATTAAGTTATTAAATTAATGTCCAAAAGAAAATTCCTACAATAAAAATTGTTAGTTTTGTACAACAGATAATTAACACAAATAATACTTGTTAGAAGATAAGAATTCAAAAATAAAAAAATAATAAAAGCATGACACAAATATATAACGTGATTCGATATAACATATCCTCCTTAGTGTACCGTATCTATATCCACGGACCAAAAACATACATCGATGTATTATTCATTTAAAAACTGGTCATCTAGTAAGGATTAAATATTATAAACTAAACTTATTTAGATACAACTTCATCTTTATATTTTTTAACACATATCTAAAATATTTATTTATGATATATTAAAACTCTTCCAATATAACACTATTCCATATAAGGTTTTCATATTAATTACTCAACAAATTTTTTTCATAACAATTAGAAAATTTAAGTCAAATTTATTCACAACAATTAGATAGTTTAAGTCAAATTTCAATGAAGGCAAGGAGATTCAAAGTGAATGAATCTTCCTCTTTGATAACAAAAAATAAAAATGAATCTTCCTCAAAGATATCACATCAACGACACCATCACTACTGCTACTCCGGCATCATAAAAAGGGTCCAAGTGAAAAGAACAGAATAGTCATTGTTCCTCAGCCCAATTTCTGGGAAGGTTCTTCCCAGGGGTTGTAATGTTTTAACCACAGCTCAACAATAGACCACAGACCATTGGGCCCGTGGTCCATGGTTTGGTCTACTAAAAAAGCAGCCCGTGTGATTCTGGGTTGGTCCACCATACCCATTACAAGGCCGAGAGCTTTACCAATCACCCAATCCATTAGTGTGGTCAAACCACCCAAATTTTATTTGAGAGTCAATATAATTTGTAGAAATGCCATTGAAAAAGTCTATACATGGTTTACGCATTGTTCATGTGTTTAAAACTCCCGAATTGCATTTTTAAAGAAGGGAAAACAGACCAGAAGTCTATATTTGGAAAATTTTTGAATTTTAGGATCAATCTAAATATTTTTAAGGTCGAAAATCCATAAAATCAATACTTGACAAAAATATTCTTAATTGAGACAATTACTTAAAAAAATGACTGTTAAAAAGGTTGCTTCATTCAAAACTAGTGATTAGTGTTACAACTCGACCTCGAAAAAAAAATTAAAGATTAAATATTATGGGTGTTCAATTGTAATTATTAAAATTATATGAATTTTATTTGGTATTAAAATATAATTATGCAATTTGAAAGGAGTAAAAAAAATAAAATCAAAACAAAACATGAATGACAAAAGGACAAGTGACATTGTAAAAAAAAAAAAAAGGGAATGGACAAGTGTCCATGGTGGTACCTTTCGTGCATCACCATATTACATAAGCACCATGAGCTAAGATACTTGGAGCCCAAGGGTCCAAAGTCTACAAATAGGAGCCAACATTGAAGGGAGGGACGTAGGAAGAGAGAGAAAAGAATAACGAGACTTTGAGTTCAAAATAAGATTGAAACATGTTGTTAATATTGAGGTGATCAACTTTATCAGTATCTCTTGATGATTTGGAGCATAGGATAGCAAATGTGCGTTCGAATGCGACATCCAAAAGGTGCCTGAAGAAGAGGTGGATTCGAACGGTCCAAAGCACATGTTCGAACACGATGTCTAGAGTTGCCAAGAACGAGACTTTGACTTTGTTTGGATTTCTTAAAGTCTCCTAATTTTTTTTTTTTGAAGAAAAAACGAGTACAAGACCACTAAAACACCGCCATTTAAAAGTGGTAGTGGTGTAAAACCTTATACACACACACACAACCTCAAGACTATCCGATGTGGGATAGCCCCAGCCCCTACTCCTTATTTGATATCAACTGGAACCACAGCGGACCTGTGGGACAGAGGCACGTACACAAGTTCCTGACTTGTTTTTTTTGAGAAGAAACAATTACAGGACCACTATAACACCACCACTTAAAAGTGGTAGTGGTATAGGGCCTTATACCCACACACACAACCCCTAGGCTATCCGATGTGGGATAGCCCCTTAAGTCTCTTAATGCATATATTAGTTCTTGTAAACCCTAATTAGGGTCATTTTAAGACCATCTTCGGTCTTTATTTAAATTCTTATCTATCTTCGGTTCTTATCCAAATTCTTATTCAAATTTGAGTTAAAAAAAAAATAGTAAAAAACTTGATTTGCTATATGCCTCTCCAATAGACAAACTATTTTTTGTACTCAAATCTTTTCCAAAAATTCCTATGTTATTGCAATGGTAGCTAATTTTTGTTTTTGTTTTAAATAAAATTATATTTCTTTGGTTTTACCTTTAGCTTTGCATGAATGAATGAATTGATTAAAATTTTCTTAAAATAACTCACTTCTTATTTGTAATAATAGGAGGTTTTTGACTATTGAAGAACTAGATTCATAGTTAACTTTGGACACAGTGAATGCTTGTGACTCATATTTAAATGTTAAATTCTATTTGAATAATTTATCAATTATATCTTTTGATATATTTTCAATATTATTACCGCTACATGTTTCGATTAAGATCACTCCTTAGCTGGTTTTTAATTGAGTTCAATGTCAAATGGGGGCATCCTCGTAATAAATAAAACATGACACAATTAGTTAGGACTGGAGAATAAAATGGACTCATGGACATTTCTCACTTTAAGAAATTCTATTTATACAACGCTTAATATTCGGATTTTGAAGAAGTTGGAGCATTGGTTTGGAATGTTGAATTTCAATTTCTTCTAAGGTATTGATATAATTATTTTTTTGATCAATAAAAGTGATATTTTTTTTATCATAATTTCAACTTTTGTTTCCTAATTTATGACTTTAAACTTTGATACAAGTAGATATAACTAAAATAATCTATCTATATAATAAAATAGTTAGATTGTTGTCTAGAGTTTTTTGCAGTTTAGATTATTTGAAGATTATTGATCTGACGATTCTAATTGAACTTTTATTCATTTTACAACTCTGAAACTCTCATATAACTCTCTCTCTCTATGTCATATCTCTTTTAAATACACAGTAGATGCTTTAAATACACTGTCCCAAATATACACTCTCTCATCTCTTATATAACTCTCTCTCTCTTCCTCATTCATTCACTTTTGTGAGTGATTGTTATGTGTTAAATGTATATTTTGTGTATTGTTATTTTCGGGGCCTCTTTACTCAAAGTTTGTAACTTTGACATGCTAATTTTTTTCCCATGTTGTGGACATTTAAAGGCAAGCTAATCACCAATTAAAAAAACAAATGAAACCAATTGCATCAAAAAAACAAAAAAATTCAAAGTCAAGTTAATCACCAATAAAAAAATAACAAGTGATATCAATTGCACAAAAAAAAATAAAATTTCAAAGTCAAACTAATCACCAATAAAAAAATAACAAGTTATTGAGTTTATAATTATATTGTGTTATTAGGTTGAATAGTGACAATGGTGATACATTCATACGTCTTATAAATGAAAATTTTTTATTTATTGCTTAAAAATTATAAATTCTATTAGGTTCCACTAGTATTTATTTATTTTTTCTGAGGTATTTGTATATGTGATGTTTTGGGGAGCTTTTTTATGCATTTTTGTGATAGTTATATTAATATGAAAAATATAATCGACAATATATTTCGGGTCATTTTAAAAGAATTGTTATGAATATTTTCGGATCATTATCTTTTTTAAGTGAGCAATTACTCGCAATTTTTTTATTTGTTATATAATGTCTTTAGACACAGACAATGACCAGTACTAATATAAAGTGTCAAGTAATTTTTAAATTTTTTGATTTCCTTTTTCCCCCATCAACCATAAGCACAAGTTAATTAGTAAACCTTAAAAATTGCTGGGTATTGATGGGAAGAAGGCAACCCTTCGTCTATCTATCTCTCTCCCTGTTTAATTGTAATTGCTAAATCATAACATAGGGCACATCTAATATGCTATACAGTATCTTTTATCCTACCTGCCATACTGTTACGGGGTTAATTTTCGCACTGAATTTTTGCCTCGTAATGGCACTGAGATCCAACACTCAGTCTCAGCCAAACACACAGATTACACACATGAACAAAGCATGGACAAAATGTAAACACACAGACAGAACACAGAAGCTTTACAGGCTAATCAACCAAACCTTTCTTTCTCATAAAGTATAAGGAAACTCAGGCTAGGGTCTGTTTACAAAAACGTGCCCAATCATTTATGGAACACTACAGACCCTGACATGCCTATTTATAAACAGGGTGGCGGTTACAAGCCCAACCGCCTAGGCATGTGCATAATTCAAATCCGCCCCTCTGATTGGCTGGCAGGGAGACTGTGCCTGAGGCAGACAGAACTGTCTGCAACTCCTCTGCTTGCTGTCTGCACCTGACAGGAATCCCACGTGCACTGCACACTTGTCTGAACAACTGCACAGAACTGCCACCATCTGCAGGGCACATGCACAAACATTCTCACATGTTGTGCATGTATCTTTCTCCTGAGCCCCCAGCCTTTGAATATATGCAACCCGTGCTTAGCCATGACCAGCCCATGGCTCAGCCCTTCCAAGTTAGCATTGCTCCACAATCCAAGTTGTCTGAATCGTCTTGCATGCATGCTTCCTTGTGCCCACGTGCCTATGCATGTGCTGCCATACTCAGCCATGCAAAGGTCTTCAATCAACCCACTGGTTGTATCTGATCAAGCCCAACGTGTCTATGCATGGACTGCCTCTCTCAGTCATGCATGGGATTTCTGCCAATCTGGCATAAGTGAATACTCCACCTGAGCATCACCCATTGTTGGCTAAGGCATGGGCGTCCTTGGGCGAGACTGCCACATGCCAATGCCGCCAATGGCTAAGGGGGTAACACATACCTATATTAACATATAGGGTCGGTGGTGGAACTTCTTTCATAGCGGGAGGAGCAACACTCGGATTGAAGAAAACGATTGAAGGATAATAACTAAAAGGCAAAATTGGAGGTCAGTCATATTTTAAAGCTTAAAGTACATAGCTTAAACATTTTTTTCATTAAGTTTATCAACAGTAAAGCATCTCCAATATTACTCTCTATTTTAGCAAGCATTTTTTTTTTAAATAGAGTGAAATATTTTTAACAACTCCAATGGACTCTCTCTATTATAGTAAAAAAAATAGTCTTATAGTCAATAACATTTCATGAAGAATGTATATGTATAATTTTGTCATTTAGTAAAAATAGAGTAGAGAATGAGTTTAGCTCTCTAAATGTAGTGAGTAAAATAAGGCTCTCTATTTTAGTTAGTTTAAGAAGAGAGCCTATTGAATTAGAGCATCTCCAAGAGGCTCTCTATTCCCAATCAATTCTCTATTCTAGAGAGTTAACTTTAAAAAAACCATCTTTAATAGACTCTCTATTTAGGCTAGCTATGATAGAGAGTCTAGACATTTTTCATTAAATGAAAGACTATTCTCATGTTAAAATAGAGAGCTTATTGGAGTTATCTAAAATAATTTCATCTCTATTTTAAAATTTTGTCAAAGATGCTCCTTGTTTCAAAAAAGATTCTCTCCAAAATAAAGAATACTATTGGAGATGCTCTTATGCAGTTAAGTTCATCTTTTATTTTATTACTAAAACACCCTTAATAGATTGTTTTAACGTTAAAAGTAATTTTCAAATTGATTTGGATATCATAATTCCATAATTGACGACAATTTCTATATTTTCTCAATCTCAATTTTAAAATTCAAAAAATTTTGAACTACTCTCCTTCAATTTTTATTCTTGTTTTTTCTTTATTTAGGCCCCGTTTGATAACGTTTAAGTTTTTTGTTTTTCAAAAATGAAAAACGAAAACCAAAAACGAATTTTTTTGGTTTTTGAAAATCGCCCCTCGTTTATCAAATGATGACAGAAACGAAAAACATAAACGGTTACCAAACGAGTTTTTTTTTTCTTGTTTTCTCTAAATATCAAAATAAAAACGAAAAACGAAAAACTCAAACGTTATCAAACGGGGCCTTAGAGGTCAATTTTCTCATAGCTGATTTTTATAAATTTTGTATTTCAAACTCAAATCTGAAATTCAAAAATTTCAAACTGATAACCTTCAATATTTCTTTCTTGGAGATAAGCATAACTAATGTTCTTCTCCATTAGCATAGCGTAGTCAAGCTTGATATTTCTGGGATCAAAGGACCATGGGAAAAATGTATACACATCTAGGAAAAAGAAAGACTTGGTCCTGTTCAAGAACTGTATCAGGTTGGCTCAATATTTTGTTTTTGGTTTTAAATGTTAATATTTTTAGTTTTAAATGTTACTGTTTTTAGTTTTATATGTTACTATTTTTTTTAAATGTTACTGTATTTGGTTTTAAATGATACTATTTTTGGAATATTGCTATGAGATTGTAGTAATTAGAGTTCAAAGATACTTATCTTTAGTTTTAAATGTTCCTGTTATTTGTTATTATTGTGTTTATGTTATTGCTTATGTCTCCTATTATATTCAATTTTACTGTTTTTGTCACCATTGTGTTCATGTTACTGTTTCATTTTACTATTTATTGCTACTGTCTTTGATTTTAAATGTAACTATTTTTTGTCAGTATTATGTTTATGTTATTGTTTTATATTACTGTCTTTGATTGTCTTATGTTACTATTTAATATTATTGTCTCTTGTTATGTCAATTATGTTAAAACAAGTATATGTATGTATACTATGAGGGAGAAAATAGTCATAATTTAGGAAATATCTAAAATTGAGGAATTTTGAATTTGATTTTGTTTAAATTTGGTTACATTTGTATATGTGTATATAGATAGATATGTGTGTGTGTGTGTGTGTGAGAGAGAGAGAGAGAGAGAGAGAGAGAGAGAGAGAGAGAGTGAGTGAGTGAACTCTAAAATTTAATAAGAGTTTTAGTTTTCTAATCTATTTTAATGAGATTTGTATTTCAATATGTATATATACTAGTCATTGCCCGTGCCTAAATGCACTATTTAAAAAAAATGCAATTAAAAATAATTTATAACACAAAATACCAATCAATATAGACTTACTATTCAAAAAAATCAATCAGTACAATATACCCTAAAAACACGACATTTAGACAATATCCATCTCATACAAAATTTGTATAATCAAAGTAGTAAATAATACAAATCTTTATTTTTAAAAAAATATTAACCCACACCAAATTACTTCATAATACAAACCTCTCTAAAATGTCGTTACAATTTGAATGGACATAAAAGAACTTATTGTTATCTTCGTTCGTTCGTTGTTGGGGCTAGAGAAAATCCCTAATTTTGAAGAGAATTTGCAAAACTCCGTTTCCATCAAGAATGGAATGGAGTGTCAAAAATATTTTATTTGACACCTTAGGAAATTGGAATAAGTATGACTTATTTGGTTATTTTCTAAATCCTCAATACTCACCAAACTCAAGCCATTATGTCTCATTCTCTTTGTATTAAAAAAAAACTAAAATTTCATACAACTTGCATCAATCCAACATTAAAGTTACAAAACACAAAAAAAATTGTTCGCTCACTCGATGAACCACACATAAAAAAAGTACAATCCAAAAAACAAATATCAAAATACTAAAGAAAACAAATTAGTTATCTTGATCAAATTAATTTTTCACATTGATCACCAAAATGTCCAAGGAAAAGTGAACACCATGATCATAATAGTTACCACTAACAACTATGAAATTTTACATTTCTGGTCCATGTGACTTCGATAAACAAAGAGAACAAAAAAGGTAATGCATGCAACTTCGATTAACAAAGAGAACACAAAAGGTAGTGTATGCGACTTCGATTAACAAAGAGACTACAAAATGGTTCTCAATACCATATAAAAAGTACACATGAATGCAATTTCAATTAGTTAACACTAAATCATAACAAAACGGGATGATACTACATGTGATTGTAATAACCAAACAAATCAAACAAAAAGGGGGTAAAATAACATTACAACAAATGATAATCCAAAATTTTTTGTGCTTCTCGCTTCCATGTACAATGAATTGCATTCAAATTGACTCTAGAAATAAGGAATTGTTTTCAAATAATTCAGAGCTTCCAACTACTTACAGGAAAATAAAAAGTAATTAAGAAACAAAATCACCACATCACTGGGAATAAAGAAATTTTTATCAATGATTATGCATACAAATCTAGAATAAAAATATATAGATAGCTCGATTTAAGCTTCTGAATATTTATGAACCCAAACCTTGACTTTACCTCTAGTCATGGAAGGTCAGACGAAGTCATTGGCATGGTCTTCACCTCCTCTCATTGCTAATCCCTCTGCCAAAGTTCGGCTCTCATATTAGAAGACAGACCAATTATACAAACTCATATAAATGTCATTGGATGTGCTATAAAAAATCGAAATATGACATGGTCATTTATTTAAAAAAACAACAATAAAAAAGGAAATAAAATTTCAGACTTCAAAGACAAATATTTGCACTAAATTAGTTAATCATGTCAATTCGAGTTGTTTTTATTCGAGCAATATACAAACAATTTGTTGCCGCATGAAAATCACACAAATTCAATAATTCATGAAAAACATGAAGCAACAATCTTAATTAAATAGAACTCCAGAATTACATAATCTAAATAAATTCCTAACTTATGAGTACATGATTTACCAATACAAATAAAACAAATAGGAAATATGTTCATAGGTGTAGGGTGATGTGGTATGGCACTAAACTTCTTAAGATCTAAAAAATTAATGAATTCAATCAACAAAACCCACCAAATAATAAAAATATGCATAAGCAAATAAATATTTACTGCATTGGTGAAAAGTGTAGTAAGCATAATAATCCCAATTCTCATAAATAGATTAAATTGATAAAACATTTAAAAATAATAAAACTTATAATAAATAATAAAGAGAACCACAGAGAAATAATAACTAAAAATCCACCGACATCAAACAACAAACCTATAAAGAGCGAGAAACATCACTGGTTGGTGCTGTGAGCTGGTGTGGTATGGGCTGGAGTAGTGGGATTTTGGGGGTGGCAAGAGGGTGAGACCAAGAGAGACTCTCTGTTATCACCTAGACCACCACTCATTCCTCGTCTTGTTATGCTCAAGAGAAAATAGGAAACCATTGATTTAAGTAACAACAAAACAAACTAAAACAAAAGTTTATCTAAAAGGCTTCATGTTGCTTTATTTTTCTCAAGAAAGGTTAAAAAAACGCATCTCAGTTTATGATTTAAGGTCACTTTCTGTAAAAAATTGTTTTTTGAAAAATTGTATTAACCAAAAACTTTAATCTAACAAACTGTGTACTTAGAAACATAGTAAATCAAAGATATTTTAGAAAAAGTGAAGGTATATACCATTGGCAATGAATAATTCCTGCCCAAAAATGTGGAACCCCACATAACGAAATATAAAGAATCACACTGACACTCCATATATCAACCTTTGACTTATAGTTCCACTTCAAAAGTTTTGTTGCCGCTTAGTAAGGTATACCCAAATACCTGAAAAGTCAAGAAATTCGAGTCAAAATTAGCAAACTCCCATCACCAATCTCAAGTCTCATAAAGCAATTCAATCAACAACAAAAAAGAAAAAAATCATCATCATCAAATTCAATCAACACCCGAATGAATACATGTCAAAAAATAATTTAATATATAAAATAATCCAAACCAAACAAAGTTACACAAAATACATTCACAAAGTAATTTGAAATTTGTATGTAAGTGTGTGGTTCAGAGATGCTGCGATCTTGAAGTGGTTTCGGTGGGGCTGGTTTAGCGGTGTTTTAGGGGTTCATTGGTGGGTCTGGTTTAGGGGTTTCAATGGGGCCCATTTGAGGGTTTGGGAGTTTTGTGAGCGGAGCGAGCGCCTACATCCTGTTGGTTTGACCACCCGTCCGCTACAACCCGGGCGGGCTCGGGTGTGGGTGTCCCCTATCCTTTTGGAGAAAATTCTTTTAAATAAATGAATTAATTAAAATGATTTTTTTTCTTCCTTCCAAACCGAAAAGTTAAGTCTGTTCATACAAGAACAGTTATTTGATGGTGTCCACTGGCTGTTGTATTTTGTTTTCTGGGTTGTGTATTTTAATATGGTGACTGTCCAGACCAATGTGTCTATAAATACCCAGATTCATTTACCATTCTGCATACAATAAATTCGGTCATACATTAAGGCTTTAAGACATACATTGCAGTCTGCATTTCGACATTAGGCAGTGCATTTAGAGAGTACACAATATAAGTTTGGTTCGCTGGACGGGGAGATTGGAGTGCTACTTCTGCCTGTGTAAAGATCATTGTATCTTGGGAGGCAGACACTCGTGATTCCATAAGCACCGTGTGTGGGGGCGAAATCTGTCTTAAAGGACATAGTATCAAACACTAACCTTGATCTAATTGAAGTTCAATCACAGTTCCTGGTCTGTAAACAGGTCAGTGTTTATTTTATTTAGACAATATAGTTACGTGTAACTGTGTGCTGTAACTCTTTCGTGAAAGCTTGTCACTGTTACTCTTTGTTGTTACTCTTTACTGTAACTCTTTTGTGTAACTCTTTCGTTAAAACAGTTTCTGTGTAACTGTTTTGCATTTCATAGCTACTGTTCTCATTTACTTTAAGTTACATAATATCAGAAATATCAATAGGTGATTTTACTATTTTGGAACATATTTTCCAACACTTTCGTATTTGAAGTTTCTAAAATTTCGGTTTTTCTTATTTGCTTAGTTGACTTTTTATTTGGGGTGGGACTATTCCCATCCTACAAATTTCTGTTTCTACCCCATTAAATTTTATATCATAAAACTACTAAGTTCACCCCTTTTATCCACTCCACTAGTTACTAAGTTCACCCCATTAATAACAAAATTTATCTTAATGTTCACCTTTAGAGTTTTTTTCTATACCCATCTCACATAGTCTATACACAAAATATACTTAACTGAATTCCACTATGGGTTTCTTCATGTAAATTTGTTTCAACTGTCGTCGTTCGATCACTATTTTCTCCGATCTCATCATCGGAACAATACTCTGATTCTACTATGCGATTTTCTTTTTTCTTTTTTTAATTGTCGGTTAAAAAAATTTGCAGAAAAAAAGATCTTCTTTACATACAATTTCTGAATATATAGAAAGAAATCTCTTAGAATCTCCATTAGAGGTCGCATCTCAAACTAACATCTCAAACTAAGTTTCTTCAAAAGAAAAAGAAAAAGAAAAAGAAAAAGATCATCAAGTCTCCCTCCTCAAATCACACATTCTATGTATAATTGCTTGTTCAGTTTTAATAGATAATCCAGTTGAATATATTTTTATTTATAGACAATGTGAGATGAAGTATAAAAACAAAACCTTAAAAGTAAAGTTTGAGAGAAGTTTAGTTGTTAATGGGGTAGGTATAGAATGAGGTATATTTAGTTATTAGTGAGGTGGGTATAGATGAGGTGAACTTAGTAGTTTTATGATTTATACTTTAATGGGGTAGGAATAACCCCGCCTTTTTATTTGAGGGAAGAGAGATTTTAAGGGTAGTTTAGACATTTGAATACAAAATGAACTTAAAATTAAACAAAGTTTTCAGGTGGACCTTTTGCTCCATAAGTCTTAAAATGTGGACCGACCCCCCAAATTTTCCTAACTAAAACTCAAATTTTGGCTATGTCTTCAATGGTCGGATTTTGACCGGGTTTGGGGTGATCTGAATTCGATTTGAAAACTCTAATTTAAATATGCTTTTCGAACTCTATTATAAATTCAATCAAATTATTTAATGAATTTCGATTAAACAGTCCACATCCAATAAGTTAAATATTTAAAAATTGATCGAATCTATAAGTCAATTAAAATTAAATTTTGACAAATTTTAATTTTAATTTTGATTCAATTTTACCAAATAATACTCTGTTTCATTATACATTAATATATACATGCATATAAATTAGACTGAATTACAATTAAATCGAATTTTGACATAATATCCAAAATTGTTATATAATAGTATTGGACTTGAATTATCCGTCAATGATCTCAATTTGTTATAACTAATCAAATCAGATTTATATCAAAAAATGATTTATTGGCAGATGCCACAGATCTACGTTTTTAATGTACGAAAGAATCTCATTTAATTTCTAATATATGAAATTATTTCTAAATTTTCAACAAATTATCCAATGTGGACAAGCTTTTACAAAAAAATTCAATTTCTTAAAATTTCAAAAGGACCTCAAAAGTTTTTTAAATTGCATTGGGGGCAATTGCTACCATTTCCCCCACTTTCCCTCTGCCTCCTGCCTGATAATCTCCGACATTTATTTGATCGAATTGTTAGAATGGCTCCTGCAAGTTCAAGAACACGTCCTGCATTGGCCACAGTTGGTCACTACATTGCATTCGGGAGGCTAAAGGGAAATCTCCAAAGCCACCCATGTAGTCCAGCTGAAAATCAAGAGACTCCTCCAGCTCACTCCATTTGGGCTCACTTTGGACCTCGCACGCGAATTGCGGCGACGCCACGTGCTCCGAGCCACTCGAGTCCATGTGTAACCTCGGTATTGACTCCGATGTGTCGAAATTCAAGTAGGGGTCCATCATCTGTGGTGGCATACTTGATGGTGGTAGCGGAGGTGGCAATGTTATTCCGTCATGACCAAACGATATGATTTTTGGTTTTTGTTCACGTGTCTCCGAAAATGTTGATATATTTTGATCCAAATTGTAATGCTTTTCGTGGATACCTTTTTTATTGTATAGTCGACATAGCACCCAATCATCAAGCTGCAAAATACAAAAATAATAAATATTATATTAGTGAAGAATTTATTTATATATAATGGATGTTGCTCGTATAAGAGCAAGAGATCGAAATAGAGAAAATGTACTGAAAAGATATTCCTCTAAAATTCCTTTAGATAAGAGAATAAGTATGTACCCTTAAATTATTTCCCTTGCCAGCTGACCTATCCACATTGGCTAGGCGATACTCGTGCATTATCCAATTGGTTTTCACTCCTCTAGGGGCTTTTCCGGCGTAGAACACCAGTGCCTTCTTTATTCCGAGTGATTTCGGCTTTCCAATCGGCTTATCAGCTCCGGTGGCCTTCCAGTATCCGGTTCCGGCAGCCCGATTCGGCCGTGAACCATTGGGGTACTTACGGTCCCTTGGGGAGAAAAAGTACCACTCTTTTTCTCCATAAAGAGCCATACCTGCATTGAATTTAAAGAATCAAACACAATTAAAATCTCAAAACTATAGCAATAAAAAGGAAGCATTTAATTCCCTTATTAATAAATTTCTGTGGACCCACATTTCAAAATCTAAAAATTTCTCAATGATTAATTACAAAAAAAAAAAAAATAGTTAAGTTTAGTTATTCAAATAAATTACCAGGAAGCTGCCATGGATCGAACTTGTAAAGATCAATCTCAGCAATAATCGGAACCGCAATACTCTGTGCAGCGCACTTCCTGCAGAGATAATGCACCACCAGCTCCTCATCCGTCGGATGAAATCTGAACCCCGCCGGCAACTCCAACCCTTGTCCACTCTTCATTCACAAAACTCCTTTCTCTCTCTTTAAATGCCTTTCCTCTGTTTCTTGTTGGGTCCTCTGAACCACTCTGTTTCTCTTACTTTGAATCCTTTTCTCTGTCCAAAATGGCGAATACAATCTGCAAGGAATCACATGGTATATATATATATACATGTGAAAAAAGTATAATTGACACGTGGCAGATTAGAATTTAGACCGGTCGTCCCAAGAACTGGAGAGAGACAGAGAGAGTACGTGCCCCTTTACGTGGCTGAGAGGTGCAAGGTGGTGATGGATTTTGTGGTTTGGGGATGTTGCGGGGCAGGCCGCAGCCAGTTGAGGGTCAACAGGTCAACAAGGGGTGTTACACGTGTGAGGATAACCATACGTGTGCGTTGTGCCTCTGATTATGTCACTGCTTGCATCAGCTGTTTTGGACGGATAACCCGAACACTGACGGTGTGTTTAATATGTTTTTTGGAGGAATTTGAATTGAATTGTCCAAACTCGAGTTTGATCCAAAGATAAAACTCAAAGATGAGATTCAACATTTAATGCTATCCATACTCATGTTTGGTATGAGCAGAGATATATGATTATTATGGTAATATATTTGTATATAAATAACTATTTTGTCCTTTATCCAATTTGTATATATGAGGTATATAAGATATATAAGGTATAAATGTAATTTGTATGTTAAACCCCCAAACCCACATATGAAACCCATAAATGAGGGTTTCGTGACCGGGTCATGAACGGGCCGGATTTGAAATCCTAGTCATACTTTACACATATCAAACATGGGTTTAACGGGGTTTACTTTCTAATTCATGTTTTCAATCCTCCCCAAACCACTATACCAAACACACCCTGAAAGAATCCCCGAAGGCAGAGGGCTTCAAGGTTGCTAACGGAGAGCGCTTTCCCTCCAGTTTCCTTTCGTATGGTCTCTTCAATCGGGTTAACTTCAAAGTATTTCTTCCAAAATTATTTTTTGACATAGTATTAAAGAACGCCCGTTGAGACCATGGTTCTATCTAATGTTATTGTGTGGTAGATGTAGTATTCAATGTTATTGTAGTATTTGAGTGTTGCTGCGTGACCATGGTGGACTTTGGGACTCTACGGTTAAATAAATGCAAAAAGAATTGATATGTTTATTAAATTGTTTATCGAATTATGTATATCAAATTAGTGTAAATGATCAGATTAGTTTCACTCACTCTTATCCACTCTTACTAAACATTTGACCATTTAGTCACATCATTTGCTATACAATATTTAATAAATTTATTTTTGGATGTATAATTTTATTAAGATTATTTCTCGTTTAGTACTTGAGAAAATAGTTGACATAAATATAAAGAAAAAAAAAAACCGAACGACATCTTGTTCAATTCCTTAGACTGGTGAACATACAAAAATATAATATGCAATACATATCATTACACATACAATTGAAAATTATTTGAATATGAGTCTTCATTTAATAATATGTGATGAGCCCAAATTTAACCGGGTCAGACTCAATAAATCTAGTAAGCTTAAGTCAACTAAAAGACATGTCAAACCCAGTTCGTCAATCTGATCCAGTCCAAGACCTAAGGAGTCCATGAAAAAAGAGCACGTGGGGAGAGATTATAGGGATACTCATTCTTGAATATCAAGACTATTATGATTTGTACTTATCTTTTGTAATTATTCTTCCCGAAGAATTATTGCCCTCACACTCATTTTCACCGCCTCACTGTGCTTATAAATTATAAGTCCTCTCCACATGAGATGGCGCATCTTAGAATCTCATCAAACATCTCTACACATATAACTTCTATCACCTAACCATTGTACCTCTCCTGGAGCACACCTCTCCCAGAGCTTTCTCTCTTACTCTATTTATCAATAAAGATTCACCGACCACCGTTGTCATTTTCGAGAATAGAATAGGTCACTCGGACCGAACCACTATGTATCTCTGTGTTGACTCGATATTTACATTACTGTTATTGATTACTTTATTTATTGTTCATTAATTACACCTTATCACACATTCGATTATTGATTTTGCACGAGACAGTTTTGTGTAGGACTGTCAATTTTTAACCTGGAACACGAACCCGACCCGAACCGAACCCGACACGAACTCGAAAAAAACACGATTAGTTGATACGGTAATAAATGGGTCAAATTCAGGTTCGACACGAATAACACGATTAATGGTTACTGTAGATAAAAAATAATTATTTAACGAGTATTATATTCTTAAATAAGAATTTTTTAATTTTTTAATAATTTT
>CM042199.1:10034724-10074180 GCA_023539305.1 Ilex asprella
ATACTTGTATATATATAAATACATATATATTTATATATATATAAATATACGTATATATACATACTTGCATATATATATACAAGTATGTATATACATAAAAATATATATATATATACATATTTATATATATATATATATAATTATTTGTATACACACACACATATATATTTACAAATACAGATGAATCAAGGTGCATTAAATATTAAAGTTTTCTCATAAAACTAGGAGATATTTAATGCACTATTTTTCCTAAAATGAGCATTTATGTCTTTGCATCCAACTAGTGTATCTTTTTTTAAAACATTTTTTAATGTATATTTTTTATCAAATAAATCTAATTAAGTATACCAACTTCCAAAAATCCCTTCATTTATGTGATTGTGGAGATCAATAAGTGTTAACAGGTGAAAGTGACTTCCAAGAAATTTCAGCGCAGTCTCAGTGGAGTGAAGAAAACAGTGAGGCCCATTAAATGCCAAAAAAGAATGGATTTTTTTAGGTATGAGTACAATTTTTAGTACTTATTTGTCCAAAAGTGTATGGATAGATGGTTTATTCTTTTAAGTATATTTTTTATTAAACTTTTTATGTTTAGGTACAAAATTCAAATGAAGTGAAATGCTTTTTACTTAATCACCCTTCCTTATTTTATGCAGTCATGATTGACACATATTTGTTATTTTTTTAATTTTTGAATTTTGAATGAGCAGGTTTGAGAGAGATTTATGGATAGATTGACAGTTATTTTAGGAAACAAATATGTAATATTTACATATTTGTTATTTTTTTGAATCAAACGTATGTGTTCAAACTGGTTGTCTTCTTCAACTGATAAGACTTCTTCAACCTTATTCTTCTTCAGCGATTATTTATTTTTTCGGCGATAATTTTCTTTGAAAAATGAATTGAAAATACCAAACATTTTCATCGGATTGAAGGTGAGTTGTTAATAATTATGTTTCTTCCTTTTTTCGGTCATTTTTTTGGGAGATTTTTTCATGTTCGATTTTTGTTGTATAGTCGTTTATGGAGGAGTAAAAAACTAATTTTCAATTCAAATGGGTGTAACTGGTTCTTACGAGTGTAACTATTTTTAGTGTACACGAAATAATTATATTTTTTATACTATTCGATCAATTTTTTCTTTTGGAAATTAATATGTTGGATTTTTGTGTATGTTTTGGTCATTGTTGGGATGAAAGGAAAAAAACTGATTTAGGTTTAATGGTTGTAACTTTTTTTAAAAGTTTTTTTTAAAAAACTGATTTAGATATTTTATTTTGGAAGATCCTGTTATTTTCTAATTTTTTTTTGTTTTATGTTTGTTTACCAGTATGTAGATAATTACTGAATTGCTTTGTATTAATGTTGTACATAACTGTTTCATGTAACTGTTGTTCTTTTCCTTTTGACTTGATATAATGCCATTCGTTTTTTAATGTCTTAATCAGGAATGGATGGAATGGTGTTGCTTGTATGGAAATATGATGTTGAAACTTTTATTATCAGACGTTCTGTTTGTGCAACATTCAAACATTTTTTTTTGTTAAATTCATAAGTTTGATTTTGTGTATGTTTGGTTATTGTTGGAATGAATGGAAAAAAAAAACTGTTTTGGGTTTAATTGGTGTAACTGTTTTTAAAATTTGTGTAACTATTTTTTATATTGACATTAATGTACGTTTTTTGAAAAAATATTACTATGTCATTGTTTGTTAACTGTTTTATTTTATTCTTAGATTATTAATCAAACTTTGTTTTATGTTGTCAGCTTTTGCACTCCTTGTTTATCCTGAAGCATCAACATTTTGGGCTCACAAAGGAAGCTTGAGATCATGAGAGAAGTCAGTGGATAAGACATCCCTCACTGCCTGGAACCCACATAAGACAAATAATTTCCTTAAAATCAGAAGAATAGTTACGCAACACAGGTAGACCCATCAAATTTTGAATATGACCTGTCTATATTTGAATCCCAAATAGTTATTTAAAACAGTTACGTAACAATTTTTAATCAAAAAAATCATGAACTATAAAGTTGTCAATAACAGACTTAGAAGAATTGAATCTTTAAAATCAGAAGAATAGTTACGCAACACAGTTAAATCTATTAAATTTTGAATATGAATTGTCTATATTTTGAATCCAAAATAGTTACTTAAAACAGTTACGTAACTATTTTAATCAAAAAAATCATGATAAAGTTGCTAATAATAGACTTATAAGAATTGAATCCTTAAAATCAGAAGAATAGTTACACAACACAAATAAACCATTAAATTTTGAATATAAACAGTCTATATTTGAATCAACTTATATAGGTTTATGAAAAAAAAATTAAATAATCAATGACTGAAAAAAAAAAACGGATATGCCATATGGTTTTATACTTTGAATCTCTCTGCCGAAAAAGTTGAATTTTGATAATTAAACCCCCTATTTTACCTCTCACTTGATTTTAGCAAAAAAAAAACCAGATATGACAATCTCATGACCATAGAATCCCTTTTGCCTAAGAAGAAGAGATTAGATAATTAAACTCCTATTTTTTAACTCCCATTACTTGATTGTAGCTAAAATTTTCGGTAGAAATTCAAATGATTTCTACCCATCTGCACTTAACTGAATGACAATAGTGTCATTTTTTAAAAATATGTAATTTACCCCTGAGTTATACTTTTGCCTAAATAAGTCTAAAAAATTGTACTAACTTCTAAATTCCCAAAAAAGAATCCGGTGAAGCCAATAATTCATTACCACTGAAATGGACCGCCACGTTTCATCAGAGGCAGCCCAAACATTGTTTACATGTTGGGTAATTTGGAAGTTAGACTTATTTGAATTAAACTACATTAATGAAATTTAAAACGGAGGAAAATTTGAAATTGAAGATATATCTATCTTATTTTTTAATAGGTAATAGTATTGAGTGTTACAATTTCATCTATAATATTAGAATCCAATTAATCTGCCATATAAGAATTAGAATAAGCACCCAAAGATGAAGCCGGCCTTAGAGTTAGGCCTCTACGGTGGCTCCCCAGTGAAATCCAAGGCCTTCAATTCAACCTGATTTTTTTTTTTATGTATTTTTTTTTATTTTACCACAATTTTTTTTTGTTTGAACGAACTTGATTCACTTATGCACAAGTTGCATTGAATTTTCAGCCTGAATCGCTCAATTTATAATCCTTCAATAAAATGTCTTTGATCGAGATATCTAACAATTTGAATCCGTTAATTCTTTATCTTAACAAATAAGATTTGGATGTAGATTAATTTGCCAACAATGGACCCAGAAGTATTAAAATAGTTCGGATGAGGATTATATTTAAATGGATCTAGTTGGGATATTTTTCCCTCAATCAGAACTTAATCTATTGAACACCCCTGCCTAGACCATGTTTTTTTTTTGAACAGTGCGTAGTTCAGGTTGAGAAAACCATTATGGGATCTTTTTTAATTATATCTTTGAAAATGACAAAAATATAAATAATTCAATTGTCTGCATCAAATTAATTATAAATATTTTATGGACGAAGCCATAGAGGTTGTTTGTATGTGGAATGGAGAAAAGAAAAGAGTACCAAGAGAGGACTGAATGAGCCAGATGTTAACTGAATTCTTGAAAAAAATTATATTTTGACCCTCAACTATATCTTTTATCTTACATTATCCTATCAAGTATTATGTTTCTCATATTACACCTCCAATTATGAGTATTGATTTCACATTATCACACTAGAAAACATTAGAATGTATATTTATTACTCCACAAATGGAAATTTTCGGTTCAAACAATGACCAAAGTTTGGTTGTGGAACAATGTAAAATCAATATAATTAATTGAGGGCTAATATATGACAACGAAGTGCAGCTCATGTGGTAAGACGCTTCTCCTACAACCGTCAGGTCGTGGGTTCGAGTCACCCAAGGAGGGAGGTGGGGAACCACTGTTGATCCTCATAAAAAAAGGAAAAAATAAAAATAAAAATTGAGGGCTAATATATGAAAGTCAATACCTGAGGGAAGGATTAATTTGCTAACAATACCTGGAATGATTAAAATAATTCAGATAAGGATCATATATAAGTGGATCTAATTTGAGTATTCTAAGTTCAATCAGAACCTAATCTATCGACGGCCCTACGTAGACCAAGTTGAGAAAAATTATTATAGAGTCTTTCTTAATTATATCTTTGAAAGAGACAAAAACATAAATAATCCAATTGTATGCATCAATGAGGTCTACATTAAGATATTTTATGTAAGATTCCATACAGGTTGTTTGGACAAAAGAAAAGAGAACAAAAATAGGAGTGAATGGGTCAGATGTTAACTAAATTCTTGAAAATTTTTATATTTTGACCCCCTCAACTATATCTTTTATCTCACTTTATTCCCTCAACTATTACATTCTCATATTGTACCTCTAATTGTGAGTATTGATGTCACATTACCACACTCGTCAACATTAGAATGTATATATATTGCTCCACACATGGAAATTTTCCGTTCAAACAATGACTGAAGTTTAGTTTTGGGGCAGTGTAAAATCAATATAAATAATTGATGGCTAATATATGAAATTTAATAGCTAAGGGAATGATTAATTTGTTAACAAAGGACCTAGAAGGATTAAAATAGTTCAAGGATCATGTCGAAATGGATCTAATTGAAATATTCTTTGCTCAATCACATAACCAAATCTATTGATCACCCTACCTAGACCATGTTGAGAAAACTATTATAGGGTCTTTCTTAATTATATCTTTGAAAGGGACGAAAACATAAATAATTCAATTGTCTGGATAAATGAAATGTACTTATAAATACTAGTAATGCACCACATGCGTTGCATGTTTAGTTTTCGCATATAAAATATTAATAATTTTTTTTAGATATATATCTACCTAAATTAAATATCATCTTAAGTTTATAAAAATTATGTTTTTATCACTCGTATTACACTATAGAATTCGAAAAATTTTGTTTATTCTCAACGATTCGTTGTTCTAACTATAAGAGACAAAGATAAAAATAATTCATTTGATTAAGTTTCAACTTATAATTCAGTGAATAAAATAACAATAATTATTAATATTCTAATAAATGCTTATTTTTTAAGGGTAACATAGTCAATAATTTTTTTAGAGATATTAATAGTTATACATAGAGAATTAAAAAAATTATTATGAATAATTTAGAGATTTAAACACATAAGGATATGATAGTAATTTAGATATTTAACTATAGAATGATAATGTGATATTTAAAATTATTTATAAGGGTAGAATAGTGAATCACAAATTTTTTATGTTAATATACTTTTTTTATTAGTAGTATAGATTTTAAATTTAGTTCTAATATTTGAGAGTGTATGATTGCGGGTTCAGCCCAACGGGTCGTATCACATTTATTTTTAGTTCTAAGCAAATTGATAAATGTTTCTATAGAGAAAAAGACAGCTCCATTCTCTCTCATACTTTTTCCTACATTTTCCTTTTTTCTCCCATCTCACCCCGACTCCCCATTTTATGATTCTTTACCCCTCTCTCTCTCTCTCTCTCTCTCTCTCTGTCTCCTATTTTCTGCCTCTGTCCTTTTTTTGACCGCCTCCTTCTTCTTTTCTCATACACCACCTGCCCTCTTTTTTCTCTCTCTCATTTTCTAGGTTAACTATGATATCAAAAAATTTATTTTTAATTCAATACCTTCTCCTTTTAGCCTATACATAACTACAAATAAATCATAAACATTAATGAACAATTCATCCTTTTAGCATGGTACCTACATACTTTTTTCCAGTATCATGGCTTTTTCGCTTTCTCAACATTGGTAGGAAAGCCATGTAGCTTTATTTTATCACGTAAAGAACAGAAAGGTAGGTAGGTTTGTTGATGCGTCTTGTATTCCACATGAAATAAAAGATCTTGTGGCATGAGTAATTTGAGTTGAAATCAATTACTGAAATTTGTCTATTGGTAGGACTTACCAATTGAAGAAGTTTCAGCTTGCAAGACTTCTTTGGCATCAAGTGGAAGAGTTGGTTTAGTCCAACACGTAATTGACTTCTAAAGGTCTTTTGGCTTAGGAGATTCCAAGGCGTAATTGACTTCAATATATGGTTTTTTGTTCTTGAGCAATATTGGATTTTCGATCCTCTCCATCGACGACCTCAAGACTTCTCTAAAATATAAATTTGGTTTGCTCTATTTTGTTTGTCCAATAATTATTGCAATATTGGAATACAACGTGTGAATATTTTCTTGTCTTTTTTTTTTTCGAGACCTTTGTAATTTCCAACCTTTTAAATAGTGAAATTTTGCCGATGTGTTTCATTGGTGGACGTAGGCTTGCTTGTTGAGCCGAATTACGTAAATCTTTGTGTTCAATTTTTCTATTTCTTTCAGTTTTATTTTACTTGTGATCTTTGTTCATAACATAGGTCAAGGTTTATTCTAAAGGTTTCATGGCTCACCGTATTCCTTCTTTTCTCTTCTCCCCCTTGCTCTGAGTTTATTGGTTTGTTTTAGTTGATTTACTCTATCTTTGAGGTTGAGGTGGTGGATTAGGATGCGGCAGTGGCGGTCGTGTGGCATCCCATTTATTTGGTAAAATATAAAGCTACTCCTACAATTTTTATAGGCTTTCTAATGGGGGCACATTTCAAAAAATATCAAATATACTTGCAGTTGTTTTAAAATTACAATGGATAGGTGTCGTGCCCCGAGTGTAAATATGCCCTTATCCTTGTTGTCCTAACTTAGTTCTTCTCCTAATTTCAACTATTGAATCTCTGTCACTAGCGAGAATTATTTTGAATTCAAAATAGAGGAACAACTTAGGTAAATACTAAAGTTTTCCTAAATATAAATTAAACTATTTCTACAATTCTCTAGATAGATTTTCATTATGATAAAACTTCCATTCACTTCGCCCACACTTTTCATCATATTTATATCTTCTCTTCTCTATGTCTTCGCACCACACCCACCACACCCAAATAACATTGATATTGAGAAGCTTGAATATCTGTTGTTCTTAATGACTAAAATAACATTTCTCCTTAATTTTCCCTTTACTTTGAGCAAGAAATCTTTTTCGATCAACTTTCATATCTTGATAAAGAATTTTGTAATTTTTATTTCAACTAACAAATTTATTGGTTACCCTCTCCAATCCAATAAACTTTAATGGTTCTATTATTCATGTATTCATTTTTTTTATAGAACTTTAAATTCAACTATGAAAATATAATGATATAATATATTACCTGAAAATTGCTTAATTTATAAAAATATGTCACTTTCTCAGTCTTTTGTTAACTTGAAGAGAGTTAAAAAGAAGATTAGCAAAATCCAGAAAATGTTGGAACAACATCAAGTAATCTCAACGTTCAGGTAGATTTATGAAAAATGTTGCAGTTAAGACATCTACATACAAGTGGGTCAAGTCTCTTACGTGGGCCTCTTACCAAAATACGGATGGTTAAGAAAGATCCTTTTGTAAGTAGAAACATATAAACCATTTCTATAGTTTCTATAGTGAATATCTTAGTCAGGACTTCCATTTTTAAAAAAAACTAGGAATTCGTGGGAACATGATCACACTTGTGGAGGAAAGAGGAGGGTCTCGCATGTTTGATAATATTGGAAAATTAGATGCCCTTGAAACGTTGAGTTGTTGAATGACACATTCCCATGTCCTTTTTCAGCAGTACTGGCTGTACAAATTTTCATCAAACTTGAAGAAGTTAATTGATTAGCTTTAGATATTGTGTTATTTTGATGTTTATTATTGGCTAATTACGCTGGGTAAGACATAATCTAATTGATTTAATTGAGTTTTGGATATGATTTTCTTTTTGGAGTGTTTGTCTAGTTTTGCAAGTAAATGGGTTGAGTTGATGATTAAAATGATGAAATACAAGGAAAAGAAGCGATCTAGGATAATGGGAGGCAATATAAGTATTCTCCTAAACGCATTTGGATGGAAATTCCAGTGATTGCTCTAAAACGAATGAAGAAGTGAGTCCGGACGGAAGAACATGTACGTTCAGACGCGTGTTTCTTAAAAGTCAAGACAATCATACGCATCTGGAAGGTATAAGCCATGCGTCCGAACGCGTGTTTGGAATTTGCCCAGATCTTCATGTTGTTAAGTTTTTGCTACCCCATTGCCTAAAAAAAGGAATGTAATTCTAAATTTTGACTAATTTTTTTCTCCTAGTTTTCTTCCTTTTAGTTTATTGTATTTACTTTATGGCCAGTTAAAAGCCCAACTAAGGCTAAGAGAGATACTTTCAATGAAGCATGACATTTATTTTTGATCCAATTTTTTTAATACTTGATTTATTCCTTTTATTTATTCTTATCTTTTAGTAAATTTTTTGCTCTGTATAAATTCTTGATTCCTTGTGCCACATACATCAAATGTTTGAGATTTCACGTTGCTGGAGAACTTAATTTATCGTAAACTTTGGGTGTGGTGAATGCTTGTAATCTACATGTGAATTCCTATATTTATTCAAATAAATTATTGGTTATAACTTTTGATGTTTTCATATTATCACCGCTAAATATTCCAGTTGGGATCACCTCCCATATGGTTCCCAACTGAGTTCGAAAGGTGAATCATAAATAATTACTAAGTAGATTTGAAAGAACATTCCTGATGCTTTAGTGTTTCAGTTACTATTTTAACTAAATCAATCTTTGTTCTTTTTAACAAAACCTTTTCTCAAACAACCTTCAAAATAATAGCTGAACGTTACAGAAGAAGAAGAAAAATGAAAATTGATTGAAGAAGAATAAGGATGATCACTTAACGTTAACTAGTTGGAAAAAAAAAACAAAAACCGGTTGGAGAAGAAGAAGAAGAACGATAATGGCTGATGGTTAGAGAAGTAGAAAGAAGATATGTTTGATAGCAAATATATTGAGAGTATAATTCAAAATTCAAAATGGATGATGATATAAGGAATACACGTTAGATGACAAATCTTTTGAGAATATAATTCATACATTAAATTATGCAACATTTAATATAATAAAAAAATTCAAAAAATAAAATACTTGTCAAATCTAATATGTATGATTTAAGGAGAGGACAAATATGTCAAAGAAAATTTTTAAAAAGTTAGAATGTGTATCTACACACAATAAAGTTAGGAAGATGATGACTTAATAACTTAACATTAAGAGCTATGTACTTAAAGACTAATAAGTCTAATTTGGTGTGCTCCTTCACAATTCTCCCAAAAAAAGAAGCTGGTGAACATACCCTTGCTTTCTTTCATTTTCTCTTTCCCTTTTGCTTGTGAATCTACATACACCCTTTTTGTGTCTCCTTCAGATAAATCTAGTATCTGCTTAAACCCAACAATCTTTTGGTCCAAAATGTCTTGCTTAATATGAACCTCCTTGATTTCTTTCTATTGTTCTCTTATCCTAGTAGGGTTTTTCTTCTCCATCGACGGACTAGAGCCTGAGTAGGCTTCCAAAGGAGTAGGATCTTGCTAGCTCATTCAAGTGACAAACTTTTTTTTCTTCTCTCCTTTTTTGAGTCCTATTGAGTGCTTGGTACCATGTCCTAGATGGAAATTTTGAGTGTTGGACTTGGTGCCATCTCTTATCAAATATCCCATATCTCTTTCGAGATTGTTGTTCTTGATGTTCTTGCTTCTTAATCTTCTGCCAAACAGTTTTCATGGCCATCGATGGTCTAGCAAAATGGTCCACCCCTTGTGTCTTCCCTCTTTGTCCCTAGTACTGGTACCTAGCACCCCTTCCATTTCTCCCAATGTCTGGGAGAAAATGGGGACTAGGCTGGTACTTCTCCTTAATTGTGAAGATACCTAGATCCATACCATCAAAGATCTTCTCATAGCCATTGTATATCTGCACATTCCCTTCATCTTTGGTACTAAATTGGAGCCCTTTATTAGTAAACGCTTTCACTATTTCATCTAGTGGGATTGCTTCTGGTTTGACTATCTCCTTGGCACACTTGAAGCACATAACAAGTGGCTCTTCTTCTTTGGGGCCAAGCCTGCTTTGGATTGGCATTCTCATTTTGGGGACAATTCTTTCTTTACTAACCACAGAATTGACTATTTTACTTGTCTCCCTGCATGTTAATAGAAACCATATTAACACTTACATCCCTAGGAAAATGATATTTATCTCTTTCATGGTTTCTTCCTCCTTTGTATCATAATTAAGCATCCCTTTTGTATTAAGTCTTGCACTCGATTTCTAAAAATAATACAGTTCTTAGTTGAATGCCTAAATGAGTTATGCCAATTTTAATATTCTTTTCCTTTTCTATCTTTTTCTAATGGAATGCTATGTCCCTAAGACAGAACTGTAAAACTTATGGTTGATCATCTCATCAAAGAGAGTATCAGCCATCGACAAATCAAATGAATACAATTTAGAGGTTTAGGGTGCATCATTTTTAAAGGGATGATTAGATGGCATTTCAACAAGGTCTTTAATATTTTTCAGGGTGTCACACATGATTGGTGATTTCCGTATGATCTGTGCCACATCAATTTCAACTTCCCCATCGAAAACTTGGAAATAAATTCCCAATGAACTATTTGTCATTTGTTGCTCTTTCCTAAACAATATTTCATATCTGGTAGCCCTGGTTGAGAGTTCAAATAGTTCTTTTTTAATTCGAAGTCAAAACTATTTGGGCCAATTTTACCAATTCTATTTCAGGCAAGTAAACATGACATTTATTTCTAGCCTTTTTGAATATGTCGATATACTATTTTGCAAATTCATTTGACTTATGTTTCAATTTTGACAAATTTGCCATTGAAACTTCTGGTTCATTCCTAAAGAACTGAGCATGAAATTGTTCTTCTATCTCTTGTCATGTTTAAATTCAAAAAGCAGAAAAATTAATGAACCAATTAAAGGCAATTCTTGTCAGTGATTACATGAATAACTTCATTTTTAAATTCACATTATGTTCAACTTCTCCACAATGGAAAGTAAACTTCCCCACATTTTCAATTGTGGACTAATTCTCTTCACTAAAGAAGAGATGGAATTTTGGGACTTTATATCCCCTAGGGAATTCCTCATAATCAACCCATCCTGGGTAAGGTTTTCTGAACACATGTCTCTTTTTTTTTTTTTTTTCTGAGGCCAAGATCATAGAGGTATTGAATCATTTTTACCAATTGGTTTTTGAAAACTATGTTCTGGTGGCCATCGATATGTTCAAATTGGTCAAAGGGTTGCCCCCTATCCTTGGGTTAAACTCATCTGTAGGTTCCAATGGTCCTCCCTTGCCCTTGGGATTTCTTCCTGGGAAGAAATTGGAGAGAATTTCTACAGGTTCTTCGTAGAAATTTGGAACATTCATTAATTCAAGCATGACATTCACTAAATCTTGCCTAGTGCCAGAATTAAGCTTGTGCAATACCTGTTTTAGATTCTACACAAATTCTTGCATTTGCACATTGTCTTGGCCATTAGATTGACCATTCACTGTGTTCGCAGATTTCGACTGTATGGGTACGAGAACTTACTTCATGATTGCCGTTGACTGACATCATTTCCAGAGTCCCATTAGTTCCAAACATGATCTCATATTGCTTCCTTGTTTGCACCATCTTTTTTGATCCAAGTTAAGAATGTTGTCCCATCGGACGTGTCAAAAGATTGTTAGTCCAAAATTTGTTGTGATCGACAGAGTAACTCAATCGACAGACAGTTTGTAGACGATTATTTGTGAAATGAGTTCGATTGCCTTGTTTCAAACTTTATTGAATGAAGTTTTAAAGTGATAAACACATAAAAATAATGAATCAATAAAAACAGAATTGTTTATTAATTCAATCCAACAGATTTTAGTTATAAAGAGACTGAATTAACAGTCTTTGATTACAACACTAACTACTTTCTAAAACTAACTTAGCACTACTCCTAAATACCCTGATTGTGGCTCTTGTGGGGGGTTTGAGTTGTTCTTCAACTTCCTTATTGATTGTATTTTATAGCCACTTCATTCGATGAGTTCTCTCTTAATCGACAATTAGTAAGCTTGTAACTTCTCAAACAATTATTTCCTTATTTTAAACAAAACTTTTAACTTATTATTTCCCTCATCTTTGTCAAATTCGGGTATGTGGCAATTTTTCAATGTTTTTAGACTCAACCATTCACCCATGCATGGAATATTCTTAGGATTTTATATTTTAGGTCTAAACAGTCATTAAAATATATCTTTAATTTTAAAATGCTCTCTTAATTTTTAATTTTTTCAATTTAATTTCAAAAAAATTATTTTTTGTATTAATAAAATTATTTTATTTACTTCACTCTTAAAAGTTAATCTTTTATAATATAAATTAAAACAAATTTTCCACGCTACAAAACATTTCTTTTGATACCGTCCACGTTGGATAGTGATTTCTGCCGCTGAGTTACCCTTAAGAATGTACAAATGTCAACACGTTAACGAGGGAGAGATCCATTATTAACGAGTGAACTTGAATAGTACAAAACAAAACCCACCGCTGCACCTATCTCTCCACCAAACTTTGAGTTGATTTGGAGAGAAATGCAACCGATGAAAATCAAAACTTTCAATTGCATCATTGCACACCTGAGTGACTGAGCTTTTGTTTGCAGCGGCAACCCATGAAGAGAAGGGAACACCAACCAAGAGCCTTCCGCCGGGTTAGTCCTTTGTCTCTGTCACGGTCTGTGTCTCTGTCTGTCTGTCTCTCTCTCTCTCAATGTTCAGAACCTTGTTGGGGTTTTCTCTTTGGATTCCTTTTAGGGCTATCTTTGCGTGGTCAAGGGCTGTGCAAAGAACGGTCAGAGAATTTGATTGTTTACAAATTATTTTTCTTGGATATATGGAAAATTACTTTGAGGATTTGGTGGGTTGAAAATAAGATTTGTCACATATATCATAATCAACGGATCTCCTTCCTTTGATTTGGTGGGTTTTCTGGTTTATATTTTCACTATTGTCTTGATACTTTAAGGGAGTTGTTCCCCTCCC
This sequence comes from Ilex asprella, assembly GCA_023539305.1. Classification (NCBI taxonomy): domain Eukaryota; kingdom Viridiplantae; phylum Streptophyta; class Magnoliopsida; order Aquifoliales; family Aquifoliaceae; genus Ilex; species Ilex asprella. Next base: position 10,047,760 of record CM042199.1, read on the forward strand.
ACATTTAGTTGGTTTCACTTTTTTCTGGTTTATTCTTTCAACTTTTTGTAATTTGTAGAGAATTCAAATCCAATTTTTTAAATCCATTTTGTGATCTGCGATTAATTGGTGTTTTCGGTGTGGACTTTGTGGTAGTGGAGCTGCTGGTAGAGGGAGACTTAATGGTGGTGTGGCAGTGGCTGGCTGTAGAGAGAGAAAAAGTGGGGAGGAGTTAAGAAAAAAAGTTAGAAAGAAGGAATTTTGTAAATCCATGTTTAGCAAATGAGCAATGCTACATGGACTTAAAAAGTAGACTTAAAAAATTGACTTGATAATTTCAACCATTGATTTCACTGTAGGTCCCAGCATTTATTAGAACCTACTATCTATTCAATGGTTAAGATTATCAAGTCAAATTTTTAAGTCTAGTTTTTAAGTCCATCTAGCATTACTCTTAGCAAATATCTTCTTTAAACAGTTAATGTGGATGACTCAAAAGTTAAACAAGACATTCGTTAATCAGGATGGGTGTCGTGTTGGCGTTGCCAATTTTGACCATGCAATTAATAGCTCATCAAGTTTGACTGTGATTAAATTATTTGGAATGTCTTTAATCACACTCATGTCGGACATCTTTCCATTCACATGGGTGGACCCTTTGGCTTTATCATCTATCTTGCCGTCTTCTATGCAATCAATGTTTCTGATTTCTTCCCTGTGACAAGTCCACAAAAGGTGTCTTGACCTTGCCAAATTTTGTCCATGCATTGTTGCAGGGTTACTTTCATAATCTGAACTTGAACACAGTTGCCATTGCTTACTGGTCACCAGCTTCTGCTAAGGCATCGCCAGAAAGCTTCAAAGACTCTAAAAATTAGAGGTAGAGTGAGAGTGAGGGAGGGAGAAATGGCGGAATTTTGCGTTGATATTCTCTTAGAGAACATGAACCAGCTCATGAACTCGAACTTTCGACTTTTTCTTGATGACAAGGAAATGGATCAAATCAGGTCTGTGTATGAGGAGTTAGCATTTCTGAGAAACTTCCTCAAAGAAACAGAGATGAAACGCCAGCGTGAGCATCCGAAAGTGAAAATTCTGGTGACCAAAATCATTGATGTGGCACACAAGGCAGAATATATCATCAACTCATTGGTAGTCTTCTCCGTCAAACCTACAAGGAGACACAAGGCTGATGTATTTGATGATGTTGAACCTAAAAAGAGAAGCATGGGTGAGATAATGGGTAATTTTCTTTATCCTTATCATCGAAGGCTCCGCGACATCAAAAAACAAATTAAGCCGATCATGGAAGAGGTGAGGACAATTACTGACGAGCAATTATATGCCGCTGCAATTCCACAAGTTGGAACGTCGTTTCATGCAAGGTTTTCAAGCACTAGCTCTTTTAATGTTGAGGAAGAAACTGTGGTCGGCTTTGAACATGAAGTGGAGACTATAAAAGAGCAATTAGCTGGAGTATCAAAGCAGCTAGAAGTTATCTCAATTGTGGGGATGGCGGGATTGGGTAAGACAACTCTAGCAAAAAAAATTGTACAATGATCCTTTCATTGTATATCATTTCTATGTTCGGGGGTGGACCTCTGTGTCTCAAATATATCACAAGAGAGACTTGCTGCTTGAGATTTTAAGTTCAATTGTCGAGCACAAAGATGAAATTGGCGCAATAAGCAATGAGAAGTTGGAAGAAAAGCTGTATAGATCCTTAAAGGGTAAGAGATATTTCATTGTCATGGATGATATATGGGATATTAAGGCCTGGAATGAGTTACAAAAATGTTTTCCCAATGACAACAATGGAAGTAGAATTTTGTTCACCAGCCGGCTCAAAGACATTGCTTTGCATGCTAAACCGAATAGCCCGCCCCCTCACTTTTTGCGTTTTTTAACTCTAGATGAAAGTTGGGATCTACTACTACTAAAGGTTTTTGGGAAAGAGAGCTTCCCTTCAGAATTAATGGATTTAGGGAGGGAAATTACAAGAAAATGTCAGGGATTACCTATTGCTATTGTTGTTGTAGCTGGACTTCTTGCAAAGACAGACAACACTCAAGATTGGTGGAAGAAAGTTGCTGAAAGTGTAAGTTCACATATTGTCACTGATCCGAACCATTGTATGGATATACTAGCACTAAGTTACAACCACTTACCTCGTCACTTGAAGTTGTGCTTTATCTATTTTGGAGCATTTTTGGAAGATTATGAAATTCCCATCCGAAAATTGATCTGGTTATGGATTGCTGAAGGATTTATAGAACAAACTGGACAAAAGAGGTTTGAGGATTTAGCGGAGGAATACTTGGAGGATTTAATCGACAGAAATTTGGTTTTAGTTGCCAAAAAAAGGTCGACAGGTGGAATTAGATCATGTCGTATTCATGATCTATTATGTGATTTCTGCTTAAGAAAAGCCAAGGATGAGAAGTTCTTGCAGCAGATTTATTGGCATGAAGAAGCAGCTTCTTTATCTTATTCTAGTCCTGCAAATAACCAACTTCGGAGGTCCATTTCTTCTTTCTTTTTCAAGTTGTCAAATAATTTGTCCTTTAAGAATGCTATGAAAGAGAATTTTCTGCAGCATAGTTATAGGTATGAACAACATCGCCTTTGCATCCATTTTTCATCTTCTTCTTATTCCTCCTCTTTGCTCTCCTTGTCTTCGTCCTCCTCCGCATCCTCCTCTTCAAATCCCATCCCAATCCATTATGACTTGCTTGATTATATTTCTTCTCAGCCATCTACTCTACTCATTCGCTCGTTTTTGTTCTTTGCCACTGAACGGAATGCATTATCTCAGAATAGAATGCCTTTCAGTTCTCGAGTTTTCAAATTTCTTAGGGTATTGGATTTATCAGCCATTTCTATCAATGTCTTTCCGAGACATATAATATATCTAGTTCTTTTGAGATATTTAGCACTTCGAGGTAAGAATTTGAGTCTCCCATTTTCAATAACCAAGCTGTGGTTCCTAGAAACTCTTCTCATATCAGAAGGGATGGGTGCATGCATACCACCATATATATTTAGTATGGCACGGTTGAGGCATTTATGTATTGCAGGGGAAAATTATATAGAGGCGACCGATTCCTCTTTTTATTGTGATCTGCAAACTTTCTCACTAGTAAACCCTAGAAGATGCATAAATTTGGCACACACTCCCAATCTTCGAAAGTTGGGATTTTGTGGAGATTTTATAATTCAAGAAAACCCATTTCCACGATTTTGGTTTCCTGATCTAGACTTGTTGAACCACCTTGAATCCTTGAAGTTGTTGAATAGAACCTTTGGAGGAAATCCCTTACCTCGCTATGGGCAAGGGTACAATCTCGAAGGGGTTAAGTTCCCCCAAAACCTTAAAAGGTTGACTTTGTCACTTACCTATCTAGAATGGGAAGCAATGTCAACACTTGGAATGCTACCCATCCTGGAGGCTCTAAAGTTAGAATTTCAGGCATGCGTTGGACCACGGTGGGATACAAGTGATGGAGGGTTTCTTCGACTCAAATACTTGAAATTGTATTACATGAATCTCGAGCAATGGAATGCTGATAGGACTAACTTCCCAAGCCTTCAGAGTTTAGTTCTACACAGATGTGAAAAGCTCAAGGAGATTCCATCTGATTTGGGAGATATAGCCACACTACATACAATTGACTTAAGCTGGTGTAGCCGTGCGGCTGTGTATTCTGCCAGGCAGATTCAGGAAGTGCAACAAAACAACGGAAATGATTGGCTGAAGATTTTTATTAATCCTCCAGATTGGGGGCCATGACCAAGTCTGCATTGTGCTATGGTGAAAGGTGATGCAAGATTTTAGTAAGTAGACCTCAAATCACACTCTGTTCATTTGTTAAATTATATGTTTGAACACAATCCAGCAGAAGTATTGTCAATAATGGTTATGCCCACTAAAGCGTGCCTGAGTTTCAAGTATTGTCAAACACCTTCTGATCTGATTTATGAAAATATATGTATTTGAACTCAATTTGGCGGAAGTACTGATTTAATCGACTAGGTATACTAAAGTGTTACTGAGTTTCAATATTTCAGCTCTTTAAAGTAATCTCTTTTGCATGGTTAAGCACTTTTTGATCTGATTTATCAATCTATATGTATGTTTGATTGTTGAATTCTTCACCTACGAATCTTTTTACTTTTTGTCGATCTAAGTCTTTAACCTAATGTGATGATCTTGAATGCCTGTGGCCGTCAAGAAAAACATGGTCAATATTGCACCAAAATGTCTTTAGGTGGAATCATCAGGTTGAATTTCTTTTTTTGGGAACTAATCCTCATCTTGAATTTCATACTTGAAATTGCTATTTTTTTTTTTTAAGTTTTTCAACCGTTGCATTACTATTGACTGAAGTTAACATAAAATGGAGAGAAGAGAGCTAAAGCTTCACATAGGATAAGAAATGGTGGTACGGTTTATTTTCCCTTTGGTTTTGTTAACATTCCAAAAAACCTTTTTTCTTAGGTTGAAACACAGGCGGTTCAAGGCATTGAAGTTGCTGATCAATGAATGCGGACGCTGTGGAGTTAGACTGGAGGCTTGAAAATGATATGATTTCTATGCTTGTGAAGCCCTTGGGGTCTCTTTCAGAACAAAGTAATTCTCTGTCACAACCAAAAAACAAAATTTCAAGGAAGGAGACGCATATGCGATACAAACCATAGAAAATTGAAAAGTTCCTGGGCATAATAAGTACCATTACACGTTTTGTGCTTGCATTTATAACTTCTCTCCACGGATGTATATGGTGATATGTTCATGTCCTGTTTTACTGCTCTGTTTTCATAATTACTTTTATCCAAGAGGATTTCTTCATTATGCGATTGTGCTTTCAGATTTTTTTTTGGGTAAAACCTGTACTCTATTGATGTAATTGGGCAGTGGTGGATGTGTAATCTCAGTCTGAATATATCAGCAACGTTTATGCTATCTTAGGGATTGAGTTATGCGAGAGAGGTAGAGAGAGGTAGAGAGAGAGAGAGAGAGAGTCAGTTTTATGGGAAATAAAACTGTATCCTGCGAACGGGTAGTCATGACTAGTAGCATCTCGAAAGCTATGAAGCCTAAAATACTGTCCAATGGTCACCCATTGAATGGCCAAGGTGGGCAATCATATGGAAGTGAGTCCAACGCCCCAACCCCGCTGTCTAAGCTTAGCCAGAAGAGAGAGGAAAGACTAACCACTGCCCATCCAACACTCACAAAACAAATTAGTAACCAATTGGATCATTGTATATCCAGCTACAATGTGTTAATGGGGGGATACTTGGATTTGAGTATTGGTTGGGGGAGTCTGGTTTTGGCCAGCTCTCCTCTATGTATATTTGATGTGATAAATTAAAAATCAATGCTAGGGGACCCAACATGGTTTACAAGTCAACTATACTGTGTTCAAGTATTAATCATTGAAATAGTGAAATGAATGAAAAAAAAGAGACGAGGACAAATCACACTACTAAATTATGAACAATGTGACTTGAATTTAATTTGTTAATCTTATTTGTTGACGAGTAATCCTATTTGAACTTAAAAATATGACTTAATTTGTTGACATAATGATGTGGCTTCAGCGAAACTATTGGATCAACACCAAGTTCCAATATTTGATGGAGTTCACAGTCAATCCAAAGGTTTCAATGAATTAAGTCAGTAAATTAGATCCCAATAGCATTGCTCTTTGTTGGCTTAATTGTTTTGTATCATGGATTGGCAGGAAATTCCACTATTGGTTAGAATCTGTTACCAATTCAATTGCTATGATACATTAGGTTAACAAATTAGATCTCAATAATATTTTTTTCGTGAGTTATTGATGTGGTTTGGAAGAATAGCACATTTTTTTTTTTGAACTGGTATAGCACAATTTCCTTTCGGTTTTTTCATAAAGAACTTCCATGGCTTGCACTATTCGAAAACTTTTCAAAGCAAAGTAACTTCTCGACTAATTTAAGTACAAGCCAACCTGTAGTCTCTATCATAATCAAAATGTAAATATATAGGATAGAAATTAGCACACGCAATGATTACATAGATTAGTTTGCTAATATGGAAGGTTTCTCTTGCATAATGTTAGAGATAAAGATTAGTTCCAACTAATTTTATCTCCTTGTTGATCCTCCCAGCTCAAAAATTCAAATTTCTTCTTATTCCACAATCTGTATCAATCCTTTTGAATCTAGTATTCTATAAGTACATGTACATTGCAAACATTAAATATACAGAAAACAAAAGCTCATTTGAGTTATTATATATGGTATCAGAGTCATATTTTTCATCATGAGCATCTCTTCTGCCGAAAGTGAACAGCCTCCCAGTCCTCCAACCTTCTTTTTCAATGTTTCCTTCGGCCAATACTGCCATTCTTGCTACCAAACTCACTGAACACAACTATCCAATTTGGGTCTCCCAAATTTTGCCTCATCTCCGAGGACATCAAGTACTCGGCTATGTCAACAGCAGTATCCATGTCCTACTAAATCTCTAAAGACAGGTTCCACTACAACTATGAACCCCAATTACATTGAAAGGAAAAAGACATGATCTACTCCTTTTGGGAGGGTTAATTTCATCATTATCAAATGATGTTCACGCCCAAAAAATTGGGCTATCTACCTCCCACGCCGTGTGGACAGAATTGGAAGCCTCATACGCAGCTCAATCTAGAGCTTGTACTCTTCAACTTCGAATGGAATTACAATCGATCAAAAAAGGTCCTGACTTCATTCACAATTACTTTTATCGTGCCATGACCATTGCTCATCAACTTGCTATTGCCGATTGTCTAGTTTCCAATGACGATCTCATTCTCAACATCCTCGACGGTCTATCCTCCGAATATGGCCCATTTCGTATGACGGTTACTACTCGATCAAAATACCTCTCTCTTGCTGATTTGCTTGGACATGTTTGAAATCGCACTGGACATGTGGCGCTTCAATGTCACAACCAATTCAATAAAGCGTTTCAATACACCTGCCCCTACCCAGTTTCCACTGGCTTACAACATCTCAGTTCCTACAATTCCCACTGATCAATGGTATCCCAATTCTGGCGCCACCAATCACATTACCTCGGACCTTTGCAATCTGAACTTCTCCTTCGAATATCATGGCAATGACACTGTTCAAATCGGTAATGGCCATTGTTTGGGTATTAAACATCTTGGCTCTTTCTCTGTTCACAATCATAATTCTTCCTTCGTTCTCAATGATATTTTACATGTTCCAAGTGTAAAATGCAATCTCCTTTCAGTTCATAAATTTACCAAGGATAATTGTTGTTGGTTTGAATTTCATGCCTCTTATTTTTGTGTTAAGGACAACATTGCGGGGAAAGTTCTACTTCGCGGTGTTAGTTTTATAAACCCAATTCTTTAATGGGTAGTTTTTGTATTTTACTTTTGGGCTTATGATGTAATATTGAAAAGTTAAGGTGTTAGATGACATTTAAGCATGTTGTTTGTGCATTTGAAGAGGGAGTAGAAGAGTCCATAAGTCTTTCCATGCCTTTGGGAGATGAGTTCATGCACTGCTACGTGGAAAGCTGAACAGACAAAAATTGGTTTCATGCATGAAAGTGGCCAGATTCAAGGACTTTCGGCTGGAAAGCAGAGGCATATAAAGGCAATGTGTTGCTGCCAAAACAGTAGAGGCATATAAAGGCAATGTGTTGCTGCCAAAACAGTGGGATTTATGCAGAAAATAGAGGGAAAAACAGAAAGAAAAAACTATATTTTGCTGGGAAGAAAAACCAGCAGGTGTGTGACATGAACCGAAGCTCCATTCCCATTCCTTTGTATTTCTTGGGTGTTTTGCTGGAAAAATTTCAGATAAGTTATCTCATTTGTATTGCTTGATATTGTGATCATTCTTGATGAAATATAGAGGTGATTCTTGAGTGAAATTTGTGTGATAGTGTTGTAGTTTTTTTGTCCTCTATTTACTTGATTTTGTGTTCCTTTGGTGATCTATTTTGTTTTCAATTCCCAACAAAGTTGGAATCAGAGCCTGGTTATGAAATTTGGGATTTTTTGTTAAACCAAGAGTTTGCTATTTGGTTTTTTGTTATGGCCACTATCAGTAATGTGCTTCAACCCCAATTTCCCAAATTGGGAAAAGATAATTATGAGAATTGGAGTATTCAAATTAAGGTGTTGTTACAATCACAAGATATTTGGAAAATTGTTGAAAAAGGTTACATCGAGCCGACTACGGAGGAAGAACAAGCAATTAATAATGCTCAAAAGATGGTGCTTAAGAAATCAAGGAAGACGGATAAGAAGACTTTATTTCTACTTTACCAATGTATTGACGATAATACTTTTAAGAAGATTTCTTCCGCCATCACCTCGAAGCAAGCTTGAGAAATTTTGAAGAATATGCATAGAGACATTGATAAAACAATTCGAGTTCATTTTCAAATATTGCGAAGTGCATTTGAAGGGTTGAATATGAATGGAGCTGAGTCAATTTCAGAGTATTTTTCAAGAACTTTGGTGATTGTAAATCAAATGCGATGGTATGGAGAAGATATTGATGATGTTCGAGTTATGGAAAAAATACTACGAACCTTAACCCCAAAATTTGAACATGTTGTTGTAGCTGTTGAGCAATCCATGAATTTCAAGACTACGAGCGTTGATGAATTGATGACAACATTAGAAATACATGAGCAACGTATTAATAAAAAGACTTCAAGTTCTCTTGAACAAGCTCTTCAATCCAAGATTTCTTTGAAAGATGAGAAAAAAGAATTTCAAGGTAGTACATCTCAAGAAGGAAGAGGTAATGGAACACAAGCTAGAGGTTATGACAATCGAGGAAGAGGCTATGCTAATAGAGGTAGAGGAGGAAGAAGCCAATTTACTAATGATGCAAGAAATTAAAATTCTTATGATTCAAGAATTAGAGGATAAGCAAAAGCAAGAGGCAATTACAACAATCAGAGTTTTGACAAGAGAAATGTTGAATGCTTCAATTGTCACAAGTTTGGGCATTATAGCAATGAGTGTTGGGCAAGTGCAAATAAAGGTGTTGAAGAACATGTGAATTATGCCAAGAAAACAAGTAACGAAGCGGGATCTACTTTGTTGTTGGCCTACGATGGATCTGAGGAAGATAATGACAATGTGTGGTTTCTTGATTCCGGGGCAAGCAACCATATGTTTGGCAAGAAGCATATGTTTGTAGAACTTGATTTAGTGACGCAAGACAAAGTTACTTTTGGTGACTCCTTCAACATTCTGGTGAAAGGCAAAGGAAATTTTTTTATTAAGCTCAAGAATGACAATTATGATTTTATTTCTGATGTATATTATGTGCGGAATATGAAGAATAGTATTTCGAGTTTGGGGTAACTTTTAGAAAAGGGCTATGATATTAGCATGAAGAATCTGTGTCTTAAAATTAAAGATGCTCGTGGTAATTTGATTGCTAATGTGGAAATGTCCAAGAATAAAATGTTTCCTTCGAATATTCAACATGATGTTATGAGATGTTTGAATGCTATTATTAAAGATGATTCTTAGTTGTGGCACTTGAGACTTGGGTATCTTAATTTTGGTGGATTGAAGCTTTTACCTAGCAAGAAAATGGTGAAGGGTCTACCCTATATAGATCATCCGAATGAATTATGTGAATGGTGTATTATTGGCAAGCATCACTGATTAAGCTTCTCAAGAGAAATGGGTATATAAAACCAAGAAATGGGTATATAAAGGGCAATGTGTTGCTGCCAAAATAGTGGGGTTTTATGCAGAAAACAGAGGGAAAAACAGAGAGAAAAAAATTGTATTTTGCTGGGAAGAAAAACCAGCAGTTGTGCGACATGAACAGAAGTTTCATTCCCATTACTTTGTATTTCTTGGGTGTTTTGCTGGAAATTTTTTAGAGAAGTTATCTCTTTTGTATTGCTTGATATTGTGATCATTCTTGATGAAATATAAAGGTGTTTCTTGAGTGAAATTTGTGTGATAGTGTAGTAGATTTTTGTCCTCGATTTAGTTGATTTTGTGTTCCTTTGGTGATCTATTTTGCTTTCAATTCCCAACACGCAGCCCAAGCATTGACGGAACTTATGAAATCCGGTTTAATAAGGATGCCAATAAGACTACTCTTCTTCAAGAAACAACTATTGTATGGCACCAACGCCTTGGGCATCCTGCTTTTCGTATTGTTTATGGTGTTTTGAAGCAACGAGGTGCAGACATCACCACCAATAAAAGCTACGCCATCCGTGAAGCATGCCAACAATGAAAAATTCATTCTCTCCCATTTTATAATCCTTCTACTCCATTGACTACACTTTGGGAAATTGTCTACTCGGATGTTTGGGATTCAGCCCTGATGCCATCTTTTAATGGACATCGCTACTATGTTCACTTTGTAGACGCCTTTAGCAAATTTACATGACTTTTTCTCATTTATAATTGAAGTGATGATGTATTGCCGTGTTTTGTCAAGTTTCATACTTTAGTTGAAAATTTATTTTCCCACAAGATTAAATAACTTCATAATGATTGTGGGTTTGAATACCTCACAGTTTCATCATATCTCGCACAACATGACATCAGACATTGAGTTTCTTGTCCTCATACCCACCAACAAAATGGCTCCGCCTAAAATTATTGGCACATGCTTCACTGCCACTTTTATTTTGGAATTTTGCATTTGAAATGGCAATTTATTTGATCAATTGTCTTCCTTCAAGGTCTTAAAAAATTCGACTCCGTTTGCGAAATTATTTCAATGGCCTTCGGATTACAATTTTCTTAATGTTTTTGGGTGTATATGCTATCCATGCCTATGACCATATCACCTTCCCAAGTTAAATTTTCGTTCAACAAAATGTATCTTTCTTGGCTATAATCCGCAACATTATGGCTACTGGTGCTTTGATCCTCACAGTCGCGAAATGAACTAAACCCGAAATGTAGTCTTTCATGAGACTTCCTTTCCTCTTGCAAGTTCTATCTCCACATTCTTCGCCATCAAAGCCCACTACAATCCATCTTCCGCCTCCTCTAGTGGAAACAAAACCCTTTTCAACTCATCACCCACTATTGAAACCATTACTTCTCCAATTACTGTTGCTTTTCTCAACCCACCCTTTGCATCAGCAGAAATTTCCTCCAGCCTTGCTTCGAATGTTCAGCCCCCACCACTCCTTTCTACCACTTCTTCACTAGTTGCCGCTACATCATAACCTATATCACCTGATCTTCCTTGTCCGCCTCCTACCCCAACCATCTCATCCAATGATCATTAGGTCCCAAGACGGCATGCAACGCCTCAAAATTTTGAACTCTGCTACCAAATATCCACTACCTCAATGCTACCTCTCTACTTCATCCTCGGCTAAAATTCCCACTTGTGTGACCACGGCTGATCGTGATCCACTTTGGCATGCCTCCATGGCTGATGAACTTAATGTCCTTCTGCGTAATGGTACTTGAACTCTTCAAAAACCACCACCACTCAATGGTGACATTGTTGGTTATAAATGATTTTTTTTGGATCGAACGAAAATTTGATGGCACAATTGAAAGATATAAAAGCTCGTGTTGTTGCGAACGACTTTAAACAACAAGAGGGCACTGACTACACCGATACATTCAGCCCAGTCATCAACTAGTCACCATTCGCATTGTTATAACCATTGCCATTAGTTGGGGATGGTTTATTCATGAACTTGACATCCATAATGCATTTTTACATGGAACTCTTAATGAAACAACCTCCTGGTCTCAAGCATTATTCATGAACTTGACATCCATAATGCATTTTTGTTAACTCTTGTTTTCCTAACCATGTCTGTAGATTTTGAAAATCTCTGTATGGTCTCAAGCAAGCCCCTCAAGTGTGGTTTGCCCGATTAAGCATGTTCTTCATTTGTCAAGGATTTACGACCTCTCAAATGGATAAATCTCTTTTCATCTGTAAAATCACCTGGGCCATCATATATTTTCTTGTTTATGTTGATGGTCTCATTATCACCGATAGCTCTTCGGCTTCAATTCTCTTATCACTAAACTTGGCCAAGAATTCTCCATAAAAGACCTCGACAATATCAACTTCTTCTTGGCATTGAAGTCCTCCATGCACCTCAAGGACTTTTGCTAAGCCAACGCCAATATATTGTGGATATGGTAAAAAGATCTGCAATGGATGGGGCCAAACCACTTTCTAATCCATTTCATGATACAACCTTGCATCACAATATATTTGGGGTGCTACAATATGTTATAGTCACAAGAGCATACCTATCCTTCTTTATCAACAAGGTTTGTCAATTTATGCACAAACATACAATTGCTCATTGGCCTGCCGTTAAACCAATTCTTTGATACCTGATGGTGTATAGAAGGTGGGTGAGTAGTGGTGGAGTGTTAATCGTGTGAATACTGATTTGAGCTACAAGGCTCGTGAGAATTGTGATGAATTTCTTTGGGGAATGGGAATTGCCAGTGCAGAGAAAGTATAGTGGTTTGCTGAGCTAGGGGGTTCGGCTAATCTACTCTTTAATGGAGTCTCTTGCTCCTTGGATCTATATATCCCTCGAATGTATGGTTTTCAAAATGCTTTCATATAACCGGGATTGCCTTGTCTGCCTTGAAGGCGCCGTGTGATATTTATAGTTTAACTCCTAATCTTTATGGGATCTCCAGCGAGATCTTCTCCTTACACTCGTAGGATCTCCCTTGATTTGGGTAGAATATCTTGGTCAGTTGAGAGTTTTTTACCTTGATTTTAGCCTTCTATTGCTTCGGGGGCGCCCTCTACTAACTAGTTGTTCCTTTCACATTTTCTTAATTACTTCATTAGTGGGGAGTTTTAGGTCTAGACCACTGAGATCTGGATAGCTTATTTGACCTCCTTGTTTGACCTCACCTCCTGAGCTCATACCTTTTTTCAGGTATCATCAGTTGTCCCCCAACCCTTAACCCAAGCAAGCTTGGGCAGGGGCTGAACTGAGGCTGAATTAAGGTAAAATTGAGGTAGACCTCCACACGTCAACCTCGATTCACGCACGAACAGGTTTTTCTGACAATTTTGGGCAATCATTTCTTCCCTCATTTCTCACGCATATTCCCCACTTTTGATACCCACGTACCAAAAGCTTTAAATGCCTCTGCACTAATGGGAAATGTCTTATTTCACCCTTTGAATTCTATCTCTAGGTTTTTCCCTTTCTTCTTCCTTGCGATTTCTGATCTCCCCAAATCTGTTATTGCTCCTAGGGTTTCACCGGAAGTCGTTTTTCTCTGATTTGGTTCAAAAGATTTTGCGAGGCTTGCTTTCGTACTGAGCTTCGATCAGTCGCTCAACTTCGATTAGGTACTCTTTTTGGATTTTAGTTGATCCTTCGTTCTAGATCCCTCGAATTCGAGGTGGTTACTACATTTCTGGATTTTTCGATTCTATTATTTTAGGAATCGTTGTTACTCCTTGTCTCGTTTTCCCATCATCTTGTACCCTTATTCTATTGCACGAATCTTCTTTATTTGACGTTGTTGTGTCGACCCTGGGATTCTTAGGGAGTGCTCAGCTAACGTTCCTTCTCTTTATCGCTCTTTCAAACTTTTTTTCTCTTGCTCAGTTATGTCTGCTTCTTCTGAGGCCACAGGCTCATCTATTTCCCTTATGGGGGGACAAGTTTCCTCAAATAGAGGAGGACGAATTAGGAGAGGTTGGTGAAAAAATAGATAACTTTCCTGGAGTTGATGCTATAGAGATTACCAAGGTCCCTCAGGCTTCTCCAGGGTCTTCTTCCATTCTTAAATGATCTCAAAAAGGGAAAGCCAAAATGAGCTTGAGTAGCGCTGAGGACTCTGGGCCTGCTCCTCGTGCTTCCGACCTCATTGGCTCTAACGAGGTCACTCCTACACTTATGCAAGTCATGTCTGCTAGGTTTGGGTTTCCTGAGGGTATGTGCTATTGGACTCCCTCAACCGACATTAGGTATGATTTCGAGGTCCCTAAGAAGACTTGTTTCGTTATATCTTCTCTTGAGAACGGGCTCAGATTCCCTATGCATCCCTTTATCAAATTCGTCCTCCAACACTTTAATGTCTGCCCTACTCAAATCTCTCCTAACTTTTGGGGGTTGTTGCTGGGCCTTCTGGTCTTTTTTAAGAAAAACAAAATTGGCACCCCTACTGTTCCATTGCTCATGAAATTCTTCAATGTCAAATTTAATCCCGACAATTTTCTGTACATTTCCAAATGGGTGAATACCCCAGCCTTGATCATTGACTTCCCTAGCTCTCACAAGAACTAGAAGAAGCAGTTCTTCTTTGTGTCAGGGAAGGCGTGGAAATTTAACCCCAGTGATGCCATTGACACTTTTCCAGTCCCACGCTCCTGGGTAGGTTCAGGCAACCTAGGTAAGCTTAAGATTTTAAAAATTCTCCCCTTTTTTCCTCGTATTGTTAGATGTTGAGCTCACTTCTTTGGTTGTCTCAGGTATTCATCCTGAACTGGGAGCAGAGGACAGAAGAGATCTGATCACTTTCAGAGGTTCAAAATCAGAGCGGTATTCCACTCTGATTAACTATTTCGAGCTCACCAGACTAGGTTTTAGTCCTTCAGAGGTGAGGATCGAAACCCTCATCCCCATTAATATTGCTGGAGTAAAAGAAGTGGCAGGTAGTTTTCTGTTTTCAACTTCTACCTCTTTTAACCTTTCTTCTCTATCCCAAAGTCTGATATCCAAAGGGCTATAACTATGCCCCTTGGGACTTTCATTTCTACTGCCCTGTTTGGTGCTACTTCGATAAGTTTCTGGTTTCTCAACTTTTTACTACCCCGCCAAGAGGTCTTTGAGGCCTTAAGCTCTTATAGGGGCATGAAAAGGGAGTATGATGTCTTGCCAGAAGCGAGCGATGTTCTTCGGAATGACCTCGAGGTGCAGAGGGCTGCTGCTCAAACGAAGGTTGACCTAATTGTTAAGTTAACAAACAATGTTACCACCTAGTGGGCCACTAGATGGCTCGCTTTCCAGGACTGAGCTGAAAAAACATATCCAGACCTAGATTTCGACTTTGAGATCCCAACTAAAGAGGAGGCAGAGGTGTCTAATACTGAGGCTAGTGCCTTTGCCCTTTTTGCTTCTGAGATAGCTCTTTAAGGGGCTGAGGTGCCTATCCTACCTGCTGAGGTCCAGGCTCAATGTGTTCCTTCATCTTTGGCCATTTTTACAAGTCTCACCCCTGAAACTGCTCATGTTTCTATGACTGAATATCCTACTACCTCAAATGTCACTTCATCCTCTACAGACCTTGTGGTTCAGACTCCTATTCCGACATTGCCAATAGTTGGAGTCGAGGTCTCTGCTCCTTCGTCTATTCCTGAACTCCCAAAAACTTCAACTGTTGATCTACCAGGTTTTTCTCCTTTAGAAGCTCCCTCAGTCAAGCTGCTAGACTCCTCACCTTTAGAAACTCCAACAGCCAACCTTCTAGACTCCTCTCCCCTTGTTCCTAATATATAAACTTAGGATTTTCTCCTTTTTTTTTTCTTTTTAAAGAATGTAAGCTGAATTACTATGTTTTACTAAATGAATGTATTTTTCTTTTTGAATTGCTGTTGCTGTAGCTTTTATGCTCCCTGCCTCCCTTTGTTATATTTCCATTATTGCCTTTTATTTTCCTTGCCCCTACCTTGAAGAGGACTTAGTTCTTCTTGAAGTAGACTTGTCAAGAACTCTTCAAAGAGCTGAAAAGTTGAAGAGCAGGTGGGTTGCTAAGGTCCTACCCTTTTGGGAGATCGTTCTTGTTGTTAGATACCCTCAAGGGAGCATTGGATGATGAATTTGACATTCCTCACAACGATAAGAGCCTTAATGTTCCTGGCAAAGAAAGTAAGCAGCTTGATGTTGAGGTCCATGCAGCCAAAAGAGCTGTCATCAGCCCAAAAAAATCTGAGAGGCCTCCTTATGAGCACAAGAGGTATAACCTAACGAGACTCACTTATGAGCAAAAAGGAGGCTGTGTGTCTAAGTCCTGCTTAGGCGGTGCTAAAGATCCTCTAGCTTGAGCATGCGTCCGCATAGAACTGTGTTTATTGTGTCCTGAGGTCGTTTTGAAATAATCTGAGCTCTTCAGAACCGGCAGAGTTGAATTAGCCGAGCTAAACACCGATTCTCTCTTTATCGTGCGTGTCCACCTACTTTCCAAATTCGTAACTGCCACCATAATTTTGGAAACTCAAGGGACCACCGACTTTGTTTTTCATGCATTTCTTGGTTCCTTAAAACTCAGGATTTCCTAAAGTTTCCATAACTTCTTGGATTTTCATTATTGCCTATAAGTCTTTGAGTCTTTTCTTGAATGGTATTTCTTTCCATTAATTCCTTCTTCTTTTTTGTTCCTCTCTTCTGTGTCTCTAATGGCTGCCCCACTTTCATCTCTATTCCAGCAACGCGCTTCCATTGAGATTGACTTTAAATGGAAATCCCGCTACTTGGCTCCTTCTGTGATCACTCCTCCGGGGTTGGAAGAGATCCGAAGACTATTTCGTCTTCATACGGACTTATCTTTACAAGTTCTGACCTTTGACGAGCCTTGCAACTTTCTTCCTCGAGGGAAAGTTTGCTTCTTTGAGGGCGCTTTGGTGATGGTCTTCGACTCCTCGTCCATCCTTATATTGGAAGGGTTCTAGCTTACCATGGTTTATGCCCCTCTCGTCTCTCTCCCAAAGGATAGGCCTCCATGATTAGCTTCTTCCTCTTCTAGCGCTTGCATGTTAATGAATTCCCCACAGTTGCTAAGTTTCTTTACTTTTATGATCTTGAAGAGGATGAGGTCCCCTACTTCAGTTGCTTCCGATGGAGGTACTTTCGCATGCGTCTCCTGGTCCTTGACCTTCCCCCTCCTCCTAAAGGGTGGGCTCAACATTTTTTCTTCACTTCTAAGGGTTCCTAGAGGTTTGTAGAGGAGCTCTGCTCAAAGAACAGGGTTCCTCACTTGTGGAAGAGTTCTTCTCATAAAGGTGGATGTATTAGGAAGTTTCCTTGCTTAATGTTGTGGTAACTTGTTCTCAC
Source organism: Ilex asprella (assembly GCA_023539305.1). Lineage (NCBI taxonomy): Eukaryota > Viridiplantae > Streptophyta > Magnoliopsida > Aquifoliales > Aquifoliaceae > Ilex > Ilex asprella. The sequence continues at coordinate 10,064,813 of CM042199.1, forward strand.
TGCATTTTTGTTGTGTAGGTATGCCTGATCTGGATTTGGTGCAGATGTTGAAGATCGAGAAAGTGAACCAAGCTTAATCTATGCCCTTCTCAGAACTGGACACACCCGAGAACCTTTTCTTAGTCAGTGCTGCATCAACTGCTCTGGAGTTTGCTTCCTTCCTAGACTCTCCTGTCTCCTCCCCTCTCGAGACAGATGAAGATGAGGATGTTGTTACGTCTTCAAGGAAGAGCAGAAGGAGTGGGTCTAGCTGTTCCTCTTCTCCCTCTTTTGGTCCCTCCTTTGGTATGGTTTTGTTTTCCTCTACTAGGCAAAAACTCTTTAATATGCTTTTAGAGGCAGAGAAGGAAAAAGACGAGCTGAGGGAGGAGAACTTCCGCCTGAAGGAAGAGGTTGCTGAGCTAAAGAGACGACTTGGGGAGAGTTAGGATCTTCCCTTTTTCCCTATACTTCATTCTACTTTGCTAAATTTAGAGAACTCTTATGCAGCATTTGCGTTTTTCTTCTATTGAATGCTTGCTCTTCGTGTGTGTTTATGAACTGTAGAGCTTATCTCTTTTTCATGAGCTGATGAGCTCATCAATTGATAGGCTGAAGAGCTTGCTGACAGTTTATGAGCTGAAGAACTCATTTTAGCTTTATGAGCTGAAGAGCTCATCTTTAATTTTTTGAGTTGAGGAGCTTGTCTTAATTTTTATGAGCTAAAGAGCTCATCGTTAACTTTGTAGGTACTCAGTAGAATCATGCTGGAAAAAGTTAAAAAACTTGTTACTTTATTAAAAGCAGATTTCATAAAAGAAATTCACTGAAAAATCTTTTTGAGATGCTTTGCATCCTAAGAATGAGGTAGAATTTTTTCCTCTTTTGTTTGTAACTCATAGTTTTCAGGTCTAACCACCATTGAGATGATGTAAAGACCTTCCCAGTTAGGACCTAATTTTCCATGAGAGGGGTCCTTTATTGTAAGCAGGAGCTTTTTAAGTACTAGATCTACAACCTTGAAACTCTCGTGTCTGACCATTTTGTCGTAGTATCTTGTTATCTTCCTCTAGTAACTCTTGATGCGATGCAGAGCTCTATTTCTCTTTTTGTCCAAAAGATCAAGATTTAGCAGAAGTGACTTATCATTGTGCTCGGGTTTTGTGAACTCAGCTCTAGGGGACAAGATTCTGATTTCTACAGGTGTCACTGCTTTGGTTCCAAAAGTCAAAGCAAATGGTATTTTCTAAGTTTTCGGCTTCACAATTGTCCTGTAAGCCCACAGTACCTCGGGGATGTGTTCTACCCATTTTCCTTTCAGAGCTTCCAACTTGGTCTTCAAGGCTGCCTTTATAGTTCAGATGGTAACCTCTGCTTGTCCGCTGGATTGAGGATGTGTCAGAGCTGAAAAGTAATTCTTTATCCCGAGCTTAGCGCATAACTTCCTGAACTTATGGTTGTCGAATTGCCTTCCATTATCGGAGATGATTGCTCTAGGGATTCCAAACTTTCAGATTGTTGAATTCCACGTGAAGTTCTGAACCTTTTGTTCTGTAATTGTGGTCAAAGGTTCCACTTTTACCCATTTGATGAAGTAATCTACTCCAATGATGGCAAACATGCACTGTCCCACACTAGTGGAAAAGGATCCCAGTAAGTCCAATCCCCATTGCTGGAAAGACCAAGGGCTCACCACCGAGGTCAAGAGCTTAGGTGGACAATGGGGATGTTGGCGTGTACCTGGCAGACCTTACTTTTTTTACCAGGCTAGTGACATCTTTGAGCATAGTGGGCTAGTAGTACCCTTGTCTTAACGCTTTTCCCGCCAAAGATCGAGCTCCGATATGGTTACCGCAAACTCCCTCTTGGACTTCTCTAAGTATGTAGTTAGCGTCCTCATCTCCCACGCATTTAAGGAGAGGCGTCAAAAAACCTCGTTTATACAAGTTTCCTTGCAGAATGGAGAATCTGGCTGACTTGGTTCTTAGCTTTGTAGCCTTCTTGGGGTCTTCTGGAAAAGTTCTGTTCTGAAGATATTCTCTGATGGGGTTCATCCAGCTCGACAGTGCCAGTACAGGGAGAACTTCTTCATCCTCAATACTCACAGATGACTCTGCTAGGTGCTCTACTAGTATTAGCCTATCCAGGTTTTCCTACGAGGCTATCGCCAGCCTTACCAAAACGTCTGCTCTTGAATTCTCGGTTCAAGGGACGTGTCTGATTTTAACTTGTAAAAACTTCTTGATCAACCCTTGCACCTTCTTCAAGTAAAGGACCATTTTTTCACCTTGGCCTCATAAGACTCTTCTATATGTTTCACCATGAGTTAGGAATCACTATAAATTTTGAGCTGTTCTGCCTCCATTGAATGAAGAAGATTGAGTCCAGTGATCACTGCTTCATTATTTGAAGCTTTAAACCCGAACCTAAGGGCGTATTCGACATTTATTCTTTCTAGGGAGGTCAGAATTAACCCCGCACTACTTCCTTAAGCATTGGTAGCTCCATCTACTGAGAGTTTCCATGTGGGGAGGTCTGGCACTAGTTGTGTACCTCCATAGGTGCAGCTGTTGTGAATTTTGCGATGAAATCTACAAGAATCTGTCATTTGATCGTTGATCTTGGCTTATACCTGATGTCAAACTCGCTGAGCTCTATGACCCATTTAATCAACCTCCTTGAAGATTCTGGTTTATGCAACACTTGTCTCATTGGCTGATCTATCGATACCTTAATAGTATGAGCTTGAAAATATGCTCTAAGTCTTCTAGCAGTTGTGACCAAGGCTAAGACAAGCTTCTCCATCTTTGGATATCTCATCTACCCCCCTCAGATCTCTGCTACAGTAGTAGACTGGTTGCTGAGCTCTATCTCGCTCCCTTACTAGTGCTGCGCTGGTTGAGAAATCCGAGATAGCAAGGTAGAGAGTAAGTACCTCTCATTCTAAAGAACTTACCAAAATAGGGGTGTGCTCAGATAGTCCTTCAAAGCTTTGAATGCTTCTTCACATTGGGTATCCCATTGGAATCCCTCCTTTAAGACTTAAAAGAATGGCTGACATTTATCACTCGATCTGGACACAAAACGACTCAGTACAGCTATTCTTCCTGTTAAACGTTGGATTTCCTTTATGTTGGATGGTGGCTACATATCCAGTACTACCTTAATTTTTTCTGGGTTAGCTTCAATTCCTCTACTGTTGACTATGAAGCTTAGAAATTTTCCCATAGACACTCCAAAGGCACATTTGGCCGAGTTGAGCTTCATCCTAAATTCCTTAAGGACCTGGAACGATTCCACTAGATGTCCAATGTGGAGCTATGCTTTTAGTGATTTTACCAACATATCATCGATGTAAACCTCCATAGATGTCCCAATTTATTTTTGAAACATTCCATTTACTAGGAGGCTGGTAAGTGGCTCCTACATTCTTCAGTCCAAATGGCATGACCTGATAACAGTACGTACCTTGTTCAGTTACAAATGAGGTCTTTTCCTGATCATTGGGATCCATCCTAATCTGATTGTATCCAGAGAAAGCATCTATAAAGCTGAGGAGCTCGTATCCAGCGGTGCCATCCACAATTAGATCAATTCGAGGTAAAGACAAGCTGTCTTTAGGGTAGACTCGGTTGAGATCTGTGAAGTCGATGTAGAGGTGTCATTTCTCATTGGTCTTCTTAACGAGAACCACGTTTGCTAACTAGGTGGGGGTAGTCCATTTCTCTGATGGCGTTGGCATGGAGAAGTTTGTTGACCTCCTCATTGATTGTCTTTCGGCGCTCGGGGGCAAAACTTCTACATTTCTGTTTAATGGGTTTGCAGGCAAGATTCACACTAAGCTTGTGTGTGATGACTGAAAGGTCAATTCCCTTCATGTCTTCTTGCTTCCAGACAAGCACCTCCATATTCTTCCTCTGGAATTGGATTAAGAGGTCTTTGATTTCCCTTCTCAACTTAGATCCCACGTAAACCAGATGCTCTGACTCCTCGTCGAGCTAAATTGGCTCCAGTTCTTCCGACGACGTAGGTCTAGTATCCAACTCGTCTCTCATGGTGAGCTTATTCAACTGGATATTTTTTACTTCTTTCTTTTTTACGGATGTCATGTAGCACTCTCGTGCCACACGCTGGTCTCCTCAGACGACTCCAATTCCATTCTCTGTAGGAAACTTCATAACGATGTGGTAAGCAGAAGGAATGGCTCTCATGGAGTTAAGGGAAGGTCTTTCAAGTAAGATATTATACACAGAAGGTGCATCAACTACTAAGAACCTTACAGTTGTGGTGGCCTGACAGGGAGGGTCACCTAGGATGAGTACGAGTTGGATTGATCCGAGGGGTAGCATCATTTCTCATAAGAATCCTAACAAATAAGCACTTATTGGCTCAAGTTTTTCTCTGTCAATATCCATTTTGTCGAATACAGATGCAAAAATGATATCTACAAAGCTCCCGTTGTCAACCAAAACTCGATGGACAATTCTGTTGGCAACAACGACTCTCACCACTGAGGGGTTATCGTGGGGATGCTGGCAGCCTTCCAAGTTTGAGTCCGAGAAAGTGATAGTTGTGTCCAACCATGGTGTCTTGGATACGGTATGCACTTCCAATACTTCATCACCTCTGATTCTTAGCAAGTGAGCTTTCCTGGTTGAGTTGGACTCCTCTCCTCCTGCAAATCCTATAGATATCACTCTATTTTTCCTAGAGGTTGTTGATGTTAGGCAGGGGCTTGCTGCTGAGGTGCCAATGGTGGTGGAGCTCGGTTCTGATTATCTTGGGTAACAAAACGACGCAGTTATCCTCGTTGGATTAGGAATTCAATCTCCTTCTTTAGCTGGATGTAGTCATCGGTATGGTGGTCATGATCCCTGTGATACTCACAGTACTTTGTGGGATCTCTCTTAGTTGGATCTGCATTCATTCGAGGTGGCCATCTCAGGAACTTTTCATTCTGTACCTCGTACAGGACCTGGGACACTGTGGTAGTAAGAGGTGTGAACTACCGAGGTGCATACCTTGGCTGCAGCGGGCCCAAGTGATCTTTGACATTTCTCCTTCTCTTAGGGGAGCGTTCCCTATCTCTTCTTGGAGACCTTTCTCTTTCTCTTTTGAGACTTGGGTCCCTCTTTTTTTCTTCCTTCCTTTTTTCTTTCTGTGATGATGAGCTCCCTACCTTAAAAAGGAGTTTCAGTCTTGGCCAACACTTCTGCCATACTTGCTTGAGGGTTTTTCGATATGGAGAACATCAAATCTTTCGATTGTACTCCCAACCTGGCAATAAAAGCAGCGATGATAAACTTTTCGTCTAGAACATCTACCTTCAGGGACTCTGAATTGAACTACTTGACATAAGATAGTAGGTTTTCATTGGGTCCTTGTTTCACATTTAACAGGTGGTAGCTTAGTTTTTGGTAAGTCCGAGCTCCTATGAAATGGGATACAAAAGATATCGAAAGCTCCTTAAAGGAAGAGATTGACGCGGGGGCTAGCCTGTTGAACCAAGCTAGGGCTGAGCCCTTCAATGGGATGGTGAATGCTCAGCATCGCACAAGGTCTTGATATCCATGCAGCTCCATTTGATTTTTATAGGTATTGAGATGATCCATGTAATCTTTAATCCCATCGAATGCCTCTATCTGGGGTATTCTAAATTTGGAGGGAGGAGAAAATACAATACCCCAGCGGTGATTGGACACTCAGTTTGCTACACCAAGGCATCCATCACTACTAGGGTCTTACTTCTCACGACCTCCTTCATGTGACTAAGTTTTTGTTGAATGTCCCTAAAGCATTGCTCCTAGTATTGCTCTCTCATTTCCTGCTGGAAAGGAGGAGAATCATTTTTCTCCACCCCATCATTTTGACTTTGCACTTCTTCATTGTCACCATCCCTAGGAAGTGGATGGGGGGGCCTGCCCCATGGCCTGGCTGTTCTCTCCCCCTTCATTAATTCCCTTAGGGGGTCAAGGTGTTGATGCTCCCCTTGTGAGGGACCTCCTTGGGCCGGTCGAGTTTGTTGAGGACCTTTCAGGAAATAGCTCTTCGTTCTACTAGAGTAGACACTGGTTGACTAGGCGAAGAGCTTCTAGTCGTTATTCGTGGGGGATCTACCATGGGTGGATCGGCCTCGAAGATGGGGAAGAAATCTTGAAGATTCTCATGTTGCCTACCACTAGTAGCTTCCTGTTGATTCTGTACCCGCAGGGGATTCACTTGACTTTTGCTTATGTTGCGAGTTGAGACCATCAGTTGCTTAAGGATCAGTACATTTATAATGAGAACAATTGTTCCCATAGACGGCGCCAAACTGATGGTGTATAAAAGGTGGGTGAGCAGTGGTGGTGTGTTAATCATGTGAAGACAGATCTAAGCTACAAGACTCGTGAGAATTGTGATGAATTTCTTTGGGGAATGGGAATTGTCAATGCAGAGAAAGTATAGTGGCTCACCGAGCTCAGGAGCTCGGTTAATCCACTCTTTAATGAAGTCTCTTGCTCCTTGGATCTATATATCCCTCGAATGTGTGGTTTTGAAAATGTTTTCATACAACCGGGATCACCCTGTCCGCCTTGGAGGTGCTGTGTGATATTTATAGTCTAACTCCTAATCTTTATGGGATCTCCAGCGAGATATTCACCTTACACTCGTAGGATCTCCCTTGATTTGGGGAGAAGATCTTGGTCAGTTAAGAGTTTTGTGCCTTGATTATAGTCTTCTATTGCTTCGGTGGCGCCCTAGACTTTTCTTAATTGATTCATCTACAGGGAGCTTTAGGTCTAGACCATTGAGCTCTAGATAACTTATCTGACCTCCTTATCTGACCTCACCTCCTAAGCTCATACCTTTTTCCAAGTATCATCAATACCTAAAATCAAATCTTGATTCTCAATTACAAAAAGCATTGAAAGAGAGAGAGAGAGAGAATCAGTAAAATCTGAAAAGATTTGTACAAATTAAAATTTGTTCTCAATCACAAAAAAAAAACATTGAAAGAGCAGGGTCGGCCCAACAGTATGGAAAAAAAGTATGGGCTTTAAGTCCCAAAAAATAACATGTGTACACACGTATATTAACGTCTAAAATAAAAATTGTACTGAATCATAAATTTATCAATAATTAAATAATTTAACTTACGATAAAATTAATAGAAGTAGGCAAAAAAGATGTGGGGATTAAATTCAAAGCGCTAACTACTTTATTAAATAAATTAAAATTATATTTAAATATAAAAATATTTTTTTGTAATATAAACATTTTTTACTTTCAAAAGTATTTTAAAAAAAATATCATTCGATACCATGTCGGAAGTCATTATTGCTTGAAACATCTGTTACAAAAAAAATTCGTACATCCATTTTGTGGTGGACGATGCAATGCAGTAAACCAAGGGATTCAGTTAGTGAAAAACCAGTCCCAAGAAGATATCAAAGCTATTCTGTCCATTTTGAATAGTTCAAACACAAGGTATCAATTACCCCTAAACTGACACCTACTCTTGCTAGTTTAATTGTATAGCTATAGATAAAAATCAATACACAAGGTTTTGGCAATTAAGCCAAACCATTCAAACAAGATCCCTATTTCTTTTATGAGAACGCTGTCAATCAAAATTAAGGAGCTATACAAATTCATTGAAATTTTTCAACATTGATTTATGTGATTGAGTAGCTCCTTAATTTTGATTGGCTGGCTGATTGTAAACAATTGTTTATAGGTTTGCCTGTAAAAAATTTAATCCCTTCTTTGATTTGCTTACCATAGCTTTACATGGTATCACAGAGAAGATAGGCGCATGTCTGATCTAACATACCACAGCTTCCTTAACGATTTTCAATGGCAACTCCAGCAACACCCTCCTCCATTTTAAATGAAACCAATTACCTTCCCAATCTTTCACTATTAATCACCAATCAAATAAACAATTAAATTTTAAATTGTGTTAATTTTTAATTGCAATTCAATCCAACTTATGCTATTAATGTTAATCATTTGCTGTGTAAAACCAACAAGTGGCATCAAAGCTAAATTGATGATCTTGATAGAACAATCAAATCTAGATTGATGATATTGATGAAACAATCAAAGCAAGTTATTGGTCAATTCAATGATCAAATTGGTGTTCATGCTGAATAAGACTCTCTTGTCATTTGTGTAGCTGTGAAGATTGATTTTGTCATGCGTACATTAAAGACGTAATCTTGAAAAAGTAATTGATGCATATTTTTGTTTGAATCCATTCATAAAAAAAAAAATTGATATGAAACCAAACAGGAGATTAAGTTGATTCCAGATTGTGACAAATTCGGAGATCAAGCAATTCATGCAAAAGTTCAAAAGGATGAATTGAGAAGTAATCGGAAAAAATACAACATAGTGTTGATGTACATCTACGGAGAAATTGATTTGTCAATTTATGAAAAAATGTTCAAATTTCAAAGGCAAATGCAGTAGTAGATGTCTTGATCAATTGTTATATAGGACAAGACAAAGTGAAAAAAGGTTCGGTTGCAGAGCCTACACTGGCAGTTTGGGCTTCTTCAGATGGAAAAAACAAAAAGTATATCTGATTATTTCTCGCGAACGTTGGTTATTGTCAATTAGATGAGAGTCAACGATGAAGATGTGAAGGACCTCCAAGTTATGGAGAAAATTCTTCGGACCTTATCAATGAGGCTCGAGCGTATTGTAATAGCTACCATAGAGACAAAAGATATTGATTTCATGATAGTTGATGGATTTCCTGCAAGCCCATGAACATAGATTGAAGGAACAGAAGGAAATTTTATGAAAAGAAGCCTTGCAGACTCAGATGAATTTCAAGAAGGAGAATGATGAGTCCCATAACAAATCTCAATCAAATCAAAAGTATCATCATTTAAATAATCAAGGTATATGGCAAAACATACCTGGTGAAGAAAAAGCCAAAAGCTAATAATTAGGGTGAACAATATGATAAATCCAAGATAAATTGCTACAATTGTGAAAAAATAGGGCACTATAAAATGGAGTGCCACAAATTGAGAGGACCAGACAATAAAAATTATCATGCTAAAATTGCAAAGGGCAATGATGATAATTTAAAGAATTTATTTTTGGCTGATAGTGTAGTGGATGATGTTCAAAAAAATAAGTGGTATCAGAACTAAATGAATGATCCTGATAGAACAACTAGAGCTAGATTAACAACCCTGGTGTAACAATCAAAACAAGTTATTGACGATTCAATGATCAAGTTGGTGTTCATGTTGAATATGACTCCCTTGCCATGTGTGTATAACGTAGTGTGAAAATTGATTTCGTCCTGAGTACATTAAGAACGTAATCTTGAAAAATTAGTTGATGCATATATATATATATATATATATATATATATATATATATAT
>CM042199.1:10074280-10089032 GCA_023539305.1 Ilex asprella
AAACTCTGATGGGGACAAAGTACTATTCCACTACCTCGGATATTCCTTGCAAAGGCTCCTCAAGATGATTCCCATGTTCAATTCACCACCTTTTTCTGTCCATTAGCGTGGGGATAGCTAAAGCTATTATACTACAATGAAGTATCCAATCGATTCTCCAACGTATGCCAAAAATGTCTAAGGAACTTGTTGTCAAGATCAAAAGTAATGGTTATGGAAATACCATGCAAACGAATGATCTCCCGAAAAAACAAGTGAGCAAGATGAAAGGAATCGAAGGTTGCACTGCATGGGACTTTGTGTGCCATTTTGAAAAAAAAACATATCAACCGCAACAACAACAAAAAATCATACCACTTTGAGTCCATGGAAGACCCAACACAAAGTCTATGTATAGATCATTCCAAGGTGAATCTGGAAAGGTTAGAGAAGCATGGATGAAGCCACTTGAGGAACAGGGGGTACAGGCCCACCTGAATTTTTTTTTAAATTGATATGGACCAATTTTGAGTATGGGCCACCATGGCCATGAAGCCCACTGAGCCCAGAACACTCTGCTTCGCTTGTTGGCCCAAGAGACGTACCCCTGGTCCAGCTCAGATCATAGGCAAAAGGGACAAAGCCCAATAGGACTGGCGGCCCAGCCAAAGCCAAAAGATAGCCAGAAGAGGAGAAGTTACACCCTAACCCAAGACATATCCCACCATGCCACGTGTCCCAAAGGACATGGGGACCATCTCTAAAACCTATGACAGTCGCACCCACCTGTTGGGAGAGGTGGTGCGTATCGACCAGGCACAGTAGATATAGTAACGCCGGCTAGCAAGGATTTCTTGTAGAGTAAGGACGGGAGGTCCCCACATAATCAGCAAAGCAAACAAGAGGAGTTGTTGGGAACCCTAAAGAGGATGGCTTATATAAACAGAACAGTGTTACCTTACCCAAAGAGAGATCTCCTTTTGCTTGATCTTTATCCTTTGTCTCTTCCCGGGGTATTCCCTGTAATATTGCTTGTAAAGGGTAACCTCCTTTAATGATCCAACGCCGGTGACCTGGTTGTATTAAAATGAGAATCAATATATAACCGCAAGGAGCAAGAGTCTCCATTACAGTAGATATAGCCTGAGTCCATCGGCTGGGGTGAACCACTTAACTTCCATGTCTTCCCCATCTATTGGATTATTCATTCGCTCTCACAATCTTGATAAACCCCACTCACAAATCCCCTGCTAATTATTGGACTTGGGTTTGTTATTTTTGAGACATCAACAGTTGGCGCCGTCTGTGGGAATCGATTTTCATTGCTTTCCTTTGTTTTTGTTTATTTGATGGTTTCAACTTGGAACACGAGTAAAGCTCCTGCCAATCTCCAAGTCCAGCAGAACCTGCCGAAAAACTTCCCAGCCCCAGAAGGAGACGTCGAGGATTCCCCTAGCGGCGAACCTTCCTCATCCAAACGAGCTTGAAGCTTACCGCCGAACCACGATGCAACTAATAAAGCAGAACCAGAAACTGATGGAGTGGATATAAGCACATCAGCTCCCCCGGTTCCCGCCGATATTTCAAGATCCTCCTCCACCCCAGGCTGTGCACGACGCCCCTCCTTAGGAGCGCCAAGCCCCACCTAACAGAGTCACCGAGCTCCATGAACACAGTCATTTCGAGGGAAAACCACCGGAAGAGACGCCCTGAAGAATGCGATGAAGATGAGGCCCGCAACAGGGCCAAACCCACCTACCAAGACGACAGACCTCATCACCCGTTAGAAGCTATGGACCACTATTTGGAGCAAAAACTCCACGAGCTCCAACGGGAGCTGGGTAATATGAAAGAAGTGGTCAAAGGGAGGACCCCTGATACCATGGATGCCCTGGTCCAGCAGACTGAATCGTCATTCACTCCGGAGGTCCTCCACTTTCTCCTTCCCCATAAATTCTGAACGTCGTTGATAGAGGCATTCAACCGAACCAAAGATCCAGTTGACCACCTGAATTCTTACAAAAATCAAATGGAGCTTCAAGGTTAACCTGACCCAATACGCTGTCGGGCATTTGCCATCACCCTCAAAGGGTCGGCAATAGCCTGGTTCAACCGCTTGCAACCCGCGTCGATCTCCTCCTTCAGAGAGTTGTCCATTCAATTCGTATCACATTTTATCGGAGCAAGGACGTATAGAAAGTCATCCTACCATCTTCTGAGTGTCAAATAGGGGCCCAACGAGTCCCTCCGAAGCTATGTACAATGCTTCAAACAAGAATGCCTAAAGGTGGAGAGTGTGGATGACAAATTCGCACTGACCACTTTCATGTCAGGACTTGGACTACAGTCCAAGGACCTAATATTCTCGATAGCCAAAAATCCTCATGCCACCATGACCGAGGTATTGGCGAAAGCCGAGAAATACATCAACGGAGAGGAGGCCCTCCACCTGAAAGGAGGCTCAATGCTGACTGAAGAAGACAAGAAAAAAGGGACCGTAGTCCCAGGAAAAAAGGAAAACAGGATCGATCCCCGAAACATGATCGTTCACCAAGAAGAAGAAGAGAGCCCTCTCCAAAGAGAAGAGGCAACGTCCGAGACCGTTTGGGACCACCCCCACTGTACTTACAGCCGTGGTTCACCCCGGCATGGCTTCTGCCCCTTATAACTTCCATCGCTCAAGTCCTTCACGAAGTCCAGAATGAATGATTCGTTCGGTGGCCCCCCAGATGAAATTTGACCCTAGCAGGCGAGACCCCGCCAAGTATTGTGAGTTCCACAAGGACACGGGCCATGAAACCAATGACGGTATCCAACTTAAGAAGGAGATAGAATACTTGATCCAAAGGGACCACCTACGCCAGTACGTAGTAGAAGAAGGAAGAGCCCAGAACAACTAAGGGCGAGAAGCCCGAGCAGCCACAACGGCACCTCAGCAGCACCAGCTAGCCCTTGGCGAAGTCCGAGTCATCTTAGGAGGTTTTGTAGGAGGCGACGAGACTAGCTCAGCATGGAAGGCGCACGCCAGAAAATCTGTGTCGGAAGATTTTTTAGAGATTCAGGCCATCACAAAGACGCCCCGCCGATGACCCCCTGGTCATAAAGGGGATCATCGCAAACAAAACTATTCATCAGGTACTCGTTGACAACGGGAGCTCGACAGATATAATTTTTTTGTTAGCCTTTGAATAACTTGGCATAGATAAGTCCACGCTCGAGCCCGTAAAAACCCACCTCCTAGGTTTTTCGAGCGAACGAGTCTTGCCAATCGGTTCTGTCCAACTCGTTCTGACAGTAGGAGACCGGCCTCACTAGGTTACCACTACTGCTCGTTTTTTTATGGTGGACGTATCTTCTGCCTACAATGTCCTATTGGGGAGGCCATCGCTCAACTCTATCAAAGCAATACCCTCGGCATATCATCTGGTGATGAAGTTTCTCATTGAAAATGGGGTCGGTATGGTCAGAGGAGACCAGCGCTGAATTGATCCGAAATGTTACACCCAAGTGCAGACGGTCAAGTTGTAGTAATAATCCGGTTAGAGTCCAGAGTCAAATCCACAGTGAACTAGTAGTTTTGGTGTTTCCAAGTAGGTAGTAATAGAGACCGATTAATTGTATCCTTTGAGATTTTTAAGTTGTAGGCAGTGAGTGATTTGATTTAGGTCTAATATTTACATTTGTTAGAGGAAAGGTTGATCATTTTGTTATGAAAGTGTGATAATTATGTTAATTTATTTAAAGATTAATGCTATGTGAGTAAAAGATGAGTTGTGTTATTTTGCAGGTTAATAGTACAAAACTGGAGCTAAGTTATGAGGAGGAATGAAGCATGGCTCAAGAAGGATCACACTGAAACACGCGTCCGGACGGAGGAAGTGTACGCTTCCGGACGTGATTAGCAGAGAGTTGATAAATGGAAGAAGGACCATTCTGGAACTTGCGTCCGGGAGGATGAAGGAGGTGCGTCCAGACGCGTGTCAAGCTCCTGTTGCCGAATTTATAATCTTAATGAAATTCAATCTCTTTCGAATGAAAATTATAAATACGAACCGTAGACCTTGTAAAAAAGATTTTATTTTTTTATCTTTTGCTTACGAACTTTCTTAGTTTATTTTTGCATTCTTTCTATCATGTCCGGCGAGAAAGCTCCGCTAGGGCTAGGGAAAAATCTCTCAACGGAGTACGGTATTTTTATTGACTTTTGTACTTAATGATTTTTGTTATTGTGTTTATTTAATTGCTAATATTTTAGCAAAGTGTTTATGCTATAAAAACTCCTGAGTTGTTGTGCCATGTACATCGATTGTTTGAGTTTCCGTGCGTGTAAATCACTGGTTATTCCATGCTGGTAGAATTAATATGATTTCATAAAATAATATGACTGAATGATTATTCAGGTTCCTGGTAGTCTTTTGATTATAACTTTCGGATTGACCACTTGATTTGTTAATTGGGTTAACCGACATTTAATTCATATTTCAAGTCAAGTCTTTGAGTCTTTAATTATTACTGTACGAAGTTGAGAGGGAGTATCTAATGCTCTAGTATTTTTATTATTATTTTATTTACCAAAACCAATCTTTTCCATCCAACAACTCTTCAAACAAATTTTTTTTCTTTTAAATTATTTTTAGCTTTCGTGTGATTGTTTTCTTGTTACAATTCCTCGTGGGCTCGACCTCGGACTTTTCGAGAATATATTACTCTGCTCAGCCTGCGCTTGGGTTTATACTTTTAAAGTTGAAGCAAGTTTTGGCGCTGTTGCTGGGGAATTCAAAGACAAGGAGTCGTCGCATCTTTTGAGGTTTTCGAAATTTTACGATTCGTCGAAAAATCGGTAACTTCGTTCCAATTTTATTTTACTGCAATTTATTTATTTTTTTAGTTAGCTTTCTGTTTTATTTAAGTCTGTTTATTTATTTTATGAGCTCTTGGCATCGTGATTTGAGTGGTCGTTTAATAAGAGAAGATTTAGATATTCTGTTTGAAACTTTATTGGATTCATCTGATTCAGATCACTCTTTGCATACAATGGCTGCTAATCATAACAATAATAGGCAGAATGACCTTCCTAAACGGGAGGACCATATTGATAGAGTAAGCAATCATGATGAGAATGATGTGGATAATTTAAATGATAATCAAGGTAGGATTTTGCGTGAATACTTACAACCCATATGCCTCACTGAACCTTCATGCATCATTTTTCCACTGAATGCCGCTAATTTTGTCATCAAACCTGGCATGATCCAATTACTCCCTAAGTTTCTTGGTATAGGTGAGGAGAATCCATATTTGCACCTTAGAGAATTTGAGGACATTTGTGCTACATTCCATGACCAGAATATGTCAAAGGACATAGTTAGGTTAAAGTTGTTTCCTTTTTCATTAAAGAAAAAAGCTAAGACTTGGCTATATTCATTGAGATCTAGGTCTATAGGTACATGGCCTGAAATGTAGAAATAATTTTTGAAAAAGTTTTTTCCCACACATCACACAAATTCTGTGAAAAGGCAAATAATGAATTTTTCTCAAAAAGAATCTGAAAATTTCTATCAAAGTTGGAAAAGATTTAAGGACCTTCTTACATCTTGCCCACACCATGGTTATGAGAGTTGGCGTTTGATAAGTTTCTTTTATGAGGGATTGAGCTCACAGTTGCGTCAGTTTGTAGAGATGATGTGTAATGGTGAATTCATGAACAAGGAACCAGATGATGCATTTGACTATTTAGACCAATTAGCAGAGAATGCACAATCGTGGGATACCACATCCCCAGCACCTTCTAAAGGTAGAGCTACACAATCATCATCTGGTGGGGGTAAATATCAGCTTAGGTATGAGGATGACATTGGGGCTAGGATTGCCACCTTGGCTAGGAGGATAGATGTCATGGAACATAAAAGGGTTAATGAGGTTAGCACAATACCTGGTGAAGAAGTTTGTAGTTTTTGCGAGATCCCTGGACATCCCATGAAGGAGTGTCCAACATGGCCTATTTTGAAAGAAGTTTTGCATGATCAAGCAAATGCAGCAAACAATTTTTCAAAACCTTATAATAACCCTTATTCAAACACATACAATCCGGGGTGGCAGAATCATCCCAATTTCAGTTGGAGGAATGAAAATCATGCATCACAACCACCTCAACAGATTCCTCCAATGCAGCACCTTATGTCTCACCCCCTAAGAGAAATATTGAGGATGTGTTGTCACAGTTCATGCAGAGTCAGATGTCTGTTAATAATAAGCTGAAAAGTTTTTGCAATAAACAGAAAATCATAACAGACTAACTACTCAGGCCATCGAGGATCTTAGAAGTGCAGTCACTAAACTGACCATTGACCCTAGTCATCAGGAGAGAGGTAAGTTCCCAGCTCAACCACAACCGAATCCACAAGGTTAATTTTTTGTGAATGACACTGGCACTTCTAATACTGAGCATGAACAAGTAAAGTCTGTCACCACACTCCGTAGTGGAAAAGAAATTGATAAAACCATTCCTTTGAAAACTCAAAATCCTGAGAAGATTTTAAAACCTACAGGGGGTGATGATAACATTAACAGTTCTGAAGATGATGAGCCTGAGAAGTATGTCCCACCTGCACCATTCCCACAGAGATTGCTTACCTCTACTAAACCCCATATGCATAATGACATGTTAGAGATTTTTAAGCAGGTGAAAATTAATATTCCCTTGTTAGATGCCATCAAGCAAATACCTTCTTATGCAAAGTTTTTAAAAGAATTATGTACTGTTAAGAGAAAATTGAATATGCAAAAGAAGGCATTTTTTACTGAGCAGGTGCCCTCCATCATACAACATAGGACTCCACCAAAGTACAAAGACCCAAGTTGTCCTACTATTTCTTGTGTTATAGGCAACCACAGAATTGAACACGCTTTACTGGATCTTGGAGCTAGTGTGAACTTGCTCCCTTATTCAGTTTATGAACAATTAGGGTTAGGAGAGTTAAAGTCCACTTCGGTAATTAGCTGACAGATCAGTAAAAATACTGAGGGGTATGGTGGAGGATGTATTAGTACAGGTTGACAAATTCTATTTTCCTGTGGATTTCATAATTTTGGATACTCAACCTGTGCTAAATGCTAATGTTCAAATTCCCGTTATTTTAGGCAGACCTTTCCTAGCAACTTCAAATGCTCTAATCAATTGCAGGAATTGTGTGATGAAATTAACTTTTGAGAATATAACATTAGAGCTCAATATTTTTCATGTGTGCAAACAACCAGGGAATGTTGATGAGGATGTGCATGAGGTCAACATGATTGAGTCTATTGTTCCAAGTAAAATATATGATTCTTCTCTATTTGACCCACTTGAAGCATGTTTGTTTGAGCAATCTTGTATGTTAGAGATAGATGAATTTAATCCTGAAATTTCTGTTTCAACTAATCTGTTAAACTCTTCACAGGTACTTGAAATGAGAGAGTTGAGACAAAGATTTGAAGAGCTTCCACCAAAATCTGACTCACCAGTTCCATCCAAGGACAAAGCTCCTAAGCTAGATCTGAAACAATTACCGGTAGAGTTAAAGTATGCGTTTTTAGGAGATGATGAAACTTACCCGGTAATAATTTTTTCTCTATTAAATTCAGCACAAGAAGGTATGTTACTTCAACTTCTTAGAGAGCATAAAAATACAATTGGTTGGACTTTAGCTGATATAAAAGGAATTAGTCCTTTAGTTTGCACCCACAAGATTTATTTGGAGGATAATGTTAAGACATCTAGGGAGATGCAACGTAGGCTAAATCCACATATGAAAGAAGTTGTGAAGAAAGAAGTGTTGAAATTATTGGATGTAGGAATTATCTACCCTATTGCAGACAGCAAATGGATAAGTCCCACACAGGTAGTTCCTAAGAAATCTGGAGTCACTGTAGTTGTCAATGAAAATAATGAACTTGTGCCAACTAGGACAGTTACTGGTTGGAGAATGTGTATAGACTAAAGGAGACTTAATGTTGTTACTAGAAAAGATCACTTCCCTTTGCTTTTTATGGATCAAATCTTAGAAAGGGTAGCTTCACACTTGTATTATTGCTTTTTAGATGGTTATTCGAGATATAACCAGATTGAAATTGCCCTAGAGGACCAAGAGAAAACCACATTTACTTGTCCTTTTAGCACATTTGCTTATCGAAGGATGCCTTTTGGACTGTGTAATGCACTTGCGACCTTTCAAAGGTGTATGCTTAGTATTTTCAGCGATATGGTTGAGCGTTTTCTTGAAGCCTTTATGGATGATTTTACTGTTTTTGTGATTCCTATGATGACTGTCTATCTAATCTTGAGAAAGTGCTGATAAGATGCGAAAAAAAGAACCTTGTACTCAATTGGCAAAAATGCCACTTTATGGTTCAAAAAGAAATTGTTCTTGGTCACATTGTTTCTTCTGAAGGAATTCAGGTAGATAAAGCCAAAATTGAACTAATTGCTAATTTACCCACTCCCAACACCATTAAGGATGTTAGATCTTTCCTGGGTCATACTGGTTTTTATAGGAGATTTATTAAAGATTTTAGTTCAATTTCTAGACCACTTTGTAATCTCCTAGGGAAAGACACACTTTTTGAGTGGGATGATTCATGCCAAGTGGCTTTTGACAAGCTAAAAGGTATGCTCATCACTGCTCCAATCATGCAACCCCCAAATTGGAGTCTTCCTTTTGAAATCATGTGTGATGCCAATGATTATGCCGTTGGGGCAGTTTTAGGGCAAAGGAATGAGAAAAATTCACATGTCATTTACTATGCTAGTCGAACCTTGAACAGTGTACAAATGAATTATTCCACCACAGAGAAGGAATTACTGGCAGTAATATTTACACTAGACAAATTTAGGTCATATTTGGTAGGATTCCCTATTGTTATTTTCACTGACCATGCAGCTCTTAAATATCTGTTGACCAAGAAGGATGTTAAACCAAGACTGCTTAGGTGGATCCTCCTACTCCAAGAATTTGTTATAACCATTAAAGATAAAAAGGGAGTAGAGAATGTAGTGGCTGATCATTTTTCTAGACTTATGAGTGATGTGCCCATTGAGACAGTGCCCATTAAGGACACATTCCCTGATGAACAGTTGTTGGCAGTTTCCTCATTACCATGGTTTGCTGATATCGTGAATTTTCTTGATACAGGTAACATGCCACCAGCTTGGACTACTTTGGATAAAAGGAAATTTCTAGTTGAGGTAAAGAGTTTCTTTTGGGATGACCCATACCTTTTCAAATAATGCTCAGATCAGATAATCCGGAGATGTGTGCCTGATGATGAGGTAAGTAGCATTTTATCCTTTTGTCATTTGGGTGCTTGTGGAGGCCATTTTTCTATGAAAAAGACCGCTGCAAAGGTTTTACAGTGTGGATTCTATTGGCCAACAATTTTTAAAAATGCATACAATTTTTGTAAGGTTTGTGAGCGATGTCAAAGACTAGGGGGGTTAACCCGTAGAAATATGATGTCTCTAAACCTAATTTTGATAATAGAAATTTTTGACTGTTGGGGCATAGATTTCATGGGACATTTTTCCTCATCTTTTGGATATATGTACATTTTAGTGGGAGTCGATTATGTCTCTAAGTGGGTTAAAGTTATACCATGTCGGACAAATGATCACAAGGTTGTTTTAAAATTTTTAAAAGAAAATATTTTGTCTAGATTTGGCATACCTCGAGCCATTATCAATGATGGGGGCTTGCACTTTTGTAATAGACCTTTTGAGAATTTAATGAAAAAATATGGTGTAACACATAAGGTTGTAACCCCCTATCACCCACAGACAAGTGGTCAAGCAGAGTTAGCTAATCGGGAGATTTCTTTCATTTTGGAAAAAACGGTGAACCCAGATAGTAAAGATTGGTCGTTACGACTAATTGATGCGTTATGGGCATACCGCACTGCATATAAAACCCCGATTGACATGTCTCCATATAGATTGATTTATGGAAAGGCTTGTCACTTACCTGTGGAACTAGATCATAAGGCATACTGGGCCATTAAGATGTTCTATTTGAGTTTTAACAAAGTCGGTGCCTTACGAAAATTACAGTTAAATGAACTTGAGAAAATTAGGAATGAAGCCTATGAGAACTGTAAGATTAGCAAAGAACGGATGAAGGTGTTTCATGATAAGAATATTGTGTGAAAAACGTTTACACCTGGCCAAAAAGTTCTTTTATATAATTCTAGGCTTCACATCTTTAAATGGAAGCTTCGGACCAGATGGAGTGGTCTGTACATGGTCAAGGAAGTATTCCCATATGGATCAGTGGAGATTGAAAATCCAAGTAATGAGAACATTTTTAAGGTTAATGGGCAAAGATTGAAACCATTCTTGGAGGAAGGCATTGTGGAAGTGGAATCCATCGAATTGGTGGATCCCCACTATGAATGATCCATCTCTAACAATTTTCTGTACATTTGTGTATACTAGTGTTTTTCTTTCCTTGTGTTTGTTTTTGTTTATTTTTTCACAGATACATGAACACATTACTCGAGCATCTGGTATGTCTTCGTGACCCTTATTTATTCTTACATTGCGTGTTGTTATATTGAAGACAATGCAAATTTTTGAATGGGGGGTGGAGCATACAACCTTTTTGATTATTTGAATGATTAATTCAGTGTGCATGTATCTGTCTCTCTTTATAAAATAAAAAAATAAAAAAAAAATTAGTTGAGTTTTTATGCATTTCATGTTAGTATAGGACCATGAGAGTAGCAATGTTGGAGAAAGAATGAGAAAGTGAAAATTTTTCTAAGTGTGGAAGAAGAACCACACCAGATTTCGCGTCCGAACGCATGAATTATAGTACAAAACCTTCTGGAGTTTGCGTCCGGACGGGAACACCCCATGCGTCCGGACGCATGCCATTCAAAGCCGTTTAATGCAGGTAGTTGAGCAGCGTCCGGACGGGAACACCCCATGCGTCCGGACACGTGTGTGAATTTCTAAATAGGGGCCTTGTCAGTTAACTTGTTTTGCATGTTTTTAAACCGATTTTCAAAGAACTCCCACCTATTCCATCTATTTTTTCCCTCTATTCTAACTTTACCATGGCACCACCTAGAGCCTCCACCTCAAAGAAAGCTCGACCGAGTACCCAAGAGGAGGAGGACACCACATTTGACCCATTTCGTTTCCAAGTCTTGGATGAACAAGTAAGGTTTGAACTGAACTACGCCTCCAAACCTTATGTTTGTGAGAGGAGGGTTGAGATCGAGGACTTCACCCGATTGGGAGTCCGAGATATCATTGTTTCACGGGGATGGACTGAGTTCATGGGGAAGGAATGGCTGTGCATTCCCATTCTGGCGAGGGAATTTTATAGCAATACGGAGGATCACGGGAATGGACAGCTTAGTACCTACGTTCGAGGTAAGCACATTGATGTTGATACTATAGCCATTGCTAGAGTCGCAAGAATGACTCAGGCACGAGTCGATGTTCCCGAGTTTTCGCAGAATTTTTTCTGGTAATGAGGTGGGTAGAGAGCTGTTAGGTGATCCGGAGTTTGTTTGGACGGATGGAGTGAGGTATCTTCTGCAGGGAGACTTGACCAGCAAGTACAAAATTCTCAATCTAATTTTAGTCTCCAATATTTTCCCTTTGCTGAGAACCAATTATATATCCTGACCGAGCCCGACTCCTGTATGCCATAGGTACTGGCAAGACAATTGACCTCCCCTCCCTCATTTTCTCAGAGATGCATAGGGCCATTGTTGACCCTAAAAAACCATCTCTTCCTTTTCCCGGCTTAGCCAGTGCACTTTGTAAGAAGGCCGGAGTGGTGTTTGACGCCACAATGGAGAGGGCGAAGAAGGTTGTTGCCCTCAACTCCGGTTCTCTTTTGAAGAGCCAGAGTGTGGCGAGGCCAGTGGGGGGGAGAGACCAGCAGGAGGAGGCTGCAGCTGAAGGGGGTATACCAGGTGTAGAGGAGTGGGATCAGTTCTTCAGTTTTAATGAGGAGGACTTGGATTTACCAGTGGATGAAGATACTGATCCCCGGACTGACAAGCAGGTTTTGTTTGCACTATTGAGAGAGCAGAGGGAGATGAAAAAGGATCAGAAAGAGATGAGGAAGGAGATGAGAGAGCTGAGGGCTGAGATGAGGAGGCTAGGGCGTAGTTCTCATGATCAGGCAGACCCCTCATCTTAGAGTATTTCTTCTAGGTCCCGGTGATGGAGCAACTTCTAGGTCCTAGTGATTGAAAAATCTTTTTCTTGTATTTTCTTTTATTTTAAGTTGTCTGTGAAATCAAAGCCTATTTTGGGTGAACGTATGTTAGGCTTGATTTCTTTTATATGCATTGTACTGAAATTCTTAATGATATATGAAATGCATATTTTAGTTTGGCGTTATCAAATATCTAAATAACATTTTTATGCATAACTTGACTTCACAATATAGAGATAACTTGTGCAGTTTTAAATTTACAACTGTTTAAGCACCACATAGAACTTTATTCTATATTTTTGTATCTCATATCATGTTCTTATAAAAACTCACAACTTGTGCACATTAAACTCTACCAAGTTGGCAATTTATTAGGTGATGTACCTTGAGAACTTGAAACATAGAGTGGAGATGTATATATATAAAAAAAAACCTGGTAAGTTTTGATCCAATCTTCCTTGGAGGGTTGATTACATTTACTCAATAAATAATATTTTTATTCAGCTAATCTCCTTCAATAGTCTCATTATTTTTGTTTTGGTCAACACTACTATTGTGAATGATTGCTTGACTTTAAATTATCTGCATGGGAAGTGTGTTATCAAGAACTCTTGATATATGATTTTAGGTCATCTTTGACATTATTTGAGCCTGAGCCTTATTCTTTGAATATTTTGATCCTTAGAAGCCGTGATTGAGTCTTTTTCAGCAAAATTTTATTTCTTATACCCAACATATAATAATCAAGCCAATGAAAAAATAATAATATCCATTGCCCTTGGTTATCCTGAGATTGAGCTGTTATTGTCTATGTAATTTGAGGGATGCTAAAAAAAAGAAGAGAAATAATATAGCAAGCATGAGTTTGAAAGAAAAATATGAGCAAGTATTATGTATTGTGCTTCTAAAGGGTGGAGAGTGGAAGGTTATGGAAAGAATTTTGGTTGTGTAATGTACATGTTCTCTCGGGATAGTCTTTTGAATTCCGGAATATCCTTCGTTCCAAAACCCTAATCCCAAGGCCCCATTATAACCCTAAACAAAGACCTATCTGATCTCAAGAGTGTATTGATGGATGCATGACTTGTGTGAATAAGGAGAAGAATTGTGATTATTTATTTATTGTGTGTTAATTTCCTTTCATGAGATTATGTCAAACCCTTTTCTTTCGGATTACGTTCTTTTAATGGAACATGTGAGCAATATTTTGTTTTGCTTGAATATCTTCTTCTCACATGTGATACTTGAGTGTATAGTCAGTATAATCTGAGAGAATTGTTCAAGAGTGAATTATCTGGTAAGGTTTGACTTTGAAACGAATAGTTGATAGTTATAGAGGGGATTACTTGATAAATTATTGACTTGGTAGAATTGTCTCACACTACACACGAGTTTATAGGAGAATATGATAAGTGCATACAATTAAATAGTGTATGAGTTCTATATGTTGTTTTGCATGTGCTTATGAAAAGGTTTGTAACATATAATTTTTGTATTGTGATAGCAAGTTGTGTCATGAAATTATTATTCAGATATTTGGTCACAGGGTGATGTTTGTGGGTACCATCTCTGAAAACCCTTACGAGACTATACTCGTCCACTAGGGAAAACCTAGGGGTTTAAAGGCTTGTTGCATATGCTAAATGCAATCGTGAATCCTGTGAAAGTGGTTTTGTTTTATTTTATTTCGTTTATTTGGTATTTAGTTAGTATTTTATTTTATTACTTGCCTTACTAAGGACTAGCAAGGTCTTAGTGAGGCGGTGTGATTTAGGTCTAATATTTACATTTGTTAGAGGAAAGGTTAATCATTTTGTTATGAAAGTGTGATAATTATGTTAATTTATTTAAAGATTAATGCTATGTGAATAAAAGATGAGTTGTGTTGTTTTGCAGGTTAATAGTGCAAAACTGGAGCTAAGTTATGAGGAGAAATGAAGCATGGCTCAAGAAGGATCAAACTGGAACACGCGTTTGAACGGATGAAGTGTACGCGTCCGGACGCGATTGGCAGAGAGTTGATAAACGGAAGAAGGACCATTCTGGAACTTGCGTCCGGACGGTTGAAGGAGGTGCGTCCGGACGCGTGTCAAGCTCCTGTTGCCGAATTTGGAATCTTAATGAAATTCAATCTCTTTCGAATGAAAATTATAAATACGAACCGAAGACCTTGTAAAAAGGATTTTATTTTTTTATCTTTTGCTTACGAACTTTCTTAGTTTATTTTTGCATTCTTTCTATCATGTCCAGCTAGAAAGCTCTGCTAGGGCTAGGGGAAAATCTCTCAACGGAGTACGGTATTTTTATTGACTTTTGTACTTAATGATTTATGTTATTGTCTTAATTTAATTCCTAATATTTTAGCAAAGTGTTTATGCTATAAAAACTCCTGAGTTGTTGTGCCATATACATCGATTATTTGAGTTTCCCTGCATGTAAATCACTAGTTATTCCATGCTGGTAGAATTAATATGATTTCATAAAATAATATGATTGAATGATTATTCAGGTTCCTGGTAGTCTTTTGATTATAACTTTCGGATTGACCACTTGATTTGTTAATT
>CM042199.1:10109873-10122086 GCA_023539305.1 Ilex asprella
CCGGATTGAGTGTGTGTTTTTATTTTTATATAGTAGTTAGATTTTATGTTATTTTATTTTTTATTTAATTTTAGTTTCCTTTTTATTTGTTTCAATTTATAATTTTTTTTTGTTGAGTATTTTATTTTTAGGTTTTAGAGTTGTTGCGGCACCAGGTATTCCTATTTCCTTGATCTTTATTCATTATTTTGATTGAGCATTATGGTACTTATTTTTACATTGAGGACAATGTTGGGGGTATAGGTATGTTTTGTGTTGTGAAAATTCCTAGTTTTTTTTCTAAGTTTATTTACTTTGCTAAAAAAAAATTTAAAAAATTAATTATTTTTTATTAAATATCTAAATAACATTTTTTATGCATAATTTGACACCACAATATATAAATAATTTGCGTAGCTTTAAATTTGTAACTGTTTAAGCATCACATAGAATTTTATTCTATATTTTTGTATCTCATATCATGTTCTTATAAAACTCATAAATTGTACACTTTAGACTTTACCAAGTTGACAATTTGTTAGGTATTTTACCTTGAGAACTTGAAACATATAGTGGAGATGCATAAAACCCTAGTGAGTTTTGATCCAATCTTTTTTGGAGGGTTATTTACATTTACTCAATAAAGAATATTTTTATTCAGCTAATCTCCTTCAATAGTCTCATTATTTTTGTTTTTGTCAACACCAATACTTTGAATAATTGCTTGACTTTAAATTATTTGCATGAAAAGTGTGTTATCAAGAACTCTTGAGATATGATTTTAGGTCATCTTTGACATTATTTGAGCCTAAGTCTTATTCTTTGAATAGTTTTATCCCTAGAAGCCATGATTGAGCCTTTGAAGCAAAATTTTATTTCTTATACCCAACATATATAACCAAGCCAATGAAAAAATTAATATCCTTTACCCTTGGTTATCCCGAGATTGAGCTTTTATTGTTTATGTAATTTAAAAAATATTGGTTGAGGAAAGATGAAAAAAAAGAGAGAAATATTTTTTTTTTGCATATTTGTGAATATTTTCATTAGATGTCTTGCTATATATATTAAAAAAAAAAAGTTGAAAAAAAAAAGAGCGAAAGACAATATGTCTAGCTATGAAAAAGCAAAGAAAAAAAAATAGCAAGCATGAGTTTAAAATAAAATAAAATTATATGATCAAGTGTTGTAAATTGTGCTTCTAAATGATAAAGAGTGAAAGGCTATGGAAAGAAGTTTGGTTGTGTAATGTACATGTTCTCTCGGGATAGTCTTTTGAATTCTTGAATATCCTTCGTTTCAAAACCCCTATCCCAAGGCCCCATTACAACCTTAAATAAAGACATATCTGATCTCAAGAGTATATTGGTGGAAGCATAACTTGTGTGAATAAGGAAAAAATAGTGATTATTTATTTATTGTGTGTTGATTTCCTTTCATGAGATTATGTCAAATCCTTTTCTTTTGGATTACGTTCTTTTTAATGAAACATGTGAGCATTAGTTTGTTTTGATTTAAATATCTTATTCTCACATGTGACACTTGAGAGTATAATCATTATAATCTGAGAGAATTGTTTACGAGTGAATTATCTAGTGAGATTTGGCATTGAGACGAATAGTTGATAGTTGTAGGGGTGATTATCAGATAAATTATTGACTTGGTATAGTTAATTCACACTACACATGAGTTTATATGAGAATATGATAAGTGCATATATTTATATAACGTAGAATTCTATATTTTGCTTTGCATGTGCTTATAAAAAGGCTTGTATCTTAGAATTTTTTTTATTGTGGTAGCAATTTGTGTTATAAATTATTATTTAGAAATTTGATCATAAGGTGATATTTGTGGGTATCATCTCTGAAAACCCTCACGAGACTATACTCGTCGACTAGGGAGAACCTAGGGGTTTAAAGGCTTGTTGCATATGCTAAATGCAATCGTGAGACCTACGGAAGTGGATTTGTGTTTTATTTATTAGGATAGTTTATTTATTTTATTTTTTAGATTTTAGAATCTATGTATTACTAGAGACTAGTAATATTCAGGTTGGGGGGTGTGATTAACCATCAAAATTACTATTTTATTATATTTAATGATTGATTAATTGCATATTATTTATGATTAAATGTGTTAAATTCCTTGATTTTCTAGTTTAATACTTTTTCTAGTTGTTTGGTTTATTTTACAGGTAAATTAATTAATTTAAAGTAATAATGGATAATGCAAGTAAAACAATCACTAGAAGAAGAATCATTATCGATAAGAATTGAAGAGTCAAGATTGAGATAGGAAGACTTGAAGATAAACCAGCAATTCAATCCTTATAAGAGTCCAAGTTTGAAGAAAACTCATTTAAAGTTGAATTTGGAAAGTATTCTAGAAGATAAGAATTTGACACGCCTTCAGTATTTTAGTCATAACTTTTGACTCCGATATCCGATTGACCTGATTTTTGTGGGGTTAGAAATAAGACTCCAAGGGCTACAAAAGTGTATTTCACAAAACATTCGTGATTCAATCTCTAAATATGAGAAATTCTAGCTCGAATTCTGGACAGATTTTGTACCCGCGAGGCAAAGATTTTATGCACGGGATTTCACCCTACAAGACTTTTATTTGGCAAAGGAATTTCTTCCAAGCCAACCCTAGATATCCTACCTACACCTAGGATTTATTTGATTATAAATAAAGGTTCTCATCTTAGAGATGAAGAATTTCTTTTTCCATCTTTTTATTTTGATTCATCATGTCTGGCTAGAAGGCTAAGCTAGGGCTAGGGGAGGACCTCTCAACGGAGGACGATATTTTTATTGACTTTGTACTTCATGATTTATTATATTGTGTTAATTTAATTTCTGATCTTTTAGTAAAGTTGTTTACTCTGAAAAACTCCTGAGTTGTTGTGCCATGTACATCGATTACTTGAGTTTTTCTGCGAGTAAATTACTGGTTATTCCACGCTTGAAGTATTTGCATGAATTCATAAAATAATATGATTGAATGATTATTCAGGTTCCTGGTAGTCTTTTTATTATAACCGTTGGATTTAATACTTGATTTGTTACTTGAATTAACCGACATCTAATTCTTGTATCGAATTAAGCTTTGAGTCTTTAATTATTAATGTATGAAGTTGAGAGGGAGTACCTAATGCTCTAGTATTTTTATTATTATTTTATTTACCAAAATCAATCTTTTTCATCGAACAACTCTTCAAACAAACTCTTTTCCTTTTAAAGTATTTTTAGTTTTCATGTGATTATTTTATTGTTACAATTCCTCGTGTGATCAACCTCGGACTTCCGAGAATATATTACTCTGCTCAACCTGCGCTTGGGTTTACAATATTAAAGTTGAAGAACCTATGTCTTCGGAAGAGCTAGAACCAATCCAGCTAGATGAAGATCTGGGACTCCTGGTGTATGTCGGGTCAAGGTTACTTGAGGAGATCAAGCATCCTCTCATCTAATTTTTAAAGGAAAATATCAAAGTATTCGCATGAAGTAAGAAGATATGCAAATGATTGACCCATCGGTCATTACGCATAAGTTCAGCGTAAACTTGACCTTTAAGCCCATAAAGCAGGAACGAAGAAGCTTTTTCCCAGAGCTCTAGAAAGCAAAGAAGTCTCCAAGCTCCTCCACGCAAGGTCATCAAGGAGGTAGACTTCTCGACATGGATGGCAAATGTAGTCCTTGTGAAGAAAACCAACGACAAATGACGCCTCTGCATTGACTTTACTGGCCTGAATTGCGTCAGCCCAAAGATAGTTTCCCACTGCCTCGAATTGATTTGATCGTGGATGCCATAACAGGGTCATAATTGCTTAGCTTCATGGATGCCTTCTCACGGTATAATCAGATTAGAATGGATCCCAATGATCAAGCGAAGACGTCTTTTGTAACCGAGCAGGGGGCATACTGCTATCAGGTCATGCCATTCGGGTTAAAGAACACAAGAGCTATTTACCAGTGATTGGTAAATCACATGTTCTAGAAGCAGATCGAGACGTCAATAGAGGTTTACATCAATGACATGTTCGTGAAAATCGATGACATGTTTGTGAAATCGCTGAAAGCTGAGCTTTACATACGGCACCACGAAAAATCTTTCCAAATTCTAAAAACATACCAAATAAAGCTCAACCTAGCCAACTGCACCTTTAGGGTCTCCGCAAGAAAAATCCTGGGCTTTATACTCAATAGCCGAGACTGAGGCTAATCTAGAGAAAGTGTGGGTTGTAATTAACATGCAACCGCCCTCAAACACAAGGGAGGTCTAGCGTTTGACAGAGAGAATAGCACCATTAAGCATTTTTGTCCCCCAATCAAGTGATAAATGTCATATTTTCTTCCAAATTCTGAAAAAAAAAACATTCCATTGAGATACACAGTGTGGGGAGGCGTTCAAAGCCATCAAGGATTACCTCAGCTCGCCTCCAGTCCTCGTAAGCCCTCGAGAAGGGGAAGTACTCACCCTGTACTTTGTTGTGTTAGATTTCTCCACAAGCGCAACACTAGTAAGAGAACTAGACAGAGCTCAGCTATCAGTCTACTACTGCAGTAGAGCTCTGTGGGAGGTAGAAGAGAGATACCCAAATATGGAGAAGTTAGTTATACCCTTGATAACAGCAGTAAGAAAACTTATGCCTTATTTCCAAGCTCACGCAGTAAAAGTCCCTACAAATCAGCCAATGAAGCAGGTCTTACATAAGCCAGAGTTATCAGGAGGATTGGTCAAATGGACGATAGAACTCAGCGAATTCAACATCAGGTACAAGCCTAGAACTACTATTAAAGGGCAAGTATTGGCAGACTTCATTGCAGAATTCACCACAAACCAAGAGGCAGCCCTAGAATCAACCCATCTTGTTCTCGACCTCCCAACGTGGAAGCTTTCTATAGATGGAGCTGCCAATGTCCAAGGTAGCGGCGCTAGACTAATCATGACCTCCCCAGATGGGATAGACATAGAATACGCCCTCAGGTTTGATTTCAAAGCTTCAAACAATGAGGCAGAGTACGAGACTGTAATTGCTGGACTCAAATTAGCCCACTCCATGGAGGCAGAGCTGCTAGTGATACATAACGACTCCTAGTTGGTAGTGAAGCGATCAAAGAGGCATACGAAGCTAAGGGAGAAAAGATGACTCTGTGCCTAAAGAAGGTACAAGAACTGATGAAAAAATTTGTGCAGGTTAAGATCGTAGATATCCCCCAAGTAGAGAATTCTCGAGCCGATACCCTAGCCAGGCTAGCCACCATTTCCCAAGAAAATCTAGATATACTCATACCAATCGAACACCTAGCTAAGCCATCTGTGAGCTCCAAGTCTGAGGAGATGTTCCTTGTTCTAGCACAACCGACTTGGATGGACCTGATCTGGGAATATCTACATAGTGGAACTCTTTTGGCAGATTTCAAGGAAGTAGCAAGATTAAGAGCCAGGCTATCCAGATTCACCATCTTTAGGATAACCTGTACAAAAGAGGTCTCTCCTCACCGCTCCTGAGGTGTGTTGGAGATGAGAAAACAAATTACATCCTAAGAGAAATTCACGAAGGCATCTGTGAAAAATCACATCGGAGCTCAAACTCTAGTGGGCCAAGCTCTAAGGCAAGGGTACTTTTAACCCACTATACTCAGTGATGCAATATAGCTGGTCAAGAAATGCAAGCCTTGCCAGCTGCATGCAAATATCTCACACTGCCCACCAGAGCTCCTCACCTCAGTGGTTAGTCCATGGTCATTTCAACAGTAGGTGTTGGACATACTTAAACCCCTCCTATTAAGTACTGGACAATTTAAGTTTGTGATAATTGGGGTAGACTACTTCACTAAATAGGTCGAGGTGGAACCTCTTCCAATGATCACAGAACAAAAGATCCAGAACTTTACTTAGAAATCCATAATCTACATATTTGGGAAGCCAAGGACATTCGTCTTAGATAATAGGAAGTAATTCAATAATTCCAGGTTCAAAGGATTTTGTATCGAGTTAGGCATAAAGAATTACTTCTTAGTGCTAGCTCACTCTTAGGCAAATGGGCAAGCAGAAGTGACCATTCGAACTATCAAAGAAGCTATGAAAACTAAGCTCAAAGCCTTAAAGAGCCAATGGGTGGAACATCCGCTAGGAGTATTATGGGCCTACAGAACCACTGCCAGAACCGACACTGATGAAACCCCTTTTGCCTTGACTTATGGCAATGAGGCGGTAACCTCTGTTGAATTAGGCATTCCATCCCCAAGAATAGAGCTCACAGACCCCGAGTAAAATGACAAGTCACTTCTCATCAATCTTGACCTTTTATACGAGAAAAAGGGACAAAGCCTTGTAGTGCATCGTTGGCTATTAGAGAAACAAATACGATATTACAACAAAAAGGTCTGGTATAGGAGTTTCAGTGTAGGAGACCTAGTCTTCAAGAACTCCTCCCAGCCGGGAAGGAACCCACTCATGGAAAGTGAGGGGCCAACTGGGAAGGCACATACATCGTGACCAGAATAGTCAGACCACATAATTATGAGCTACAGACCGAGGAAGGGAGAGCTTTGCCTCACTCATAGAACACTAATCACTTAAAAAAGTTATCTCAATAGCTAAGAATCATTTTTTTTATAAAATTTGTAGCAATAAATAAGAAGTTTCAGGTCAATTGTCATTCCTCAATTAAAGATTAGCTCTTTAACTCATAAATAAAATATGAGCTCCTTAGCTCACAACTAAATATGAGTTCCTTAACTCAGAAATAAAAGATGAGCTCCTTAGCTCATAAGTAATAGATGAGCTCCTCAGCTCATAACTAAAGATGAGCTCTTTAGCTCATAAATAAATGATGGGATTCTCAACTCATAACTAAAGATAAGCTCTTTAGCTCATAAATAAAAAGATGAGCTTCTTAGCTCATAACTAAAGATGAGCTCTTTAACTCATAATTAAACGATGAGCTCCTCAGCTCAAAACTAAAGATGAGCTCTTTAGCTCATAAATAAAAGATGATTTCCTCAGCTCATAAATAAAAGATGAGCTCGTCAGCTCATAACTAATGATGAGTTCCTTAACTCATAAATAAAAGATGAGCTCTTGAACTTAAAAATAAACGATGGGTTCCTCAGCTCATACAAGATGAGCTCTTTAGCTCATAAATAAACGATCACCTCCTCAACTCATAAAGAGCTCTTTAACTCATAAATAAACGATGAACTCCTCAACTTATAAAGAGCTCTTTATCTCAGAAATAAGCGATGAGATTCTCAACTCATAATTAAATATGATCTCTTTAGCTCATAAGCAAAGATAGACCTCATACTTCAACAAAAATTTGCTTCCAGAAGACCAAAACTCTCCTCGAAAGCAAGGGGCAGAGAAGGAAAAAGAAAATAATTAAGTGCAAGACGTACAAATTGCAAAACTTTATTTTCATTCTAGTTTCCTCTCTCAAAAATTACAAAGAGATGAAAATTACAAAGTAGAAAGATGAAAAGCCTAAGTATCTACTACAGGACCCACAGCTTATTCGGCATCCCAATAAGGCTCAGAAACAGCCATACTCGCCCTCCTTCTGGCAGAATAAGAACTAAGGGAAGGTCAGTTGAAACAATGGGAGCATCAGAGGGGGCAGGTGTTGGAACCTCAGCCTCAGTAGTGGTAGCTAGGGGCAGAATAGTCCCGAGAATTCCCACTTCTATAAAAGCGACCACCTCAAAGGAGCTGAGGAAGGAAGAACAGACTTAGGACCTTCAACCTCAGCCTCTAAAGGGACACTTGGAAGAGATGTAGCCTTAGGAGCCTCGGCTTCTGTCTTCTCTTTAGCCTCCACAGTTGGCACTTTCACCTCCTCACCCAACGGAGGTTCGAATTCAAAGTCCAACCCTGGGTACTTGTCCATAGCCTGCACCTTAAATGCTAAATAACCTTTGGCCCAAGTTGTGGCACACTAGTCCTTAAGTTCAGCAATTCTAGAATTCCTCTCATGCACTTAGCCCTTTTCATCCTCGATCTTTGTCAGGCAGACAACATTGACCTTGGCAAGCTCCTTGAAATTATCCTTCACTGCCTAGACAGCTTCACGGGCCAAAACAATGTCCTTCCTTGCTTGAACTAGGCCATTAGATTTGAGTTTAACCTCGTCACTCTTCCTTTTGACCTCGGCCTCCAGGTCTTTATTTGCCTAGCTAAGGCCCTGTACCTGGCCTTTTAAATCTTGCACCTGAGCGTGCAAATCATCATTGGTGAAGGACAATTTGGAGACCTTGAGCTCGAAGGCCTTCAATGACTTTTGGGCCACCCGACAGTCTTCTCAGAGGCCCGAATCCTACCCACTAAAACTCCTACATGGATTGCCATCTGCAAAAATAGCCGAAATCTAAGGTCAACAACCACAAAGTCAAAATTTAGTCCAAAACAAAGAGAAAAAACCAAAAACTTATTGAGGTTACTCCATATAGAATAGTGGCTGCTGAGGTGGACAAAGGTATTGAGGAGGCCTCTTGGATGTTAGACTCAAATATAACAGATAGAAGAGCATTAAAGGCAAGGTTCACATCCCTGATAAGTGAACCCTTGCCTTAGACAACTCGGCTGGGAGAACTCTTAGCTTTGCCAAAAACCAACGGAGTGGGCTTCTCATCAGTTGACTTCGACGGGAGAATATCGACGGGAGATGGGGTCAATGGTTCTAAGGCCACCTCTGGAAATCAGAGAGGAGCCTTAACATCCTTCGAAGTAGGCTTCTTAGGCCAAAGGAGACAGTAGAGACCCCAACAAAGGATTTGGGGTCAGGAGGAGTTTTTTGCGAGGGAGGGGACCCTTGTGGTAGAGGATTCCTTTGAGGAGACGTGGATGCATCTATTCCCTCCTTGTGGTCTTAGAGGGGCGTTCCAAGTCAGGCTCAATGCTGACCTCCACTTTCCTTTCCTAATATCTTTCTCATCCCTCAATTTGGCCAACTTAGCTTTCACTGCGTTAGCATCTGGGGCCATGGAGCTCAGACCTTTAAAAGAAAAAGAGATGGCAGGTCAGTAAACTAAAAAAAAAAAGATGAAGGAAGAAAATAGAGTAAAGGTATAAAAAAGAAGCCTTACCAACAGAATAAGCATAGAAGGCGTAAGGAGCCCTAAATACTTCTCAGGTTGACAATCCTCGAGACCTAACAAGACTATCCTTTTGTATGCATCAAGCTCGAGTTGAATACTTGGAACAACAAAGAAAACAAGGTCAGCAAGCAAAACATAGAGACTAAAAGGTGGTTCAGACTAGATCTCCTCAGCAAGGACTTACCTAAATTGTCAAGGTTTGACCAAGTTCGAGGTACAGGAAGAGTATCGGTGACATTCCTCAGGTTAAATTCTCATTCATTCCCAGACATGAAGAATAAGAGTTTCTTTCAACCCTTATAGGAGCTCAGGAGATCGGTAATCATAGATCGGGTTTTCACCCTTTTTAAAATATATAGAAAGTCGTTAGCATGAGAGAATTTAACATTGAAGAATTGCATGAGCAAGGGAACTGAAGGGGCATCGAGCTCATTCTTCTTAAAGAAGACTAGGAGACCCACCAAAATGCCCTCGCAATTAGAAGAAAGTTAGGCTAGACAAACATTAAAATGTAGAAGGAAAATTTTGAAAAAGAGGTGCATGAGAAATCTAAGGTCAATCTCGAAAAAAAGCAACAAAGAAATAGGTCTTGTCAAGCAGCTCTGTGTCATACTGAATATCTGTATGGGAGACCAATGGCGCATGCCTTTGGGAAAGCCAAACCTGGCAGAAAGAACGCTAAAAAAAAGGGGTAACATCGCTGAAACCCACGAGGTCTGAAGCCCGGCGTCCGACCTCAATGTCACTAATGTTACCAGAAGTCCCAACTCTGCCTTTTTTAGATCTCCTTTTTCGAGATTTCTTAGATTTCGGATGGGAGCCTACGTCAAAGCCTGCATAATTTGTGCATCTCTACTTGCGTCTTACTTGCCATTGGGAAGTCTCAATGGTTAATGTTACACCATTCATCAAGGTAAAGTCCAATCCATTGGAATACCGTGACTTCAACTCTAAGAGCCCAAAATCCTAAAGAAACATCTTTAACAGAGCATGTGTTGTAATTCTTGAAATCCAAATAATCTAAAGCAATTTAATCTCCCGTTTGGTTTTATACCAACTTTAAATTTTATCTTGTGGATGGATCCAAAAAAAATATACATCAACTAATTTTTCAAGATTACATTGTTAATGTACGCATGATAAAAATCAATCTTCGCACCACGTTGTATACACATGGTAAGGAAGTCTTCTTCAACATGAACACCAACTTGATCATTGAATCGCCAATAAATTGCTTTGATTGTTGCATCAGGTTTGTTAATCTAGCTCTGGCTGTTTTATCAAGATCATTCATCTATGATACCACTTTTTCTTTTGAACATCAACTACTGCATTATGAGCCAAAAATAAAACCTCTAAATTATCATCATTGCCCCTATACTTTTAGCATGATAATTCTTATTGTCGAGCCCCTTAATTTGTCACATTCCTTTTTATAGTGCCCTAATGTTTCACAATTGTAGCATTTTATCTTGGATATCTCATTGTTCACCTAATTATTACATTTTTTCTTTTTCTTTATCAGGTCTGTTTTGCCACATACCTTGGTTATTTGAATGTTGATACTTCTGATTTGATTAAGATTTGTTGTGGGACTCTTCATTCTCCTTCTTGAAATTCATTGGAGTCTGCAAGGCTTTGTATTCTAAAATCTCTATCTTCTCCTTCAATCTATGTTCATGGGCTTGTAGGAAACCCATCAACTATCAGGAAATCAAAATCCTTTGACTCCATGATAACTATGACAATATTCTTGAACCTCATTGACAAAGTCCAAAGAATTTTCTCCTTAAACTAGAGATCCTTCACATTCTCTCCATCAACTCTCATCTGATTGAAAATAACCAACGTATGCGAGAAATAATCAGATATACTCTTCGATTTTTCCATTTTAAGAAGCACAAACTGCCTGCGTAGGCTTTTCAACCGACCCTATTTCACTTTGTCTTGTCCTATATAACAATTGATCAAGATATTTCATGCCGCCTTTACCTTGGAAACACAAACACTCTTGTCATAAATTGACGAATTAATTGTTTCATAGATGTACATCAACACTATGATGTATTTCTTCTGATTACTTCCCAATTCATCCTTTTGGGCTTTTGTATGAGTTACTTGATCTCCGGATTTGTCACAATCTAGAAGCTACTTAATCTTCCGTTTGGTTTCATACTAACTTTAAATTTTTCTTTACGGATGGATCCAAACAAAAATATGCATTAACTAATTTTTCAAGATTACGTCCTTAATGTACGCATGACCAAATCAATCTTCACACACAAATGGCATGGGAGTCTTATTCAACATAAACACTAACTTGATCATTGAATCACCAATAACTTGCTTTGATTGTTACACCAAGATCATCAATCTAACTTTGATTGTTCTACGGAGATCATCAATTTAGCTATGATACCACTTGTTGGTATTGCACAAAAGATGATTAACATTAATAGCATAAGTTTGATTGCATTGCAATTAAAAATTTAATTGTTTAGTTGATTGGTGGTTAATAATGCAAGATTGGGAAGATAATTGGTTTCATTTGAAATGGAGAAGGGTGTTGCTAGAGTTGCCATTGAAAATTGTTGTGGAAGTTGTGGTATATGGGATCAGATATGTGCTTATCTGATACCATGTAAAACTATGGCAAGCAAATAAAAGAAATAGAGATCTTGTTTGAACAATTCAAAATAGACAGATCAGCTTTGAGATCTTCTTGGGACTAGTTATTCACCAACTGAATCCCTTGATTAACTATAGGTTATTTTTGCTCTCACTGATTACACTCTAACAGTTTGTGATATTGTATTTTTTTAAAAAAATTGATAATTTTTAAAAAATAAATATCTATATAATAAAGTACAATATAATTCAAATCTCAAAAGATAAACAAAATGACTTTTGCTTTTCGCGGTTGAGATTTCTTTAAATTTTACTTTAAAGTTAATTCGATGACTAATATTAACACCCCAAATTTAATAGAAAAAATAGGTCTCTAATGGTGTGTTTAGAGTGACTTTTTAAAAGTAATTTTAAGACTTATAACTTCTCAAAAATACTTCAAAAAAATATATATAGTATTTGAAATTGTCCCACCACCACTACCACCCCCACCCACAAC
>CM042199.1:10122486-10142099 GCA_023539305.1 Ilex asprella
CCTCCACCTCCACCGCCCCTGCCTCACCACCACCACCAACACCATTTTCATTCATCACTGATTACTACCACTGTCGTTCACTGCCACCACCCACCACCATCTTCATCTCATTCGTATATTTATTACCACACCTACCGTAAGCATCCACCACCACCATTGTTGTCCACCACCACCCACTACCACAACCCACCACTATTCGTCGTCGCCTAACATCGTCGCCAATCACTGTCATCTACACCTACCACACCTACCACCATCCCCACCACTGCCATTCACCATCACTTATCACATTGTCGCCTAGAAATACCCGTCATCGTCCACAACCACCATAGTCATTGCCTATCACCGTTCTTCGCCCCACCACTACCACTATCAACCACCATCACTGTCGCCCACCATCACCCACACCCACCACCACAACCGTAGTCACTCATGGTTGCCACTACCACTATCATCACCCAAAACCCACCACCACCATCACCGTTGCCACCACCACCACCACCACGATCGTCGCCACCCACTATAATCATCACCATTATTCAGTGTTAATTATTCTTATTAAACTAAAAAACAACTAATTCATGAGCATTTTAAAAATTTTATGTCACAGGCTAATGCAGATGCAAAATAATTTCGCTATAATAGACTACAATATGCAAATCAGTTAAAAGTTTTTGTTTGATGGTTTTAGAGAAAGTGGAAAAAAATCATGAGATCCATTGAAGAAAGGGTTGTCTACAGATGTGGTTGGCTCTCAGTCACAAACACTGATTAATCTAGACTTTCAATCTTTTAATACACATTCTTTTCCAAAGGATGTGATAAAATAAGACAATAAGCGTCAAAAGAAAAACAAACATGGTGGCCTTGATATTTGAAGCTCTTAAGACATTACAAAATTCCAGTGGGCCAAGTATAGAAGAATGCAATCTTATTTTGGATGAGATGTAGCTTTTTGAAATGAGTGGTCCATTATATTCTGTTGCATATATATTTAATTTTGAGAGTAAAACACACAGAGAGTATTGAATGTTATTACGTCAAAAACTAGAAGTTGTTAGAAAGACATGGATAGATATGAATGGCAAGAAACTAAAGTTGCTTGGAAGAAGATCAGAGTACTTTTTTTATAGGAAGAAGTTATGAGTATTTTGACTGTGAAAGATTGTTTAAATTTATTTATTTATTTATAATATTTGATAGTATTACTTATATTTAAATAAGTAAATCATGCATTGATGGTCTTGTTATTATTGAAATTATTTGTAGTAATTTTTAAATGTTAATTATTTTGGAAGCTAGAATACATAGATAAATTGTTTTATGTTAGACTAATTAGATTTTATTAATATTTTTCAAGAGCATGTTGTTTGAAAAACAAAAACATGCATTGAAAGTTATTGTAACTTCTTTGATATTCAAAATATTGAGAAAAAACGTGTTGGACAGAGGCTAGACACTGATGGTTTGCTTCGTGGGTCTGGATATCTAAATGAAATACTTGATGAAAATTCAAGTCATTGTCAAGACATGTTAAAGTTGAAAAAAAGAAACGTTTATAAGTTTGTGTGGTCACTTTGGAAATAGAGGGTTGCTTGAAGATAGTCATTATGTATCCATAGAAGATAATATGATAATGTTTCTCATAACATACGAAATCGTTTTGTAAAATGAAGATTCAGTCATTCAACACAAACAATACATAAATGCTTCCATGAAGTATTAAATATGTGCTATTGTCCATTTTTCAAAAGAGATGATTGTCCCAATAACTTTCAATTTACCTACTAATTTAGTCAATCACATAAGTCATCATCGTTGGCTCAGAGGTATATTTAAGGTATTTTTTCATTTTATTTTAACTTCATAGGATATATAACAATCTATAGTTTTTTAAATTCTCACATTTGTACTAACATATTTATTTTGAAAGGGTGCGGCGAGTGCATTTGATGGAACTCTTATTTCTATTGTTATACCACTAGATAAATAAGTTTCATACAAAGAAAGAGGCAAAGAAGAACGTTTTCAAAATGTACTTGTTATTTGTAATTTTTACATTTGTGTGGACAGGTTGGGAATGGGTAACACATGACTCAAGTGTTCTAAAGAAATTATGAGTGATCCAGCTAATAATTTTTTAATTTTTCCTCCAGGTTAGATGAAAATATTTAATTAATCTTACAAAATATTTATGCAAATAATTTATTTTTATATTTGTCGTGCAAATAAGTACTTTTTATTCAATGCGGCTTATACACATACCTATGGATTTATATCACCCTATCATAATGTGCAGTATTGATTGTCTGATTTTCAAAATTATCATCCAAGAACAAAAGAAGATTTATTCAACCAACCACATGCTAAGTTAAGAAATGTGATTGAATGTACTTTTGGAGTATTGAAAGCTCGTTTTTTTATACTAAAAAAGATGGCATCATATTCTTTTGTTGTACAAAGGAATATTGTAATCGCTTGTATAAGTATACACAATTTTATCCGACGAACCCATATCACATATGCTTTTTGAAACCAGTTTAGTGATGTTAATATTACTTACGCCATCAAAATTTGCATATTTTAACTAGCTTGGAAGCTAGAGGAGAAATGACACAAGTTGATCAAATTTGTATGCCCAATTTACGTGAACAAACTGCAAGGCAACTAAACTCTTGATTTGTATCCTAATTGTAATTTTTAAAATTTATGATAATTGGCAGCTTCAAGTGATCAATTTAACTTCAATTGATTTTATTATAGTGTTTGTTAAATGTAGACAATAATATGATAATAATGATTATGATTTATATTATGAATTATGATAATAGTGATATATCGAAGTTTTTTATTAGATTAAAGCATATTTTATGAATATTTTCAAAATAAAGAGTAGAAGGGTAAAACTAAAAATTAATTTACTTTTAAACGTCAACTTTATGTAGTTATCAAACAGTTTTGTTTAATTCAGTATTTAATTTTTAGTGAGTATCAAAAAGTCTGCAAATTGCGAATTCAAAATTTTAGTATACAACTTTCAATTTTATCAAACAACGCTTTAGATTGCATCCAAAAATCACTGGCCAAATTTGGACAATCTTAACAAAGCTATATCGTTTAGTAAACTAGTTTTAATTACATTAGTTGCCCCTTTTTTTAGGGATATTTTTTTTTCAGATTTCATCGCCATATAATTATCAATCTAATTACCTCCCTTTTAGTGAGACATAATAGACATAATTAATAAATTAATAAGAGTTGGCCTTAATTTGAGTACTAATCAATTTTTAAGGGATTTAAATGGAATTGAGAATAAATTATTGTTAGTTAATGGAGTTGTTTAGATTCAATAACTTAACTAGGATATTTAATTTAAATTGAGAATCAATCCTACTTAATTAAGAAAGTTAAGTTAATTAGATTGCATCCCAATGTCACTGGCCAAATTTGGACAGTGAAATTTTACTGTCCAAATTGTGATAATTGAATAATAATTTTATTGCAATTGGACATTAAAATTGACTTGTGACTGTAAAAATTCACTATAAAAAATTTCTACAGAGAAATAGAGAATGTGAAGAAAAATGATAATTTTGGACATTGAGCTAGGAATTTCACTATCATTGAAATTTTGACTAATAGAGATCAAGAGAAAAGAAATAAGTTGATTTTGGACTAAGAAATCAAATTTTCTCTGTCCAATTTTACATCATAAAATTGATATAGGATAATGAAAATTCAGTGCATCGAAAAAATTATTGAAAGTGATAGAGAGTTGCGAAAAACGGGGTAGTTTTGGACAGTGAAATAAGAATTTCATTAAATAGTTGATAGAGAGGAATAGAGTGGGAAAAAGTGGTTGATTTTGCATAGATAAATAGGAATTTTACAATATAGTTCACTAAAATTGGACTGAAAAAAATAGGAATTTCACTGTCCAATGATAATGTCATTGAACAGTGAAATTAGCATATAATTGTGATAATTCCCTGCAATGAAAAAAAATAAAAAGTCAGTCGAGGGATAGAGAGTGGAAAGAAATGGTTGGTTTCAGACACTGAAATAAAAAGTTCAATGTCCAATTTCACTATCCAATAAATCATTACCTAGCCATCTCCATGGATATCATAATATTAATATTTGTAATTGCCCATTATTTTTCAAATACTGAACACAAAAACCATCTAACTTTTGCATTTTACACTCCTAATCAAAACTAAATCTACAGAAGAAAAACTTTACTTTTAAAAATGTAAAAATTAAAATTTGCTTTCACTCACAAAAAATTAGGGTGTTCACTTTACCCTACTAGTGGATGATGAGATTCGACAAAACCAAAGAGAAAATGAGAAAGAGTAGCCTAATGTTGGAAACATCTAAGCCAATTATGTCTTATTTTTCAGAAAAATAATGATGATGCACAAAATCGGTGCAAGATCAACAGTCAAGAGGTGAATGGTATCGTGGTGATTAATCAAAGATTAACAGGTAAATAATGGAAAAATAACGCAGAAATAAATGAAACAAGAATTTATAGTGGTTCGGCCTTGGCCTACATCCACTTTCAATGGCAACGGTGGCCGGTATTCTTCATTAATGAATAGTGGTGCTCTCTGGGGAGCTACAATGCTTTGAATGAGAGGGAGAAGGAGAGAGCTAAAGAACAAGATGTAGGAGACGAGTGTAGACTTTTTGGGAGGTGTGCCCTAGATGTGAGGAGGGCTTACTATTTATAGACTTAGGGTTTGGAGGTGAGGCGGTGGAGTAGGCAAGGGGTATCCTATTTTGGTAATTTTCAAATATAGTAGGGTATCTCCGTGCTCATCTTTCAATTCCTTCGGAGGGGGGCTTCCAGCTGGGCTTGAACTTGGGCTTGATAGGTTTTTATAGGACTGGGCTCTTCAAAAGAGGATGGGCCCTTTTCCATAATTTGGACTATTTTGGCTTGACCCATCATTTGCCCCCCAATGCCCTTTGTCCAATAAATTTGGAGGGATGAGCATTTATTTGAATTTGAATTTCACACATGGGGGCTCTTCTTCAGTCTTGATGTAACTTGTTTTGTCAAATGCCTCAAGATTTTTACCATTTTTGGCTTGTATTTTTAAGGAAGCCCTTGATTTTTTAGTTGGGCTTTTTTCCCTTTTTAAAAAACCCTAGGCTATAAATTTCACCTTCTTCTTCATTCTACCCACTTCATTTACTTGAGTTGAAGCTCCATTCTTGAAATCCTTGAGAGCCCAAGTGTTGCCCCTCCTTTAGACACTTGAGAAGTTTTCCTTGAATACTCTCAAGAGTTCGTATATTGTAGGTGGAATTCTTTCTTTTTGGTGTGGTGTACCCAAGTTGCAATGGCGATTGAAGGAGATGAGCAAGACCCCATTAATGCCATGGGAAATAGCGAGATTGGGGCTAAAATAAATCGTCTTGGAGCTTTGGGAGTTGCAAGGATTGAAGGAGGAGGGGGAAAAAATCCTTGCTGGTCGCCTCTACTGCGCGCGCCCCCCAGCAGCCCGCGCAAATGCCTGCAGGCGCTGTTTTAGGCGCTGGTTCAGGCCCTTCTCATGGGGGTTTTGGTGCTTTTGGCAAGGTCTCTAGCCTAGGTAATCAAGAAGGAAAAAGGAGGGGTTCTGTAGGCGAGATGGGCAGCAGAGTGGAGGCTGTCCTGGGCAGTTCTGGCGCGCTGAGCGGCTGTTTGGGAGCTGATTCTGCTGTTTTGGACAGCCCAGGCGCACTGGATAGCAGAGTGGACGCTGTCCTGGGCAGTTCTGGCGTGTTGAGCGGCTGTTTGGGCGCTGATTCTGCTGTTTTGGACAGCCTAGGCGCGCTGGACAGCAGCCTGGGCGCTGGTTTTACTGTCCTGGACAGCCCAGGCGCGATGGACAGCAGCTTGGGCACTGTTTCTGTTGTCCTGGACAGCTCAGACGCGCAAAATCTTCTATTCCTGCTGTCTTGGACAGCTTAGATACACTGGGCAGCGCAAATTCTGCTGTCTTGGACAGCTTGCGGGGGCTGGACAGCAACATTTTCTCAATAAAAAGTGCAGGAAATGAACCCATGGAGCATCGTGGGGGGCTGCGCAACGGCTTGGGCGTAGGGGCTGGTTTGGGCACCATTCCAGGCGCTAATCCTGGCACCATAGGAGCTGATTTTGGTGCCGAAAGTGCTACTTTGGGCAATTTTGAAGGGTCAGTCATCCCTTTAGCTGCTAGGCCGCTTCGTTTTGGCAAGCAAAAGTGGTCAGGCACCTCTCCTAGTGTTGGGTTGGAGACAGCAGGCGATAAGGAAGCTTTGGGTGATCGGGACCTGACCGTGACTTCTCCAATCCAAGCTCCTCGAGACCTCCCCGATGGTGAAGGTTCAGGCCACTCCTTAAGGCCCCGAAAGAAAAAATGCAGGGACGAATTGGCCCTTAATGATGGGTCTAAAGTGAGTACCATTTCTAGTTTGCTTAATTCTGATGCTATCTCCAGGCTTATTTATGCTTATCGTATTCCTCCTACCGTGCTCTGTCGTCGGGCCGAGGAAAATGAGTTTGCTTGCCACGACTCCTCTGGTGATATCGTCGTCTACGAGGAGATGCTTGAGGCGGGGCTCAGGTTCCTCATTTCCTCTCCCATTTGTAAAATCCTACATCACTTTTCTTTGACTCTAGGGCGGTTGGCGCCAAATGGTTGGAGAGTCTTGTTGGGCTTCCTTGCACTATGGAGGAATGTGCATCACGAGGATGCTTCTCCTGCAGAATTCCATGCAGCTTATAATTTGAGTGAGACTCCTACTCCGAATAGAGGGTGGTTCTACTTTACCACGAGGCACGACACGAACATGTTCACGGGGTTACGCTCTAATTGTGGTAGCTGAAAATCTTGCTTCTTTTTTGTCAGCGGCGAGTGGGCCGTGGAGGACGACAAAGCCTTGGTACCCATGCAGTGGGTTGTTGCTAAGAGACCTGGTACATCTTTCATTTGTTTTCCCTTTACCCTTTCTCTTTTTTTTTTTTTTTATGTGTAGACTCAATATTCCCTTGCAGATACGTCTGTGCTCTCCATAGACCAAAAACGAAAACTGGAGGCCGTAAGGGATTGTCCCCTCAAAGACTTGAGAGCTCTTCTGCCCAAAGCTGTCGGGGCTAAATGCTCTCCTCCGATTCGTGCTAAGGCCGCTGCTCCCTCCCTACAATCCGGTGGTTCTTCTTCAAAGAGGAAGGGTGAGTTGATTCTCGCATGCCCTTTCGTTTTACTTGGTGTCTGTGTGTGTTTCACACTATATTTTCTTTGCAGCTGTATATAGAGGGATGGTTGGATCTCGCCTTTCTAGTAGAAGCCCTCCTCCTTCAAAGACAACGAGGATAGGAGATGCTTCCAGAGAGACTTCTCCATTGGTGTCACCTGAGGTGAGCTCTCCTCAGGCGACCCCACCAGTTGTGCCTCCTCAGTCGCCGGCGGCTCCTTCAGCTGCACCTTTTACTCCAGAGACTCTATTGGATACACCTCTGTTCCTCCGCCATCCTCTCGCGCAGGCACTTCCACAGAGGCCTCGTTTTGGTCTCGTCCCATGCTGGGCAACCCGATAATCGTCAGAGAGAGACTCAGGAGGTTCGTGTATCCACCGGAGGTTAATCAGATTAATACTCTGAGCACCGAGAAGATTATCAACATGCAGTTAGAGAGTCTAGCTTAGGTAAGTGTTTGTCATTCCCTTTTCTCTAGTCCTTTCTTACACTTTTTCCCATTCGTCTGACTTTCATTTTTTATTTGTTCCAGATTTCCAATACATCTCTCTGCTTGTCTTCAAGAGCTCAAGCCCATGGCCAGTTGAGGGAGGATCATGTAGTTCTTCAAGATGACTTTCTTGCTGCTCAGAGGAGGATTGCTGAGCTAGAGGCTGCTGGTCGTGCTTTCAAAGATGCTGCTCAGGGAAAGGTCGCTGAGCTGGAAGCTGCTGGCAGGGCTTTCGAGGGTGAGCTTGTGCTGGCTCAGGAGAGGGTGTCCAAACTTGAGTCCGAGCTTTTGGCGTCTTGTGAGAGGGACGCGCTCAGAGAGGAGGAGCTCGTTGTGGCCCATAAGAAGGCGTCTGGGCTCGAGTCTGAGCTCTCGGCATCCCGTGAGAGGGATACGCTCAGAGAAGCTGAGTTAGTTTCGACCTGCGAGAAGGTAACTAAGATTGAGGCTGAGCTTTTGGCGAACTGGAAGAGGGAGGCGCTCAGGAAAGTTGAGCTTTTAGTGGCTCGTGAGAGGGTCATGCTCATGGAGACTGCTGTGGGGACAGATTTGAAGGCGGCTCGTGAGAGAGCTTCCCAGGATAAGGAGAGGGCTGCTGCAGCCGGAAGGGACTTAGTGAATGGGCTTGCAGATGCTTTCATCGATGGTTATGAGGAGCTCCGAGGGAAGATTTCTGTGGCTTTCTCTGATATTGACTTTTCAGGTTTTGTGCCCACTG
Organism: Ilex asprella; assembly: GCA_023539305.1. Classification (NCBI taxonomy): domain Eukaryota; kingdom Viridiplantae; phylum Streptophyta; class Magnoliopsida; order Aquifoliales; family Aquifoliaceae; genus Ilex; species Ilex asprella. The sequence goes on from CM042199.1 coordinate 10,130,926, forward strand.
AGGCGCCTGATGATAGTGACGGGAGTTCTGATGATGCTGGGGTTGGAGAGGATGAAGTGGAAGAGGACCATGAGAGCAACTAAAGTGCTGGGAGTTTTTGGTTTCTTTCTTTATTATTTTTGTTTTTATTTTTAGGAAAACACTTTTGTAAAGGCAATTTGCGGCCTTACTTTTGTACTCCTTTGAAGTTAAATGAAGATGCAAAAGATCTTTTTGGAGTAAGATGTAGAAAATCTTTTTTATTCATCTATCGCTTATGGGAAGCAATATTGGGTAATGACCCCAAAGAGGTACATTGAAAAAGATAAAATCAAGTTCCAGCACTAATTACTTCGATACTCTCATGGTGTCATTGATAATACCTCTTTAAGTATTCCGCATTCCATGGATGGAGCAAGGCTTTCCCTTCAGAATTCTGGATCTTGTAAGTGCCTGGCCTCACTACTTCTGTTATGAGGTAAGGTCCTTCCCAGTTTGCCCCAAGTTTCCCTTCACGTGCATCTTTCGTGGCGAGGATCACTTTTTTGAGTACCAGGTCCCCTGGTTGGAAGGAACGAGGTTTCACCCTCAAATTGTAGTGATTCGCCATGCGTCGTATGTATTCTGCGTTGCGGATCACTGCCATCTCCCTTGCCTCCTCAACCAAGTCAAGGTTGATGCGGATTCCTTCCTCGTTGATGGTGGGGTCATAGTGTTGGACCTTTAGAGAGTGCACCCCTATCTCCACAGGAATAATGGCCTCAGTTTCGAAGGATAGGGAGAAAGGGGTTTCTCCGGTAGGAGTTCTTAGTGTTGTTCGATAGGCCCACAACACTCCCGGAAGCTTGTCAACCCAAAGACCCTTCACTTTTCAAGCCTGGTCTTCAAGTTGCGCCGCACCGTTCTTACCATGACTTCTGCTTGCCCATTTGCCTGGGGATGTGCTAGGCTAGAGTGAGGTTGCTTTATCTGGAGATCGGAGCAGAAGGAGTTGAAGAGCTTGTTGTCGAATTGCTTCACATTGTCACTGACGATGGAGTTGGGTATCCCGAAGAGACAGACTAGATTTTTTCAGATAAAATCTTTGACCTTGGTGTCTGTGATCTTGGCTAAGGGTTCGGCTTCTGCCCACTTGGTGAAGTAGTCAACTGCCACCACTACGAACTTGCACTGTCCCCTACTCAAAGGTAGGGGGCCAAGGATGTCGATGCCCCACTTGGAAAAAGGTCATGGACTCATAATTGTTGTCAGCTCCTCTGGTGGTTGCCTGGGCACGGTCGCGAAGCGTTGGCATTTGTCGCATTTTTTGGAGAACTCTTGGGCGTCCCTTACCATAGAAGGCCAGAAGTAGCCTTGTCTGAGTGCCTTGTGAGCAAGGGAGCGCCCTCCTGAGTGATTCCCACAGATCCCTTCGTGGATTTCTCGTAGGGCATAGTGGGCCTCTTCGGGTGAAAGACAACGCAACAACGGCAAGGAATAGCCTTTCTTGTACAAAGTGTCCTGCAGGATGGTAAACTTGGAGGCTCTTACCCTCAACTTCTTGGCCTCTAGAGGGTCATCGGGCAGCACACCTTCTTGGAGATATGCCTTTATTGGAGTCGCCCAATTTGACTCTGCTGATGCACAGTTGATATCGGTGGCCACCGTGTCTAGCTGGCTTGGCTCAAACTGGTGACCAGTGAATGATGGCCTTCCTGGCGGGGCTTCTAAGGACGAGGCGAGCCTTGCGAGTGCATCGACGGCCATGTTATCTTCTCGGGGAATATGGCAGATCTGAGAGTAGTGGAACTTTGCAATCATATTTTTTACCATGCCAAGATATTCCTGCATTCTGGTTCCCTTGGCTTCGAACTTGCCCTTCACTTGGTTGACTATCAGCTGAAAGTCGCTGTAAGCGGCGAGCCAGAGAGTAGGGCTTCGTATTCTGCCTCATTGTTGGAGGCGATAAAATGAAGCTTCACTGCACACTTGAGTGTGGTGCCATCAAGGCTGATCAAGATTAGGCCCGCTCCTCCTCCGTCCCTGGTCGAGGAGCCGTCTACATATAGTTTCCAAAGTAGAAGAGAGAAGGGCTTGGGAATCAGATTGGGAGACTGGGCGCATGGGGAAGCTACCTGGGCTCCCGGGACTAAAGGTGCTCCTTCAGCCTGGGCATCAGGAGCTTGAGGTGCATCCTGGGACGCCTGGTCATTAAAAACTTGAGGTGCAGCTCGGGACGCCTGGTCATCAAAAGCTTGAGGTGCAGCTTGGGACGCCTGGTCATCAAAAGCTTGAGGTGCAGCTTAGGATGCCTGGTCATCAAAAGCTTGAGGTGCAGCTTGGGACGCCTGGTCATCAAAAATTTGAGGTGCAGCTCAGGACGCCTGGTCATCAAAAGCTTGAGGTGCAGCTTGGGATGCCTGGTCATCAAAAGCTTGAGGTACAGCTTGGGACGCTTGGTCATCAAAAGCTTGAGGTGCCTCCTCGTGGCTTTTTTCTTCAGCAGGTGTAAGCTCGGCGATAAAGTCCGCCAGAGCCTGTGCTTTGATGGCTGTTCTTGGTTGGTACTGAATATCAAACTCACCGAGCTCCATTGCCCATTTAAGAAGCCTGCCAGATACGTCTGATTTTCTCAAGACTCTTTTTAGTGGTTAGTCTGTGACGACCATTATACTGTGACTCTGAAAGTAATGTCGTAGTAATCTTGCCGTTGTGACCAGGGCGAGCGCTAGCTTTTCTAGCCCTGAGTACCTTGTCTCTGCCCCCCGGTAAGCCCTGCTCACATAATAAATAGGCTTCTGTACTCCGTTATCGCTTCTAATGAGTACGGAGCTTACCACTGATAGGGAGGCAGAAAGGTAAAGATGGAGAGCTTCTCCTGGAGTGGCACGTGACAAGAGGGGAGGTGTAGCTAGGTAGGCCTTGAGTCTTCGGAGGGCCTCCTCCGCCTCAGGTCCCCATTCAAAAGTCTTGTGGAGGATTTTGAAAAAGGGGAGACACTTGTCTGCGGACTTGGAGACTAGCCTATTGAGTACTGCGATCCTCCCATTGAGGCGCTGGAGCTCCTTGGTTGAGGAAGGTGATTTCATGTCGAGGATGGCCTTGATCTTGTCGGTGTTTGCCTCAATTCCCCTCTGATTGACCATGAACCCCAAAAATTTTCCGGACCCCACACCAAAGGCGCATTTCTCGGGATTGAGCTTCATGTGATAGGACCTTAGGACGTTGAAGGTCTCCTGGAGGTGATCGATGTGGTCTACTGCTGCGAGGCTTTTTACCAGCATATCATCCACATATACTTCCATCGTTCTCCCGATCTGAGACCGGAACATCTTGTTCACCAGCCGTTGGTAGGTGGCTCCTGCGTTCTTTAGCCCAAAGGGCATTACCCTGTAGCAATAGGTCCCCTTCGGAGTAATGAATGATGTCTTCTCCTGGTCGGGGGGATGTATACTAATCTGGTTGTATCCAAAGTATGCATCCAAGAAAGTGAGCAGCTCGTGTCCGGCGGTGGCGTCGATGAGGAGGTCTATCCGCGGTAGTGGATAGCTATATTTTGGACACGCCTTATTAAGCTCAGAAAAGTCGACGCAGAGACGCCACTTCCCATTAGCCTTAGTTACCATCACTACATTTGAGAGTCACTCAGGATAGGTTACCTCTCTGGCCGCCCCGTTTTCTATCAACTTTTCTACCTCTCTTTCCATTGCTTGAGCTCTTTCAATGGAAGTGCCCCTTAGCTTTTGGTGAATGGGCTTGTGACGCGGGTCGACATTGAGACGGTGTGTGGCCACTTCTGGGTCGATGCCCTTAAGGTCTGCATGTGACCATGCAAAGACGTCCATGTTACGTCTTAAAAAATCTATTAGTGGGCCCACCAGGTTTACGGAAAGGGAAGAGCCAACGTATACTCTTCTGTCTGGGTGCTCTTCGTCCAGGACCATAGGGGTGAGTTCCTCGACTGGTTCTCCTCTTTCCATGGTGGAGTCATCCCTTGGGTCAAGGACCTCCACTTGCTACGTCTCTTGTGCCCTTCTGGTCTTCATGGAGGAGACGTAGCATTCCCTTGCTGCTACCTGGTCTCCCTTGACCTCCCCAACTCCATTAAAGGTTGGAAACCGGAGAATGAGGTGATAGGTAGAGGGCACGGCTCTTAACGTGTTGAGAGCAGGTCGCCCTAATATGACATTATAAGCTGATGGGCAGTCTATCACCAGAAAGTTGACCATGATTGAGGACCTTCGGGGCGCCGCTCCGGCTGTGACTGGTAGGGTGATGGACCCTAGGGGATATACTTTCTCCCCTGAAAACCCGATGAGGGGAGATCTGATGGGCTGCAACTTCTCTCTGCCCAGGTTGAGCTTGTCATAAGCTTCTGCAAACAAGATATCTGCAATGCTGCCACTGTCCACTAGGATTCTGCGCACCTGAAAGTTGGCAACCGTTATGGTGAGCACCAGGGGGTCATCGTGGGGATGTTGAATCCATTCCAGGTCCTTATCTGAGAATGATATGACCTCGTCGGTGCCTTGCCTGGGTGCTTTGGATGGGCGCCCTTCGTCAAGGTGTCTTGCCTTCCTAGCGTGGGCCTTCATGGCAGAAAAGGACTCACCACCTCCTGCTAATCCTCCCGAGATAGTGTGAATTTCTCCAACGGGATGTTGCTCTTCCTGATTATGGGGCGGCGGTGGCGCCTGTCCTCTACCAACCACATACTGGCGTAGGTGGCCACGTTGGATGAGGTCCTCAATTTGTCTTTTGAGGTCATAGCAATCGTCGGTGTCATGCCCATGGTCACGATGGAAGCGGCAATACTTGTTAAGATTTCAGCGATTAGGAGGAGATTTCATCTTTCCCGGTCACTTTATTGCGGGGTCATCCTGGATCTGGAGCAGAATATGTCCGACAGCGGCATTGAGGGGAGTGAAGGGTTGTCGGTCCCTCTAAGGAGCAGGACCGAGCTGATCTTTGATGGGTACCCTCTCTGTCCTAGTACTGCGCTTGTTGCTAGTCTTCTTCTTGTTGTCCCTTTCTCTCTCCTTCCTCTTTTCTCCAGACCGGGAGGACTCACCTCGTCTGGCCCTTATGATGTCCTCAGCATTTATGTACTTTTGGGCTTTGGCTAGTGCTCTGGCATGCTTCTCGGTGGGCGTTTCATCATTGAGAAGAGGAAGCTTGATGAGCGGAGGCCACCCAGGAAGGCGGTCATCGTCACTTTGTCGTCGGGCTCATCAACTTGGAGTACCTCCTCGTTAAAATGAGTGAGGTAGCTTCTCAGGTTTTTCTCTCGGTCCTGCTTTATGCTAAGCAGGTGGGTGACAGGCTTCTGGTGGCGGCGCCCTCCAATAAAGTGTGACACGAACGACCTGCTAAGCTCAGCAAAGAAGGCAATGGAGGCTGGGGAGAGCTTAGCGAACCATTGTCAGGCGGACCCCTTCAATGTGGTTGGGAACGCCCTGATTTTGTCTGGGACATTGTGTAACTGCATCAGAGTTTTGTAGGTGTCGAGGTGATCTAATGGGTCCTTTGTCCCGTCAAAGGTCTCCACCGAGGGCATTTTGAACTTCTGAGGGAGTGGATAGTTGGCTACGTCGGGCTTGAAAGGCGTGTCGGTCCGCCATACAAGATAGTCTACTGTTTCTGGTCCTTGCGCCTTTATGGCATTGAAGACGTCTCCTAGTTGATTTTGCGCTTCCTTGATTTTCTCATCCCAAAGGTTGGGGGCTCCTCTGGAATGATCATAGAAGTGACTCCCATGCTCCATGCTTTGGTTCTCGCCCTCATCCTCTTGTAGAGGAGGGTCCTCATCATGAGCAGCAGCAGGAGGAGGGGGTGGAGGTCCCTCATGATGAGCTCCCATATAAGGGACGCCCATGGGGACTCCAAAGGGAGCGCCTAGCCCTATGGGGCAGCCTAGATGTGGAGCAACAGGGCGTGGAGCTCCTCCAAGCTGTGCTCCTCCTCGTCCAGCGAGCATGAGCTGCAGTATCTGCTGGTTTTGGGCCACTAGTTGTTGCATGGTCTCCAACATTTGTTGAGCATTTAGAGCTGGAGCATCCGGCACATGATTGGCAAGTAGAGGAATATCCTCCTCCTCTCGTGGCGGATTGCCTTCATGCTGGTTCTTGGATCTAGTAGTGATCATCATTGTTTCAGTAAGACGGAATGTTTGGAAATGAGAATTTCGTCTTTCCCACAGACGGCGCCAAACTGATGATGCACAAAATCGGTGCAAGATCAACAGTCAAGAGGTGAATGGTATCGTGGTGATTAATCAAAGATTAACAGGTAAGTAATGAAAAAATAACGCAGAAATAAATGAAACAAGAATTTATAGTGGTTCGGTCTTGGCCTACATCCACTTTCAATGGCAACGGTGGCCGGTATTCTTCATTAATGAATAGTGGTGCTCTCTGGGGAGCTACAATGCTTTGAATGAGAGGGAGAGGGAGAGGGAGAGAGTTAAAGAACAAGATGTAGGAGACGAGTGTAGACTTTTTGGGAGGCATGCCCTAGATGTGAGGAGGGCTTACTATTTATAGACTTAGGGTTTGGAGGTGAGGCGGTGGAGTAGGCAAGGGGTTTCCTATTTTAGTAATTTTCAAATATAGTAGGGTATCTCCGTGCTCATCTTCCAATTCCTTCGGAGGGGGGCTTCCAACTGAGCTTGAACTTGGGCTTGATAGGTTTTTATAGGACTGGACTCTTCAAATGAGGATGGGCCCTTTTCTATAATTTGGACTTGACCCATCAAATAAGATATTAAATATTATTTTAAACAAAAAAATTTATAAATTATCTGAGAGTTGGTCTCGTCAGACTTCAAAATATCGATATGATTATTTACCATTTATTTTTTACAATTTTCACTATTAGCATAAGTCTTGTATTTGGAACGATATTTTTTTTAATGTTTTTTCTTTTAATTGCTGGTAGATAAAAAAATAACACGCTTCGAATCCTTTAAAATATTTACATTGATTCTCCCTATCTTTGTCACCTCATGTATGTCGTGCTTATATACTTTGAACAAGGGCATTAATCTCCTCAAAGGATAGATATTGGATGATAAATACCTACCAAGGGAAGGGTTGACAAAATCCAAGGACAGCTAGGTGTAAATGGAAAGTCGTAAATAAACGCCACTTTAATAACAAGGGTTAATATGAAGAAAGATTGTTTGAATTTTAATTTGTATATTTAAAAATTAAAAATTTTAATTTATACCCTCAAAGATAAAAAATTATATCAATGCGAACCTCAAGCTTCCAGTTGTCTGGAACTAAATAGGTAAATTATACTTAGACCCCTTCATGCTTGTCAATTAATCACCTAGACCCCTTACATTTGAAATATTACACCTACATCTTTTGAAATTCCAAATATGACTAAAAATGTTCACCCCAATTAGGCATTCAAATAATTTTTTTTAAGTGATGTATTACATTGGATATAAAGAATATTATATAAACACCTGCATTATATTAGACATTCAAATGATAAGCTTGATTTTGAACTTTAGAATATAATGAGTCCACAAAAAAAAAGGGTAGTATGAAATTATAATTTTTTATTATGATGAAATCATATTTTTTAACGGTTATATTAACAGACTAATCATAACCCGTGTTTGAAGGTTCGATAAAATATAAAATTTGAGAGCCCAAAAAATCGATCTCACTATATTAAAATTTTTCAATATGTGTATACTATCGTATATGAATAATGTTTGAAATAAAAATTATATTAACTACAAATTAATTAAATATTAAATGATTAAACATATGATAAAAAGGATTGATATGGTGTTTTTAGTAGAGAAATATATAAATGATTAACATATGATATAAATGAGTGATGTGATATTTTTAAGAAAAAAAATATGTAGGGGATAAAAATTCAAGTTGTAAGTGTTTTATTATATACATATCAACGACAAGAAGTTATGTGTTACACGTGTATAAACGTTAGAAGGTGTAGGAGTAATATTCTAAATGTGAGGGAGTATAAATGATTAAGTGAGAAACATGAGATCTAGGTATAATTTATCAATTTAATTTTAATTACTCCAAAGAGGCTTTGGCCTGTTTGGGTTACACTTGTCTTCTGGGATTGTTATCTTGTTTGGCTGCTTCCTCTCACATGATCTTTTCTGTTTTGGGAAACATTGCTGGTGATTGTTCGTTTCCTGTTGTGGCGTACGATGCGGCTTGCAAATTTAAATGAGCCCTTATGTTGCCCAACAAACTTTTCGAACTTTGTGTCCACACTTAATGCTACTTTGTTCGTGGGATCCCAAAGTCATCCTTGCTCATATTCCTAAGTGTTCAGGGGTTGTTTGTTTCATGTGCACATTAATACCAATTTCTTTCTTTGAGGATATAAATTGAGATTCGAATGATCTTTCGGAGTGTAATTTGTAATTAATCCTAATAACAATGATAAGTAAACTGAGTTTAGTAAATGCCAGATTTTTAATAACTACTCCTTTGTAAAAGACGGTAATTAGCCCCATGTAAAAATCAAATCGTATTACCATTACTTAACATAGAGTTGAGGAGGTGATCTGAGAAGTGGGTGTCAAGATTTTAATTCTACTATAATTGTAACAATACTGGTTAAAATAGAAAAGACAAGTTACGACGAAGGAGTATTCTAATTTAAAAAACATTAGGCCTCATTTGTCCCCTTACTGAAATCGATGTGGTCCAGAAGTGTTTCATGCCTTCTTCATAATCACGAAAGGGTAAATCTTTAACATGACTTTTAATATCTTCTTCACAGTCACGAAGAGGCAGACAAATGAACATGACGAGCTTTTGATCAACATGATGAGGTAGATGATGCTATTTTGTCATTTGGGTCATGACGTTTTGCATTACATTTCCATGGAAAAGCGCTTTTATTGTTTTTTATCCCAACGTAAGATGGCTAAGGATTTGGAAGCTTCGAATCTACTGGGTGGGTGACTGCTATGCTTGGCTCTGCCCTGGGTAGTGACTGTCTGGACAACATAAACTCTTCTATTGCTCCTACAAAAGGTTTATTTATTTATTTATTCAAATAAAAACATCCAAATCGTAAGTTGTTTTGACTATTAGGATTGCAACATAGATCTTAGATTCATAGTTTTAGATCACGGTATTGATTATTAACTTGAAAAATATTGTATCTCATTGATCACTATGTTACAAAATTCTATTATTTGGACAACTCGGGTTAATTTGACTCTACAGAGTTGCACAAGACTTATAGTTTGTACGTAACTTGAAACAAATAGTATAAAATTTAAAAGTATCAAGTGGAATACGACTCGATTAAGTACGTTAATATCGATCAATACTTTGAGGCATTGACGAGGTAACCCGAAGGAGGTACGTTATGAGTAGCGGAGTCGGCCGGGAATTGATACTGTTAGTAACTGGTTCAAATTATCCTGATGTTTGTAGTTTCTGCAAGGTTGTGTGTGGGAATGTAGGAGTGTTTTCTGAGAATGGGAAGAGATGGCTTGCTCTGAGTGATCAACCACATATAGTTGGGTTCAAGAAAGCTTGATTTAGACCGGTTTTGGTGATAAAAAAAAAAAAAAAAGACAGATTTTAGTAATTAAGAAACAAAGTACTTTACTCTGTTGTGTTGACTTTTTAATTATTAATCTGAAAACATTGCACTTCTGATTATTCAAATTCTTGATGTTTTGTGCACATCAATAGTGTTTGACAGAAGCATCTACTTGAATTAATAAAATCCAGATCAAAGTTTATGGGGCAAAGTGTAATTACGGGTAACATCAACTTGAAGGGGGAGTAACAAAAAATCTGGTGGCTCCTCACTCCATATGAATATACCACCACAACTACTTAGCTACATTATTATCCGATCTTCTCAACCAAGAAACTGAAAAATCAGGAAAAACAAACACGAAGCACTAATATGAATCTGGTTCACAAAATTTTGCAAAACTAGCATGACATGTCTACTGATTCATCAGAGCATCAATGCATAAGGAGCAGACAGTTCCCATACCTTTTTACCAAAAGAGCACTTCATAAGTACATGACTTGTAGTTTCCTGTTGTATACTACACAAGAAGCAGACATTCTCCATTGGAATCCTTCTCCTCAATAGTATCTGTGATTGAGCCGGTAGAATTTCATTATAGGCTCTCCAAATAAAATGTTTGATTTAATTTGGAGTCATCAGTGTCCATACTACTGCCACTTTGCTCTTACCCCTGTTACTGCTAGTTTCTACAATTGTTACAGAACTCTTGTGAAGTCCCTGTGCCGTAATGAGATGGTATATATGCACTTTTCACCGTGAACTTTCAAGATTTAGAATAATGCCACACCAATGTTTCTGCTGGAGATGGCTACAAATGGGAAGGCCATAATGGCATCAACCTCAAACTACAGGAAATGATTCCTCAAAAGCTCATATTTCCAACAATTTCTATCCCCGTCAATAAAAAAACTAATCATTGTATCATCAGGCACGCTAGGGAGAGAGTTGAAAATTTTAAAAGTTGTTGTCTTGCTATTCAGCTGTCTTTTTTAACTAGAACATGTTGCCCATTCTAGATGTTATGATACTCCTCCAGGTAAAAGAGGGACTTGGCCCTAGTTGTAAGTCCATAAGTGAAGCCAAGGGGAAATACTTAGCTTTGAGAAATTTATACAAAAGTGAATCCTGATTTTGAATAAGCCTCCAAACTTTCTTGGCTAAGAGTGCAAGATCATGGTTACCACAATTCATTAAACCCTCAACAACCCATGATCTAGGTACATCGATCTGAAACATGGTAGGTTCGCCATCAAGATCACCAAAATTGACGACCTCAAATTGCAATACTAGCCCTAAATCAATTCACTTTAGAACATATAGCACAAATATAAAATAAATATTAATTGATTACATGTATATAAATTTATAATTATATATTATTTTAGATAGCAGAAAATCAAGCACAATTATAAGATAAATGGTAACTAACTTAGTATTTATGAATGTTTTGTAATATATATTGTTGTATATTAGTTAAAACAATCTACATAAGAGTTCCAAAACGAATTGCGACTCAAAATATCGTACCAGCTAAACCTACCTTCATCGTACCACATACCTAAGAGAGTGTCGTATCATGTACCCGTACCACGTACTAAAGTGACCCACGATCCACATAACATTGGGTTGAAAGCTTCCAGATCTCTAAAACC
>CM042199.1:10142199-10154616 GCA_023539305.1 Ilex asprella
CCTTTAACCTTTGAGCTACAAATTCTTTCCCACGACATCCAATGAACACATCTTTCCTTACCATCCGGACTCCGCCAGAATCATGCCTACATATTATTTAGTTATGTACATAGAGACGTAGGAAACTTGAAACAAGATATAGCAAAGGTAGGAACAGCCCAAAGCTTTAATAAGGATCTCTTTCCCTGCTTTAGAAAGTAGCTTACCCAACCAACCTTGTACCTTCTCCCAAACTCTGCCTAATGTAGTCGAAGTGTTCTCGCTTTGATCTGCCAGCTACAGTCGGTAAACCAAGGTATTTATCATGACAGTTCACTACAGATATCTGCAAAGCTTCCCTAATAGCTTCAATATCTCTGCCCTTACATTACCACTAAATACAGCAGCTAATATCTCCAAGTTAATCTTCTGTGCAGATGCCAGCTCATATAAATGAAGGTCAATCTCTCCTATCCCTTACTTTGGAAGTTTTATTCTTCCATTCTAGTGGGCCAATCTCTCACTTTGGGTGTTCTTTGTAATAATACCTGTCAATTACATTGTAATAGTAATGTATATATTATACTTTAATTGAGATTACTGGTATCCAACACTGCTCAATGACAATCATTAGAATATGAATCTTAATAAAAACATCTGAATGCACAATGCATAATGAAGAAATCCTCTTATATAAAAATAAAAATCAAAACACAACAGTAGAACTAAGACATGAATATTTCACCATATACATCCAGTGCGAGAAGTCATTGTTCCTCTTTCAAGGACTAAAACTGTAAATGCAAAAATGGAACTTGTAATGGTACTTATTATGCCTAGGAACCTCTCAATTTTCTCTTGCTGGATCTCTTAGGAGTCTCCTTGAAATTTTGTTGTTTTATGGTTGAGTGACAGAGCATTACTTTGTTCTGAAAGAGAACCCAAGGGCTTCAGAGGCACATAAATCAATATCATTTTCAAGCCTCCAGTATAACTCTAACGCATCTGCATAGTGCGCACTTCATTAATCAGCAACTCGAATGCCTTGAACCTCTAGTGTGTTTCAACCTAAGAAAAAAGGGTTATTGGAATGTCAACAAAAACCGAAGGGCAAATAAACCAAACCATCCTTTCTTATATCCGATGTGAAGCTTTAGCTCCATTCTCTCCATTTTATAACAACTTCAGTCAATATTGATGCAACTTTTGAAAAACTAAAACCAAAAAAAAATTTGCAATTATCAGAGAGTCTCATTACGAAATCCAAGATGAGGATTATATTCTCAAAAAAACGAATTTGAACCTGATGATTCCACCTGAAACATTTTGGTGCAATATTGACCATCTTTTTCTTGAAGGGCAGGGGCATTCAACAATATCATATTTAGGTTAAAGACTTGGATCCACAAAAAGTTAAAAAAAAAAATCGTAGGGGAAGAATTCAACAATGAAACATACATATAGATTCATAAATCATATAAAAAAGTACTTAACCATTCAAAAGAGATTGTTTTAAACAAATGAAACATTGAAATTCAGCAACACTTCAGTATACCTAGTCATTATTAATCAGTACTTCCGCCAAATTGAGCTCAAATACCTATATTTTCATAAATCAGGTCAGAAGGTGTTTGTCAATGCAAAAGAGATTGTTTTAAAATGTAGAAATATTGAAACTCATGCACACTTTAGTAGGCATAACCATTATTGACAATATGTCTGCCGTGTTCAAACACATGATTTAACAAAGGAACAAAGTGTGATTTGAGGTCTAGTTACTAGAATCTTGTATCAGCTTTCACCATAACACAATGTAGACTTAGTCATGGCACCCAATCTGGAGGATTAATAGAAATCTTCAGCCAATCATTTCCATTGCTGTGTTGCACTTCCTCAATCTGCCTGGCAGAATACACAGCCGAGCAACTACACCAACTCAAGTCAATTGTATGTAGTGAGGCTATAACTCCCAAATCAGATGGAATCTCCTTGAGCTTTTGACATTTGTGCAGCACTAAGTGCTGAAGGCTTGGGAAGTTAGTGCTATAGGCATTCCACTGCTCAAGATTCATGTAATACAATTTCAAGTATTTCAGTCGAAGAAACCCTCCATCACTTGTATCCCACCGTGGTCCAACGCATGCCTGATATTCTAACTTTAGAGCCTCCAGGATGGGTAGCATTCCAAGGGTTGATATTGCTTCCCATTCTAGATAGGTAAGTGACAAAGTCAACCTTTTAAGGTTTTGGGGGAACTTAACCCCTTCGAGATTGTACCCTTGCCCATAGCGAGGTAAGGGATTTCCTTCGGAGGTTCTATTCAGCAACTTCAAGGATTCAGGGTGGTTCAAAAAGTCTAGATCAGGAAACCAAAATCGTGAAAGTGGGCTTTCTTGAATTATAAAATCTCCACAAAATCCCAACTTTCGAAGATTAGGAATGTTCTCAAAGTTTATCTTGCTGCTAGGAGCTACCTGAGAGAGGGTTTGCAGATCAGAAGAGCTATCCATCATCTGCATATAATTTTCTCCTGCCACACATAAATGCCTCAACCTTGGCATTGTAAAAAATTCTGATGGTATAGTAGATCTACCAATCCTTTCTGATATGAGAAGAGTTTCTAGGTTCAACAGTTTGGTTATTAAATGTGTGACTCTCAAGAACTTACCCCGAAGTGATAAATATCTCAAAAGAACTAGATTTATTATATACACAGGCAAGTCACGGATAGGGATGGCTGATAATTCCAACACCCTAAGAAATTTGAATGCTGAAGAACTGAATGACATATTATTCTGAGGTAGGGGATTCCGTTCAGCAGCAAAGAACAGAAAAGAACGGATGCATGGAGTAGAAGGCTGACTCGAGGAGGATGAGGAGGCAGAGGAAGAGGATTGGAAAGAAGACCGATAAGAAGAAGAAGATAACAAATGGATGCAGAGGCGAGGTGCTTCACACTTGTAAATATCCTGCACAACATTTTCAATGCTCATGAAAAGTTGGTTGTTTGTTGGACTGGAGGAAGAAGAAGAAGAAGAAGATGATGATGGTGACAAAGAAGCTTCTTCATGCCAGTAAATCTGCTGCAAAAACTTCTCTTCCTTGGCTTTTCTTAAACAGAAATCCCGCAATAGATCATGAACACGACAGGATCTAATTCCACCTGTTGATCTAGATTTTGCAACTAATACTAAATTTCTATCAATTAGATCCACCAAGTATTCTTGCGCTAAATCCTCAACCCTCTTTTGTTCAGTTTGTTCTATAAACCACTCTGCAATCCATAACAAAATCAATTTCCGGATGGTTATTTCATAATCTTCCAAAAATGCTCCCAAATAGATGAAGCATGATTTCAAGTGACGAGGTAAGTGGTGGTAACTTAGTGCTAGGATGTCTATACAATGCTTCCGGTCACTGACAATATGAGAATTTACACTTTCAGCAACTTTCTTCCACCAGTCTTGAGTCTTCTCTGTCTTTGCCAAAAGTCCGGCTACAACAACAATTGCAAGAGGTAATCCTTGACATTTTCTTGTAATTTCCTTTCCTATTTCCATCAATTCTGAAGGGCAGCTCTCTTTCTGAAATACCTTTACCAGCAGTAGATCCCAACTTTCATCTAGAGTTAAAAAACGCAAAAGGTGAGGGGATGGGCGATTTGGTTTAGCATGGCAAGGCACGTTGTTAAGTCGGCTAGTGAATAGAATTCTACTTCCATTGTTTTCCTTGGGGAAATTTATCTCCAAGGCATTCCAAGCCTGAATATCCCATATATCATCCATGACAATTAGATATCTCTTACCCTTTAGGGATTGATACAGTTTCTCTCCCAACTTCTCATCACTCATTGCAACAATTTCATCTTTGTGCTCAACAATTGAACTTAAAATCTCAAGCAACAAATCTCTTGTGAAAAAACTGGGACACATAGGTCCACCCACGAACATAGAAATGATATACGACGAAAGGATCATTGTACAATTTTCTTGCAAGAGTTGTCTTACCCAATCCCGCCATCCCAACAATTGAAACAACTTCTAGCTGCTTTGATACTCCAGCTAGTCGCCCTTTTATGTTCTCCACTTCTTGGTCAAAGCCGACCACAGTTTCTTCCTCCACATCAGAAGCACTAGTTCTGGAAAAACTTCCATCAACAGACATTCCCACTCGTGGAAAAACAGTGACATGCAGCTGCTCGTAGTCAATTGTGCTAACCTCTTCCATGATTAACTTAATTTCTTTTCTAATGTTGCGGAGTCTTTGATGATAAGGCTCAAGACCACTACCCATTATCTCACCCCTGCTTCTCTTTTTGGGTATCCCAAGCTCCCCTATGCAATCAGGTAAGATCCGAAACTTCTGTACCCAATAAACGAAGCCGTCTACCAACGAGTTGGTGATGTCTTTTGCCTTGTGAGCCAGACCTATGATTTGGGTCACCAGACTTTTCACTTTCTCATGTTCACGCTGGCGTTTAATCTCTGTATCCTTGAGGAAGTTCCTCAGAAATGCAAATTCCTCATACACAGACTTGATTTGATCCATCTGATTGTCATGAAGAAAATCCCAGAATTTAGATTTCATGAGATCGTTCATGTTATCTAAGAGAATATCGACGCAAAAATCCTCCATCTCGCTGTCCCTGTCTCACTATATTTTTTTTTCCCTCTCTTTTTGGGAGTCTTTGAAGCTCTCTGGCGATGCCTTGGCAAAAGCTGGAAAGTATGGGCAACTTTCTATAAGTTCACATTATGAATTTTTTTTTTTTTTTGCTGGTTAAGTTCATATATCAAAGTAGCTGTAGTCAAAAGAGTAGATAGTCGAATTAATTGGAGTCGAGTCTAAAAAATATATTTTTTAATTTAATTTAAACAATTATTTAAATTTATCTTATTTGAAAAACGAACAAAATTCGAACAAGTCTAAAATAAACTGAATCTAAATATTTGCTTGTTAAGTTTATATTATAAAAGTAGCATGTAGTCAACAGGGTTCATAGTTAAGTTTGAGTCGGAGTCTAAAAAATTTATTTTTTTAATTGAGTTTAAAATATTATTTAAATTTAATTTATTTAAAAAACGAATAAAGTCCGAATGAATTCAAAACGAACAAAATTCAAGTATTTATTCATAAATGAGTGAAGTCCGTCCAATTCAAACCGAATCTTTCAGGTTTAATTTTTAAATAAATTAAAAATATTATTTAAAATCTACTCGTTTAAATAATAAATTGAATTTGAAGGAATTAATGGAAGTCGAATTCGAGTCAAGATGGAGTAGGTGAATTTAATTAAGAGCCCTGTCTAAACATGGACAAATTGAGAAAAAAAAATAATGGCCAAGGGGACTAGCCAAATACCCCCGTCCCCGGTTTTGCAAAACAGCCAAACAATCCCCGCCCTCGGAATGTTAGCTTCCCCATAAGGTTTCTATTTCTGTTTTTGTGGCGATTCTCTACATTCTTGATTTTGATTTTCTTTTATCCATCAAAATGTTAATTTAACAAATTATACCATTAATAAATTAAAATAGTCCCATTGTTTTTTTTTTTCCAAATTTTTTTACTTTTAAAAAATTAAACTTAACAATTTGTACAAAGTATCACACATTAGAATAATTAATGGTGTAATATATTCAAAACAATCGTCGATGGATAAAGTAAAATTATGGTATAGTTTAATCTATACTATTAATAAAAGTGTCTTAACATGAAAAAAAAATTATTTACTAATTTACCCTCATAAATAATTAAAAAATATCACTCTATCATTTCACACTTAATATCTAAATTACTATCATATCTTTATGAATTTAAATCTCCAAATTACATATAAGATCACTTTTAATTACATATTCTCTATGTAGAAATGTCAATTTTTATGAAACTTTTTGATTGATTAAATTACTCTTAAAACATATATGCATCATTATAAATTTTAACAAAATATTCAAAAAAACCTTCAAAAATTTCATCAATATAATATTACTCACCTTATTTATAAAGATAATATATGATTGTATATTTATATTTTATTTTTCATCAAAATGTTTAACTCTTTCATTTTCAAGATAAAAAATAATGTATAGTTTTACATGATTTTTTAGTCGTAATAAACTTTTCAGACTGTGTTAAGATTTTATGTGAAAACTTGATTTCTTTTTTAAATTTTTAATATGCTTTATAATATATATTATAGCATTGTATATTAAATTTTATCCCAATGAACCTAAATAGTTCTAGATACAGTAAGGTTCTAATATGATTAGTATATTGATAATTATTTTTATTTTATTCAATGATTTGGAAGTGAAATTTTATTCATATTAATTTTCTAATTATCTATTCTCTATTTATATATGTCAATTTTTATGAAACTTTTTGATTGATTATACTACTCTTAAAAAATATATGCAATATTATAAGTTTTAACAAAATATTCAAAAAAACATTTAAAAACTCCATCAATATAATATTACTCATCTCATTTATAAAGATAATATTATAACTATATATGTATATTTTATTTTTTATCAAAATATTTAACCATTTCGTTTTTAAGATAAAAAATAATATAACTATGTTAACATTTTATGTGAAAATTTGATTTTTTTTTAAAAAAAATTGAATATGTTTTATAATATATATTATAGTGTTGTATATTAAATTTTATCGCAATTGATCTAATTAAGCATAAATACAGTAAAGTTCCAATAAGATTGACATATTGATAATTATTTTTATTTTATTTAATGATTTATTTAATTTTAAAAAAATTAATTTTTCAAACATCACTAAAAAAATCTCTTTCAATTACAAAATTATAGAAACAAAATAGAACTATAATTATTTCTTTTCTTTTTTTTTTCTTAAAGTTATAACAACAAATCTTAAAAATATACAATGTTTTCAAAAATTTTATAGTGGAGCATAAGAGATAAAAAATAAGTTTTGTAAATTTGAAATGATATTTAATTCAAGTATACATATACCAAGTATTTATTTATTAATTTTTTTTAAAAAAAATTATTCAAGTGCAACGCACATGGTGTATTTCTAGTGAGATAAAATATCATTTTTATTCCAAACTTATATGTAGAGGATTCCAATTTGTATAAAATATGTATTTGAAATATTTGTACACTCTTTTTTTTTTTGCTTTTTTTTTCGGAAATTTGTGTGAAACATGAAAAAATTAAAATCTTAATTAAAAGGATAAAACAGTAATTAGTCATTAAAGCACAGGTCAAAAACTCAAATTTTTATATGACTCAGATGATGAAACAAACCTGAATCTAATTACCCAATTAATTTTCATTGAATTCTGAGACAGTCAAATTTTTTTGTGTTTTACAAAGTTATCGGGTATCGTGCAACAAAAATTATCGCAATCAGATTTTATTTGCCAGACCCGAGAAATAATTTAAAGTTAGTTAAATAAAAAAAATATTAAACAGGCAAGCTTTAATTGATTCGGAATAAAATTATGCTAGTTAAAATGGAATGTGTGGCGCGATGTGGGTCAAGAGTTTAAAAGATATATAAACTCATTCTCCTCCAAAGCTTCGACCAAGAAGATAGAAAAGAGAGAGAGAAGTAGAAGACGAAAAAATCTATTTTCTTTAATTATTTTCATCTTCTCTCTTCGATTTGGTGAAATTTGAGGGACAATTCAACTCGTATCAAGTATTAAACTTGCTCACAATAGCGAATTACAGTATCTTTCAAGAATCAGAGTTTTGGTCTAAGATTAAATCAAGGTTTAGAGAAACTAAATTCGGGTTTTCTTTGGAGTTATATTACATTGTCTCACGTTATAAGAGATAGAGTTTCTCATATTTTAATGTAATTTTAACTTAAAAGATGACATATGAAATAATTAGGCTAAATGTGTCTATCATGTGTTAGCTCTTGACTACTGTAATTAATGGGTCAAATATAAGATTTATAATTAATCTTTTCATTAGTTGAATCCTATTATGATTAATTTGGTGTAAGTTAATATTAGTGCTTTAAAGCATGTTAGTAGTTCTTTAAAATTCATAAATTTAACATTCGATTTCACCCATTAAATCAATACTAAATTAACATTCGATTTCATCAATTCAAAATTCAATTTCATCAAATTAACACTAAATTCACTGCCAATTTTATTTATTAAAATTTAATTTCATCAAATTAAGATTAAATTTTATCCAATTGAGATCCAATTCATCAAAGAAACACCAAATTCATCATTTCAAATTTCAATTTCATCAAATTAACACCAATTCACCTTCAATTTCACTTATTAACATTCAATTTTTATCAAATTAACACCTAATTTACGGCCAAATTTTCCAAGTTATCTTTTTTTTTTTTTTGGATAAGAAACGATTAGGTTGATTTTATTCAAATCGAACGTAATACATCATTTTGGAGAATGGGTAACATAAATGCAGGACAATCCTCTCTCCAAAAACATGACTTTGTACATGAAGAAGCATATTTCACTAAATAATTTTCCGCTTACCATCAACGTTAATTTTATCAAACTAGCCAAGTTTGTCACCCTTGATACTCTCAACCAGGGGTCATGAATTCAATTCCTATAAAAACAAGAATTGAATGTAATTTTAGTGGAATTGAATATTAAATTGATTAATGTGGTGTTAATTCAATGAATTAAATGCTAAATGGATGAAATAATTTGATAAATGTGAATGTCAATTTGATGCTAATTTGATGGATTAAATATTAATTGAATGAAAGTGAATATTAATTTGATGAACTTAATGCTAATTTGATGAATTTGATGTCAGTTTTTATAAAATTCATGTTATTTTAGTGTTAATTTATTTGATGAATTTAATATTTATTAGATGTTTTTATGTTAATTTGATGAAATTGAATGGTAATTTGGTGAATTTGTATATAAATTCGATGAATTGAATATCAATTTGATGTTAATTTGATAAATTGAATATTAGTTGAATGAAATTAAATGTTAATATTGATGTTAACTTGATAAATTTAAAAGTTAATTAGATAAAATTGAATATTAATTTATGTTAATTTGACGAATTGAACGTGAACGGAATGAAATTGAATGTAAATATATTATTAATTTGATAAATTGAATGTTATCTAGATAGCACCGTTCGGACAATGCAAGGGCATTCAAACGGTGCTAGCTTGCTGGAATTTTGATTTTGCCCTCCTGTTGGCCTGTCGATTTTTCCCTTTATTACAACATTAACCTTGAAAATAAAAGTCAATTATTACTTTCATTTAAATGCAAATTAATCATATTAAAAGTCCTAAAAACGTGAAATTAACACTTTTATTTATAAAAAATTTAAAATAACTCACCAAAATAACACAAAAACACGGCTAATTAAAAGAACACATAAAATTAAACGAGCACCAATTCCATAAAATTTTTAAATATTACATGAATAAGGAAAAAATAAAAATTTTAAATTGATTCTGCTGAATCCGAGAAATCAGTGAATCGACCAATCTCATGAAGATTCTAAGACTCGTTATCTGGTTCTTTAATATTTGTCAGTCACAAAGACGATTTTTAAATTTGCAAAAGACTTGTGAATCATTCTCGTTCTCAACCTAAATTTAACATTGTCTTTAATGTAAAAATATGCTTTTGAAAGCTTAAGGGGAGATGGTGTATGAATGGGTAACAGAGGAAGAAAGTAGTTTACTACGTAACCTAATCTACAAAGTCGACAAAGCATCAGTCCCACTATGTACAAACTTTTTACAAACGAAATATATTCAAAGGGAATACTGTGATTTCATTAAGATAATGGAATTCACTTGTGCTTCAAATCATTCTAGAAAAGGCTTAAGACGTTGACCATTTACTTTAAAAATATTAACATTTGACAGATTTTCAATTTTTATAGCCTTATGTCCAAATACCTATTTAACAATGTATGACCCCGTCTACTTGGATCTCAACTTGCCAAAAAACAAGTGTGGCCTTAAGTTGTATGGTGTAACTTTCTAAGGTGTAAAAGATTTCCAGGCTATGTTGTGATCATGAAAAAATTTTAAACATCTTTTTGCAAATTTTATATTTTCATATGCCTCATTTTGTAATTCTTCCAAATCATTTATCTAAAGTCTTCTGGATGTGTCTGCCTTGTCTAGGTCAAGATTCATCATTTTGATTGTCTAATATACCTTATGTTCCAATTTCACTGGTAAGTGATATGATTTTTTATAAATTAGCCGATGAAGAAACATTCTTAAAATTATTTTATAAGCAGTGTAATACGCTCAAAGCACATCAATCAGTCACAAAGATTAATATTTATGGTCTGGGTTTACCATTTTTTAAAAAATATGTTTAATCTCCCAATTACCTACTTCGGTTTGTCCACTTAGCTGTGGGTAGCGGGGGTAACTACTTTATGTAAAATCACATTTTTTTTTATCAAATTTTCAAATGAATGATTACCGATATGTGCAACCCATCACTAAGTATCCCTCAAGTTTAAAATGCCGAGTATCTCACCCTTGCTTCTCTTTTCAGGTTCAACATCATCATCATCATCATGGTCATCAATTATCCCAGCCTTGTGTCTTCTTTCAGGATTGACGAAAACGACTACCAACGAGTTGATGATGTATTCTGCCTTGTTACCCAGACCTATGATTTGGATCACCAGACTCTTCACTTTCTCGTGTTCACGCTGGCGTTTCATATCTGTATCCTTGAGGAAGTCTCTCAGAAATGCAAATTCCTTATACATAGAGTTGATCTCTATAATCTCGTTCTGATCAAGAAGACACCGAAAGTTAGAGGTCATGATCTGGTTCATGTTATCTAAGAGAATAACGACCCAAAAGTCCTCCATCTCGCCCTCCTTCTCTCACTGTTTATATTTTCCTTTTTTTTGGGAGCCTTTGAAGGTTTCTGTCGATGTCTTAGCAGAAGCTTTCTTCGAGTTTCATGGAAAAGTGGCCTGTAAGCATGGACAAAATGAGTAACGTTGATTTGATGGGAAAAAAAAAGAAGCAAGAGACAAAAAGGTAATCGCCCAAGAGGACTAGAGTCCATGAGATGGTTCATGTTATCTAAAGAGAATATGGTCGCAAAAGTCCTTCATCTCGTCCTCCCTCTCTCACTGTTTTTATTTTCCTTTATTTTTTTTGGAGCCTTTGAAGCTTTCTGGCGATGTCTTAACAGAGGATTTCTTCTAGTTTCACACTATGAGTTGCCCTCAATTATAAGTGAGGAAAACTTTCTAGAAGTTCACAATATGAAAGTAGCCTGTAAACATGGACAAAATGAGTAGAGCGTTGATTTGATGGGAAAAGAAAGCAAGAGACAAAAAAAAGAGTAATATTGCATGAACATAAAAATTAGACTTGATGATCATGATTATTGAATCGGTTGTAGGTCTCAATAAATGCTGAGACCCATAATAAAATTAATAATAATAATTATCAAGTGTAATTTTTAAGTTCACGTAATATTACTCGACAAAAAAAAAGTAATGGCCCAGGGGAGTAGTCAACTCACTAAACACCCCCGCCCCCCTCACCCAATAATGCTTTAGCCCTTCCCCATAAATGTAAAATAGTCCCGTTGATTTTTTTTCAACAAATTTAATGACTTGTAAAAATTAAACTTAGTGATTTGTGTAAAATATCACACCGCTAACGAATTAAGTGCAATACATTTAAACCAATCGTCTACGATAAAGTGAAATTAAGGCGTGGTTTAATGAGACAAAATATCATTACCCAAACTTATATGTGGACGATCCCAATTCATATAAACTATGTATTTGAAATCTTTGTACCCTTTTTATTTTCTTGTGTTTTTTTTTTCTAATTTGCGAAGACTTGATAGTCGTTGTGATAAAGACTCACTTCAATCTCCCTTACGCATGAAGACCTACTAATTGAGTGGTTAAAAATGACAAGCATGACTTGCATTGTTGACACAAACTCCACTTTCAAGTCATCCAATTACACAACATGGATATACAAAAATTTTATGACATAAGTCTCGAGCACTAATGACAACTGACATCATATTCACTTATTAGTTATTGCATGTGTCTGAAGGTACAATGTCATAAAAAATGATAAATAATAAATATATTTGTATTCATATGTAAAATCAAATCACAAACATAGAGAAGATATAAAGAAATTTAAGAATCGGTTGTGGTGGTGGAAAGAGACGGTGATGGTTGTGGTGGGTGATAATGACCGTGATGGTGACGTTGACGGGGGTGGTGGCGACGATGGTGGTGGCGACGGTTGTGGTGGTGGTGGTGAAGATGGCAGTAAGGGTGGTGGTGGGGTTGGTGGCAACGTCGGTGGCGGTGGTAGTGGTGGTGGCAGCGACGACGACGATGGTAGTGGTGGTGGTAGTGGCGGCGGCGACAATAGTGGTGGTGGCAGCGACGACTGTAGTGG
>CM042199.1:10160125-10185763 GCA_023539305.1 Ilex asprella
TTTCACTGGAGAGAGTAAAAACAAAAACATGAGAGCCATAGTCTGGGAAACATAAAACTAAGGCCTTGTTTGGTAATTGTTTTTGTCCTTTGTTTTGTGTTTTTGTTTTCAAATTTTGTCAAAAATGAGGACAAAAATATGTTTGGTTACAGTTTTTGGTTTTGTTTTGTTTTAGTTTTATTGGAGACAAAGACAAAAAAAATGGAACAAAAAAATTGTGTTTCAAGAAACACGCGAAACACAAAACACGCGCGATCGGTATTAACGAGGTCTCAACTTCGACTCCTCTTAGCTACAAAATACCACTCCATATAAGAGAGTATAAATATGTAGTCTTACTCGTTTGGTCCTTAGAGCACACAACAAAGCATCGCCTCTCTTCTCTTCTCTGTCTCAGCGTCTCTTTTCTCCTCTGTCTCAGCGCCTCTCTTCTCCTCTGTCTTAGCGAGATCTCTCAGCAGATCGATTGAAGAAGGCTTACCTCAGGAGAAGGGATTTTCAGTCACAGATCGAGGAAGAAGGAGCTTCATTTCACTGTGAAGGTAAGTGTAATCTCTTTATTTGTATAGATCTATGTATATATATACATATATATGCATAGATCTGTACATGACAGCCCCCATTTTTTGTTTTATCTATATATATATGCATAGATCTTCCTCTTTTTTTTGTTTAATTTTTATTTTTTCACCACAATATACATAGATCTGTATTTTTCTGTGTTTGTCTTTCTCTCTCTCCGTTTTCGTTTGACATTGCTTCACATTTTATCTTCTCTCTGTGAAGCACGTGAATGCTTCACTAGATTTATATGTCAGTCCATTTTCTTGCAACCACTACCATGGCGATGGTAGAGACCCTGAATTTGGGGCTATTTTGTAAAGTTCATAATAACATTTTACTTGATATAAGTTTGGTTTCAAGTCCTGTATTGTTAGAGAAATGGGCTCAATCTTAAGACATCCATTTACTAATGTGAATTTAGGCCGAAGCTTCAATTTGTGACTTTGAGAATGGAGTCGACATAACGTCCTGGGTTTTTTGTCATTGGAATTGTTTGGAGGTTTTTGATCGACTCTGCATAACATCCTGGGTTTTTTCTTTTTTGGTTTGATTGGCTCAAACTATTTAAAGTGGTTCAACCATGCCAACAAGAGGAGGACGGTCGATTTCTGAAGTTGGTTTTTCAGAATCCTTCTTGGAAAAGAATTTTTTGATGTATCAATTCTAAAAACAATTACGTGTGGGGGTAGCTTTCATTGGCTTTTCGGATGAAATTTGTGGCAAATTATAAAGGGGTGTATAGACATGGTGTGCAAACATTGATGCCTCTTGGTCTTGTTTCATCTGTTTAGGACTTCAAGTTATTTTACTCAACACTTTGTTTTATTTCAGAGACTTCAGACTTGTAGAGATATATAGGAAACATCAGCCTCAATTAGTCTTTTTTCTTTAAAATGACCAAATCCATTCCACAGACCACTGCACGTTCCTTATTACTTTGTCAGAAACAAATTCAAAAATTTCATTAGTTTTCTCAATTAATAAAGAAGGAAAGCTAAAGGAGACAACAACAAAATAGAGAAGATTTAAGTAAATCAAGTCTCTTTCAAAACCGAGAAAAATAAATAGATTTGAAAGAACAAATTCTATCTGTTTTCTCTCTTTTTTTCCCTTAGTTTTTTTCCAACAAATCAAGAAGGAAAGTTAAAACTTAAAAGAGACAGCAAGAAAGAGAGATGATTGAGATAATTAAATCAAGTCTCTTAAACATACAAAACTCAGAACACTAATAAAATAAACATTCGATAATTTTCTCTCTCTTTTATTTTCTTTTCCTTCCTTGCAAGATTGGTAGTTTTATCATTCTACATGAGAGGTTTGTTGAGAAGTCCACCATGCCAAGATGAACCAATAAAGATTTTCTATTTTAGTTTGATCCTTGTTGAACAGAATCTGTCTGGATTCAGCTGGGAAGAGAGGTCCTGGTGTATATCAGGACTTAGAGGTGTTGTTGGATTACTTTGTTTTAGTTGATGTTTGCTTTTCTGGCAGAGTGCTGCTATGAATGGAGCTGTGAGCAAAGGAGTTTTAGGTGAATTTGGGGGTGCATTGTACAGGCAGTTGGTTTGTCTGAAATCATGGGCTGTTTGCTGCTTTAATGACTGGGCAACTGAAGTGTGACTTTGTGGCAATTTCTTTCTGCATCAATTTCAGGTTGCAGTCTCAAAAGCTAGTTTCCAGTTGAGTTGAGAAATGGAGGAGCTGGTCTGGAACTGTGCAGGAGTTGCTTGTTGATAACAGAATTTTTTTGTACAGCTTAAGGGTAGAAGGTGTTCTATAGATTCCATGAACAATGGTCACTTTCTTCACTTCTGGAGATGTTTCCATGAAGAAGCAAGTAGCTTAAGGCTTTCTATTGGATTTCTATTGTAGCTTTATTCTTATTGTAGGCCAACAGAAAATTTACCAGCTGATATGTTAATATGTCAAGGGATCAAGTGCACTGATGGTATCTAAGCCTGTCAACCTAGTCATGGTCATGTCAAACGGTTCGTGTCGCCTGTGTCAAAATTAATGGTGAAATCCATTTTACTAATTTGGTTCTGTAGCCCTCAATCCCCCCATGGAATAAAAATAATCACTTCACCCCACATGTTTTTGGACTAATCTGCTACTGTCACAATTGTCGTCGAAATAAGCGGTTCTTCCCTCCATCTCCTCCCTTCCTCTCTCTCCTGCAATGTGACACCACGGTCAAAAACCAGTCAAAGCATCAAAATAGACCACTGAAGATGTTTTTCCAACACCTTGGAGTATCATTTACATAACAAAATATCTCCAAGAGCTTTTGCCCAGAGTTACAACAGTCTACACGAAATAAACTACAAAGAGTACAGATGTCATTATAAACTAACAATCACCCCCAATGAGGCAATTCATCAAACACTTGTGAAGCAACTTTGCAAAATTTCCACACTTTACCAAAGTGTAGGTGCATCGGGCATCTATTTCCTTTCTTCAAACTTCTAACAGTTCTTTTATTTTGAAGAAAAACTTCGCATTAACCAGATTGTATCAATTTGAGAGAGAGAGAGAGGGACAAATCTGAGTGAATGATCCATTGCATTATGATTAAAATGTAAGCTAATGCTAAGTAGTTGTCTTATGTAGTCCACAACCTTGTGAATTAAAAAATTATCTAGGCTAGATAAAAAATTAATATGTTGCAAGAAAAGTTATGTTTTGATTATTAACAGTTCGGGGGAGACCATTCAAAAAAAATTTCCTTTTACAAAAAAAAAAAAAAGGGTATAGTTTGATCCTTGAAATTTCTGAATTTATTCAATAAAATTTCTATTTTTTTAAAAAAAAAATGATATATTATAAAACATATTTAGGATAAAACATAAAATAATTACCAAATATGTTTTTTGTTTTTTATTCTCATAATTTGATAGACAAAAATGACATTCAAACATGTTTCTGTTTCAGTATTTATCACAAAACAGAGACAAAAAATTGTCTTTATTTTTGACTGTTTTGAAGACGTGAAAACGAAAACGTTACCAAACGATCCCTTAAGTTAATCATGGAAGAGGTTAGCACAATTGACTACGAGCATCTGTATGTCACTGTTGTTCCACGAGTGGGAATGTCTGTTGATGGAAGTTTTTCGAGACCCAGTGCTCCTGATGTGGAGGAAGAATCTGTGGTTGGCTTTGACCAAGAAGTGGAGACGATACAAGATCGACTAGTTGGACCAAAGGATTCACAGCTTGAAGTTGTTTCAATTGTTGGGATGGCGGGATTGGGTAAGACGACTCTCGCAAGAAAATTGTACAATGATCCTTTAGTTGTATATCATTTCTATGTTCGTGGGTGGACCTATGTGTCTCAATTTTTTCACAAGAGAGATTTGTTGCTTGAGATTTTAGGTTCAATTGTTGAGCATAAAGATGAAATTGGCGCAATAAGTGATGAGAAGTTGGGATAGAAACTGTATAGATGCCTAAAGGGTAAGAGATATCTCATTGTCATGGATGATATATGGGATATTCAAGCTTGGAATGAATTGAAGACATATTTTCCCAACGACAACAATGGAAGTAGAATTTTGTTTACTAGCCGGCTTAACGACCTGGCTTTCCATGCTAAACCAAATAGCCCATCCCCTCACCTTTTGCGTTTTTTAACTCCAGATGAAAGTTGGGATCTACTGCAGCTAAAGGTCTTTCGGAAAGAGAGCTGCCCTTCAGAATTGATGGAAATAGGAAAGGAAATTACAAGAAAATGTCAAGGATTACCTCTTGCAATTGTTGTTGTAGCCGGACTTTTGGCAAAGACAGAGAAGACTCAAGACTGGTGGAAGAAAGTTGCTGAAAGTGTAAATTCTCATATTGTCGGTGACCCAAAGCATTGTATGGACATCCTAGCACTAAGTTACCACCACTTACCTCGTCACTTGAAATCATGCTTCATCTATTTGGGAGCATTTTTGGAAGATTATGAAATGCCCATCCGGACATTGATTTTGTTATGGATTGCAGAGGGGTTTATAGAACAAACTGAACAAAAGAGGGTTGAGGATTTAGCGGAGGAATACTTGGTGGATCTAATTGATAGAAATTTAGTATTAGTTGCAAAAACTAGATCAACAGGTGGAACTAGATCCTGTCGTGTTCATGACCTATTGCGGGATTTCTGTTTAAGAAAAGCCAAGGAAGAGAAGTTTTTGCAGCAGATTTACTGGAATGAAGAAGCTTCTTTGTCACCATCATCATCATCATCATCTTCTTCTTCTTCTTCTTCCAGTCCAACAAACAACCAACTTTTCAGGAGCATTGAGAATTGTGTGCAGCTTATTTACAAGTGTGAAGCACCTCGCCTCTGCATCCATTTGTTATCTTCTTCTTCTTGTCGGTCTTCTTTCCAATCCTCTTCCTCTGCCTCCTCGTCCTCCTCGAGTCAGCCTTCTACTCCACACATCCGTTCTTTTCTGTTCTTTGCCGCTGAACGGAATCCCCTACCTCTGTATGATATGCCATTCCATTCTCCAGCGTTCAAATTTCTTAGGGTGTTGGACTTATCAGCCATCCCTATCCCTGTCTTTCCTGTGCAGATAATGCATCTAGTTCTTTTGAGATATTTAGCACTTCGGGGTAAGTACTTGAGAGTCCCATTTTCAATAACCAAACTGTGGAACCTAGAAACTCTTCTAATGTCAGAAAGGATTGGTACATCTGAACCATTAATTTTTTTTGCAATGCTAAGGTTGAGGCATTTATGTATGGCAGGAGAAAATTATATCCAGATGATGGATGGCTCTTCTGATCTGCAAACCCTCTCTCAGGTAGCTCCTAGCAGCAACATAAACTTTGGGAACATTCCCAATCTTCGAAAGTTGGGATTTTGTGGAAATTTTATAATTCAAGCTAACCAATTTCCACGATTTTGGTTTCCTGATATAAACTTTCTGAACCACCTTGAATCCTTAAAGTTGCTGAATAGAACCTCCAGTGGAAATCCCTTACCTCGCTACGGGCAAGGGTACAATCTCGAAGGGGTTAAGTTCCCCCAAAATCTTAAAAGGTTGACTTTGTCACTTACCTATCTAGAATGGAAGGCAATGTCAACACTTGGGATGCTACCACTCCTGGAGGCTCTAAAGTTGGAATTTGAGGCATGTGTTGGACCGTGGTGGGATACAAGTGATGGAGGGTTTCTTCGACTTAAGTACTTGAAATTGCATTACATGAATCTCAAGCAATGGAATGCTTATAGCACTAGCTTCCCAAGCCTTCAGCGCTTAGTGCTGCACAAATGTGAAAAGCTCAAGGAGATTCCATCTGATTTGGGAGATATAGCCTCACTACATACAATTGACTTGAGTTGGTGTAGTCGCTCGGCTGTGTATTCTGCCAGGCAGATTGAGGAAGTGCAACACAGCAATGGAAATGATTGGCTGAAGATTTCTATTAATCCTCCAGATTTGGAGCCATGACTAAGTCTGCATTGTGCTATGGTGAAAGCTGATACAAGATTCTAGTAAGTAGACCTCCAATCACACTCTGTTTCTTTGTTATAACAAGGCAGACATATTGTCAATAATGTTTATGTCTACTAAAGTGTGCCTGAGTTTCAATATCTCAGCTCTTCAAAACAATCTCTTTCGCTTTGACAAACACCTTCTGACCCGATTTATGAAAATATAGGTATTTGAGCTCAGTTCGGCGGAAATAGTGATGAATAATTGACTAGGTATACAGAAGTGTTGCTGAATTTCAATGTTTCATTTGTTTAAAACAATCTCTTTTGAAAGGTTAAGCTCTTTTTTATATGATTTATGAATCTATATGTATGTTTCATTGTTGAATTCTTCCGCTACGATTTTTTTTTTTACTTTTTGTGTATCCAAGTCTTTAACCTAAATATGATATTCTTGAATGCCCCTGCCCTTCAAGAAAAAGATGGTCAATATTACACCAAAATGTTTTCAGGTGGAGTCATCAGTTAAAATTCTTTTTTTGAGAACATAATCCTCGTCTTGGATTTCATAATGAGACTCTCTGATAATTGCAATTTTTTTTGGTTTTAGTTTTTCAAACATTGCATCAATATTGACTGAAGTTGTCATAAAATGGAGAGAATGGAGCTAAAGCTTCACATCAGATATAAGAAAGGATGGTATGGTTTATTTGCCCTTCGGTTTTTGTTGACATTCCAATAACCCTTTTTTCCTAGGTTGAAACACACTACAGGTTCAAGGCATTCGAGTTGCTGATTAATGAAGTGCGCACTACGCATACGTGCTAAGAGTTTTACTGGAGGCTTGAAAATGATATGATTTATGTGCCTCTGAAGCCCTTGGGTTCTCTTTCAGAACAAAGTAATGCTCTGTCACTCAAACCATAAAACAACAAAATTTCAAGGAGACTCCTAAGAGATCCAGCAAGAGAAAATTGAGAGGTTCCTAGGCATAATAAGTACCATTACAAGTTCCATTTTTGCATTTACAGTTTTAGTCCTTGAAAGAGGAACAATGACTTCTCGCACTGGATGTATATGGTGAAATACTCATGTCTTGGTTCTAGTGTTGTGTTTTGATTTTTATTTTTATGTAAGAGGATTTCTTCATTATGCATTGTGCATTCAGATGTTTTTATTAAGATTCATTTTCTAATGATTGTCATTGAGCAGTGTTGGATACCAGTAATCTCAATTAAAGTATAATATATACATTACTATTCCAATGTAATACAGGTATTATTACAAAGAACACCCAAAGTGAGAGATTGACCCACTAGAATGGAAGAATAAAACTTCAAGCAGGGAAAGAGATCCTTATTAAAGCAATGGGCTGTTCCTACCTTTGCTATATCTTGTTTCAAGTTTCCTACGTCTCTATGTACATATACTAAACAATATGTAGCCATGATTCTGGTGGAGTCAGGATGGTAAGGAAAGATGTGTTCATTGGATATCGTGGGAAAGAATTTGTAGCTCGAAAGTTGGGGGGGGGGGGGGTTGCGTTTTAGAGATCTGGAAGCATTCAACCTGGCACTCTTAGCCAAGAAAGTTTGGAGGCTTATTCAAAATCAGGATTCACTTTTGTATAAATTTCTCAAAGCTAAGTTTCCCCCTTGGCTTCACTTATGGAGGCACAACTAGGGCCAAATCCCTCTTTTACCTTGAGGAGTATCATAACATCTAGAATGGTTGTGGAAGCTGGTATCAGACGGCGTATTGGGGATGGACAACATGTTCTGGTTAAAAAAAAACAGATGTATAGCAAGACAACTACTTTTAAAATTTTCAGCTCTCTCCCTAGCGTGCCTGATGATACAATGGTAAGTTTTTTTATTGACTGGGATAGAAAAATGTTGGAAATATGAGCTTTTGAGGAATCATTTCCTGTAGTTTGAGGTTGATGCCATTACGGTCATTCCCATTTGTAGCCATCTCCGGCAGAAACAATGGTGTGGCATTTTTCTAAATCTGGAAAGTTCACGGTGAAAAGTGCATATGTACCATCTCATCACGGAACAGGGACTTCACAAGAGATTTGTAACAATTGCAGAAGCTAGCAGTAGCAAGGGTAACAGCAAAATTTTGTGAACCAGATTCATGTTTTCAGTGTCTTGGTTGAGAAGGTCGGATAATAATGTAGCTAATCTTGCTGCACAATATGCAAGTAATTGTGGTGGTATATGCATATGGAGGGAGGAGCCACCAGATTTTTTGTTACTCCCCCTTCTAGTTGATGTTACCCGTAGTTACACTTTGCCCCATAAACTTTGATCCGGATTTTATTTTGCTCCCTCAATTATTGAATTAAATGCATGACAAATAATTCAAGTAGATATTTCTGTCAAACACTATTGATGTGCACAAAACATCATGGATTTGAATAATCAGAAGTGCAATATTTTAACAGAGTAAAGTAACTTGCTTCTTAATTACAAAAATCTGTCTTTTTATCACCAAAACCGGTTTAAATCAAGCTTTCTTGAACCCAACTATAAGTGGTTGATCACTCAGAGCAAGCCATCTCTTCCCATTCTCAGAAAACACACCTACATTCCCACACACAACCTTGCAGAAACTACAAACATTAGGACAGAAAACAATCTTATAACCATTCCCACCCCCATATTTTTCTAATTTGAACCAGTTACTAACAGTATCAATTCCCGGACGGCCGGTGACACCGCCACTCATAACATACCTCCTTCCGGTTACCTCGTCGACTCCTCCAAGTCTCCAAGCCGTGGATTGTACGCAGATCGTAGCTGCATAGAATACAATGTTCAGATCCGTTGACAAGCTAATGATCTGCTGTTTGTTTTCCGTTGTCAAGAATCGCAGCGGGAGGCCATTAGATGGTTCCAGGTTTTCCTGCATGACGTAGAAAGGGCATGTCCGGTCTCGGGAGGCGAGTGCAAGGCCGCCTCCATAGCCGCTGGTGGTGGGGTGTATGTAGTAGTTTGTGTCTGTTTGGAGCTCGTGGCCGTCAATATCAAGCACGGTGGTGTTGGTTACTGTCTGAGTAAGACGGGTGGAAGCTAAACAAGAAAAGGAGAGGAATAGACACAGTAGTCCTGCTATGAGGTTGCTGATCTTCATGTTGCTTTGGAGCTTATAGAGAAGATGAGAAAAGTGGAACTATAATATATGAACCAAGGGGAATGTTATTTGGCCATAATAACGTGACGGTGACATGATTTAATAGAATTATTATGATCGTAATTGTTGAAATTATTCATTGAAAATCTATTAGTAATAAATTATGTCAATTTTTTAGACAATAATTGCATTCAAATGGTATCATTGGCATGTGATTGGAAAGTTGGGAAAAGCAGAACTCATTCGTCTTCAAGCTACTCGTGAATGTCTTACTTTCTCAACAATAGAGGGAATATTCTCTTCTATTGTATTTTTTTTTTTTTTGGGAGAGAGAAGGGAGGGGAACTTGAACTCTTAACCTCAAGAAGGCA
This sequence comes from Ilex asprella, assembly GCA_023539305.1. Taxonomy (NCBI): domain Eukaryota; kingdom Viridiplantae; phylum Streptophyta; class Magnoliopsida; order Aquifoliales; family Aquifoliaceae; genus Ilex; species Ilex asprella. The sequence goes on from CM042199.1 coordinate 10,169,623, forward strand.
AAACTTTTCCAAGGTAAGGAGTATTATTGGATCAAAGACTCATTGGTTTCTATTGTATTGGGATTCGTTCCATTGATGCATTCAGACAAATCAATATTATTGGGACATAATTTCTTAACTTAATTTTTTTGATTTAATTTATTATAAACTTTGAATTGACTGTGAGTTTCATTAAATATTAGAATGTGGTGTTAATCTAATGGTTCTGATGAAGTCAGAAAACTAAGTTCAAATAGCATTACTCAATAAAAAACAGTTATTGTTATTTAGACCTAAAAAAATTAATTTAATTTGCTCACTTAGTAATATAATTCATTGGAACTATTTGATCAACACAAAATTTTAATGTTTGATAAGATACACAGTCAATCTAGAGATCAAAATGAATTACGTCAACAAATTAGATCAATAAATTAGGTCCTAACAATAGGGGTATGGGCGGATTTAGAAGTTTCAATGTTTTAGAAGTTTTGGGGTTATATTAAAATTTTAAAAATTTTATAATTTTGTTCAGACTTGCCCCCATTGAAAATTTGTAAAAATTTTGGAGATGATTTTGTTTCCTCAAAACTAAATGGGACCCTTATGTAAAATAAAAAATTAGACTCGGAGCCGGCCCAATCTATGGGCCACTAAAGCCATTAGGGCCCAAATTGAAAGAAAAATTTGGAGTCCCAAATAAAATTTTATACAATGATATATAATCTAAATTTGGGTTATAATTTAAATACTTAATACATTTTAACCATTGAATTAGCAGGGAGTGCTAGCTTTAAACAAAATACATTATTTATCCAATATATTTGGTCCCCAAATTAAGTACAAGCAGCATTATTGTAAAATTTTTAGAACCTCTTTCAAAAAAATTTAGGGCCCTAGAGTTCAACCTAATTTTTTTTATCTCATCCAATGTTTATATTATTTGTATTATCATTTTGAAGTTTATTGTTAAAATCAATTGTTTATCGAATAATAGGTACGGATAATAATTTTACATTTCTATAAGTTAAATTTGATGCCATTTTTTAATTAATTTGTTTACAATATACAAAACAACTATAAAATAGAGTGAGTAACTCAAATGTCTTAGATTCAATTCTTTCTTACATCCCATAAAAGTTAGTCACTTTTGTCTCTTTATGAACATGCTCTAGCCTAAGTCAAGTCATGGTAACACATAAATAATTGAAACGACATTGGCATAATCTCATGCTCGACGAAAAAGTCGGCACAAACCTAGACACCTTGTAACAAAAAATAAAATAGAATAAATAGAAGTAGTGCACTATCCGAAATTAATTAACCATAGTTGACCTTTACTAAATTTTCTTATTTAAACATATCACGGTTTCTCTATAATATCTAACAATGTCTCATTTATTTTTGGACCACTCAACTTATATAAAGTACTCTTTTTATATTTATCTAGAAAAAATTTATTTTATTAGTTAAACTAATTTTCAATTATATTTTTATTTATCTTAAACAAATTGCATATATCATTGCATTTGATCCCTGAATTTGACTTCGGCTAATGTAATTTTTATTTGCAAAATTTAAATTTAAATTTTAACTTGTATGTTGTATGTCAAAAGGCCAAACACATTGTTTTTAAATAAACATATTTTAATATTTTTATAACTATTTAATACTAATATTATTATTAAATAAAAATTAATGGGGTCTCACATAACATTTTTCACATAGTGCCTCTACTTAGGTTGGGTCGCCCGGTTAGACTTAAGAGACATTGGGGTACCGACCCTTGCAAAGTTGTGATTTGCATCGATTATTTGTATTCATTTGATTGTTTTGGTTATTTATGGTGTTTATAAATTGTTTCTTAAAGAGTCCAACTAAACAAATTATGAATCAACTAAAAATTAATTTATTATAACAAAATCAACATGGAACAATCGCCTCCTATTCAAGAAAGTGATAATTGTGATGGTGGTATACGACATTATTCTAATAAAACTCATAATGAACTTAGCTTAGAAGTTTTACAAGCGGGTCTTATGCTAAAAATTAAAATTTCGATTTGTCATTCTTTTGATTGGGATGAAATTCTAAGGGCATATCTACCAAATGACCAATGTCAACCTCTGAAATGAGTTAAGTCTCCTAATGAAGTTCTTTTAATGAAATTATCTTTGTAAAAAAATATTAAAAAATTCTATTTTTGTAAAAATAATATAGTGTTAGATTTTAATTTATTATTGAATTTAGTTTACTCCACTACAAAAACTTCCTTGCTCCGCCCTGATAAGATGTCATAAGTTTGAGCTTTGTGAAGATGGGACTTTTGTGGTGGAACTCAAACATAGTCCTCATGAATTTGACTGTCACATGTGGCTGAGCCATTTTCATCCACATTCTTCATTCATTCATTGGAATAGGTTAGGTACATCGTTATACTACAAAAACAAAATCATTAAATTAAACTTCGCTAAATATGATGACGGAACCAACTGGGGTAGTCCAGTTGGCCAGGGTCTCTGGCTTCCCAATGGAAGGTCAGGGGTTCGAAGTCTCCTGGGCGTAAAAAAACGTGGTTCTTTGGTAGGACAAGATCTCAGTTGTTTAAATGAACGGTATCCAAATCTTTGGTGTGGGTCTTGAGTCCCTGACGAAACGCAAATTTTGATTTGAATGGTGTATGAGTTGAGAGACCAGTTCATATATCCGGCCTTTGCCCTTGGTTGTACTCAGAGTCAAGATCCTAAGCGACATAAGCACGTCTTTACTCGTTGAAGACATGCCATGGGATTTCCTAGTATCCGAAAAAAATATGATGATGATTACACTATCCTAATCTTCTCCATGATTTAAACTATGGAAAAAAAAAAACTAAATCCACTTATGATCGAAATTTATTTCAGTATTCTCCGTAATTTACTCTTCTTTGACTCCCATAGTCCATTCCTTCATTTGCTCCGCGATATCCTTTGATTTTTGTTCACGACACATTCCTTGATTTCCTCTTGATTCCCATATTAATGCCCTGAATTCATATACTTTTATCGCAACCATGATTGGTAATCACAATTTTAAAACAAGTATTGAAAGGTGGTAAAAAAATAAATTCTAAATGTGCTAGACATTTATAAAAACAAAGTTTTTAATCTACTAAGATGGTTTTGTAAAATCTCAGCCTTTTTGGGTAGTTTGGTAAATGGGTATTGGGGGTTTTGTAAGATGAATTTGGGAAAAATAGTTCAATATACCCTAAAACTCTTGTTTGGATGGCTTTTTCAAGTCATGGATAACAATCCTAACCCGTAGCTGGCCCGACACATTAAACCCTTGAATGTGCGTTTCATCAAACCCATGAGGATGGTGAGTTCCGGTCAAGCCACACTTGGATTAATGAGGCAAATTTCATTTGCATTCCTGAGTTAAACAAACATGAGTATGGATTGGATTAACCAATGAACAATATACTCATTTATAGGACAAATATATTATGATAATAGTGATACATCCGTGGATCCAGAGCTAACCATCACAAGCTTTTCATATCAAAGCTAACCAGCTCTATACGTACATCCGATCAACAAGAGCTCAAACTTATAAATTAAGGGCATATTTGGATGGATTTTAGATGAGGGATTAGATTGGTTTTATCAAACTCTTCCAAATTCAACCCTCATCTTTGAATGTATGAGATTCAAAGATGAATTCAGTCCAAACATGCGTTTGATAAGTAATATATACAATTATAAAACCCACATGTTGATCACCATTATTATCATACATTAGTCATGTAAATGACTATTTTGCATATTGGTCAATTCAATCAAAACTTATGTTTGTTTGAGTCCTTTCTTTTTATTTTTTGATTAACTTATGGACTTCATATTTGGGTGTTTTTTTTCCCAACTTATGATATCAAACATCAATATTGATAAAAATTTATGTATTATACATAACCACAACAAAATAATTTTTTTTGTGAAACTTTATTATAGTCTAAAAATTAGTCGTACAAAATGTTCTTATAGATTAAAATTCAACATGCTGGGATATACAAACATAGATTTGTATTAAAATATGCTACACATATAATACCCGTGGTTTCCCAATCGGTTGGCTTCAGCTTTGGTGAACCACCAGCCCCAACGCATCTCACAGATGGTGTGAAAAAAGAAAAAAAAGGAAGACAAGAAATGGGTTTAAGGGGTAGAAATGTATTCTTTTAATTCAAACCGGTTTGGCCGCTTCGACACCCACTCCCCTTGGGTTTGCTGAATCCCACGTTCATAGGCTTAAGCAGTCGGATCAGGTATGGGCCAGAACTGCAGTCCATGCTTCAATTTTTTTGCATTAAAAAAGGGTATAGCTAGTGGATTGAACTATTTTTTCTTAACTCCCTTGTTAGTTGTTGGGTTTGGGTATGGACCCAAATTGGGGCACCCATGAAGGGTCGACCCAATTAGAAAATGCCTATGAGGCATGACCTTTGGAGGTTATTAATCTGATGTACAAACTCTCCTACTATCTTTCTCCTCTTCCTACGTAAGGTTGAAAGACTTTTGTGCTGTGAAAATTCAGTGTTAATTTGGCTTACGTAATAACACTATTACTTGAGCAATCAAATAAAAGACGATTTTTTTTATTTTAAAGTACGTGGAACATCTTTCAAAAATTTCATAATTAAGGTGATTAAGGTATTTATTTAATTTTACGCTTCCGCAATATGTTTTACGATTCCCAACACCCCTTATATACCCGCCCAAACCCTCTAAACGAACAAGCCACAAGGGCATTGCACCAATAAAATCTTTCCATCTGGATTATGCCGAACTAGCTCTAGAATTGAGAATGTGGATTTGGATGGGCTCACTCACCTTTTAAAAAGTGTTGCTGTATAAAAGAACTTAACATTATTTTGCATTACATTGTTGTGCAACATTCTCATCTCGCATACTGAAAACTCTATTTTTTATAATATAAAGAGCTAGTTTACTAACATAATTTTCTTACCTAACTAATCACTGTTACTGGTTTGATGTTTAGTCCTAATATAGTTAAGACCCGTGACTAATCCAAGAACAATGATGAATTAGATCGATAAAATTATGTCAACAAATTAAGCTTTCATAATATTATGAGTAAAATATATTTTTGGCCCCTCAATTATGCATTTTGTGTCAGTTTAGTCCCCAATCTATCAACTGTATCAATTTGGTTTCTCTACTTTTCAATTTATATCATTTTGATACAATTGAAAACAGTATTTGGAATTTACTAATGTAGATCATCACATGCATATCACTTGATCACACTTGAGGAGTATTGTTTGAAAACTTTAGACACTAAAGTGACACAAATTGTAAACTTGAAAAACCAAAATGATACAAGTTATAAATTTGAGGGATCAAAGTGATCCCTCAAATGTGATCACGTCAGTATCTCCAATAGTCAATTCAAACTTTCGTTCTTGATTAAATCAAAGTGACACAAATTGAGAAATTGAGGGAATAAATTGACACAATTAAAAAATTTGGGACCAAACTAACACAAAGCGTATACTTTAAGAACTATCAATGTATTTTACCCTAATATGATTCCTTTTATATTCACTTAGTTGCTTTTGACGTTGTCCATTTCAAAATTGAGACGCGGCATGCTTCTAGTCTTTGTTTGTGTTCTGCAATCTGCATGTACCGTGGTTTGCCTTTCGGGTGCACACGTGATATATTGGACAAAAGGTGTGCTTTCAAACATGGTGGATTATGGTGAGCATCATAAATGTCCTCATCCATACATGTAGAATATACTTTAATCACTTTAACGGAATGTAAACATACTTAAAGATGGTATTTTTTTAAGAATAATATTATTTAGATCTAACTCATTAACTTAATCATCTATAACTATTAGATTGATTGTGGGTCCAACAAATACTGAGATCCACTTGGACTTGGACCCACAATCAATCCAATAGTTATAATAGATTAGGTCAACAAATTAAGTTTAAATTCTTTTTGATATTTTTTTATTAGATCACCATTTGTGTACTAATGATGATTCACTTATGTACAATAATTCCCCATTTCAATTGAAGGCAGGTAATTTAAGAAAGAAAAAATTAAATTAAAAATATATTTTAGTGTATCTTGTACATGCTATGATGCTTGCCATTTGCCAAGGTGTTGCAAGCGCCATTTGCGGGCCTTGTTACCTTTGATTGCATGGCATGTATGATACAAAGAAAATGTGAGATCAAGCGAGAACACAGTGACAATGAGAGCAAGGAATGGAGTTTAGAAGCACAGGAAACATAAGAAGCAACCGAAAGAATAAGTTAAAGGTTGCATTTTAGGAGAAAGGACTGGATGGGGTCGATGGTCAGCTCATTTGGTCCTAACATGGAAGAGGAATGCTACCTGGTCAGCTCATTTGATTCTTCATTTAGTCATATATTTGTCTCGAAATAAGCCATGCGCAAGAATGAATTGTGAAACTAGGCTACATCATCAACCTATTTTTCATACACAAAAAATTAAACCAACAAATAATGTGAACCCGTATGAAAAAAAAAAAATTACATCATTCTCCCACATAGGTGACATTGATTGTAAGCTTAGTTTTTAAAATCACTAACATCGAATATCATGGAAAATATTACTTTGTTTAGCGGCTTAAGGCCACTTCGTGGTCAAAAATTCTAGCACTCCTTATTGACTTGGATGACCAATACTTCAAGAAAAACATTTTATTGTGATGACTCAGAAAAAATGTCGTCAAAAAATTATATTCCACGACTAATATTATATTTTGTTGCGAAAAATTATATTAATTTTTTTTGCTATAATAATTTGTACTTGTAGCCGAATGTTATTGATAAAAAATTCCCGCCATTAGCTCATACTTTTTGATGATGAACTTATTCGTCGCGAATCCAATGATGTTTCATTTAATGATTGATTTAATGGATGCGCTATTCAGCAACAATATCAAATCGTTGTAAAAAAAAAAATTGGGCGACAACAAGTTTTTATTACTGGTAAAATTTCTAAATGGCAGTCAAAATAAACCATGTGCCAATACGCCACCTAGCTAGGTAGATAGAAGTAAACACTCAAATTTAATCTTGGTAGTTATAAGCAAAAATACCTCAAATTATTATAATTTATAAATTACAGTGATGCATATTTTTATGTATGCTATTTATTCTAGAAAAGAATTTTTTTGTTGTGTTAATTCACTTTTATAAATTGCAGTGATGTAGATTGATGATGGATGACTTGAAGTTGATTTTGGCAATACAATCTCTTCCTTTGTCCTCTATGTAGTTCGAATTCTTGTGACTTCTAGATATTGGGGTGTTTGAATATTTTTTTTACTATAAGTTTTTAATTACAAGGATGTTTTGGAACGGAATTTTTGTAAGAGATTTTGTACGGATGTTTTGGTATGAGTTCCTGTATGGATGTTTTAGTATGGGCTTTTGTATGAATACTTTGGAAATTGTGATTTCTTATTTTCATAGATTATGTATTTTTTATGACAATTCGACAAATATATTTTGAATTATTATAGAGACAAATGTAATCATAAAATGACAATATTTAAAAAATTATTATGTTTAGTGCTGATAAAAATTTGGTCAATAAAAGTCTCTTTATTTTATGGTGGCGAATTGATTTTGTTGCCTATCATTCAAGGGAGAAAGTATTTATTTATTATTTGGCGACGAAAATACATTGGTCGCAAAAGAGGCATCTTAATTTGTTGTGATGAAATATATGTCATTGCCATTAGAGAATATGCGACCACAATCGAAGCTCCTTCAGCAACGAAGGCTGTTTTGGTGACAACCAGAGAAATTTTTTAGCGGCTCAGTTTTGGTCTCTAATTCTCTACTTTCAACGACGATATTTTTCTTGGTCGCCATACACTTTCAAAGACGAGACTACTGTGACAAATTTGTGACGAATTGTTTTTGCCGTGATAAACTGTTGACAACGAATTTTTTGCTACTAATAAACATTTTCCTTGTATGGGGTTCATTTCCTCGAATGGATCCATAGGAAACATGGGATGTCTCTCACAACTTCTCCTAGGGTATCCCTAAGCCATTTTTGGCCCATTTCTACCCCTAGCGGTCTTGTGATGATAGAAATTAGGAAAAACTTCGACAGGTTCTCCTTCAAGCATCATATTGAAATGGTTCTGGTGTTGAAAATCGGGTCCTTGTTGGGTGCCATCATTGGTGGCCCTTGTTTTATTACAAGAAACACCAATGGATTAGTATTTCATTTCTCTATTATTTGATTTCGAATAGCATCATAGGACCTTTGACTAACGTGTCCTTACATATTTGTTTGGCCACTCATCAATTCATGTATGACATTCATTAAATCTTACCTAATGTTTGAATAGGGATCATGCAGTACCTGTTTCAAGTTTTGCACAAAGTCTTACATTAATGCACTTTTCTGACGATTAGTTTGGTTATTTCCTTGCATTAAAGGCTCTATAGAGTTGGAAGTTGAACTTCTTTCAGCATGGGTAGCACTTCTTTCAAGAGGTTTTCCTGAAACCCAGCCTACCTCAGAACTTAATTCTATAACCCAGTCATTTTTAAACTTAATTTGCAAACCCATTCTTTTTTTAAAACGTCATTTGAAATGACGAATTGAAGTTGAATTTTTTTTCTTGAAAACGTCATTATGAATGACGTTTTTAAAGTCGTCATTTAAAATGACATTTTTAACATGAATTTTTAAACGAACGCTAACAGATGTTAAACAAATAAAGGGGTTAAAAACATCATTTAAAATGATATTTTAGTCAAACAATATCTACCCATCACAGAAGACCTTGGTAAATGTTTTAAAAAAAAATTACCCTATCAAATCCCTCTCTCAGTCGGTCTCTCCTCTTCTCTCGGATCGCTCCTCCCTCCTCCTCCTCCTCCTCCTCCTTCTCCTTCTCCAACCAGTCAGTCCCCTATCTCAGATCAATCGATCGATCTCTCATCCTCCTCTGCCTGCAACCACTCATCCACCATCTTCTCTGACAAGACCAGACCACTCAGCCACTATCCGACGAGACCAGACCACACAACCAATACATTTACTTTGTTTTGTTTAGCTCTATTAGCTGCAGCTGGGGTTTTAGACCAACTCACTCTCTTTATCTGCTACGTTCTTTTCTTCAGAAAGGTTAGAACTATGATTTGTGTTTTAATTTAAGAATTTGTTGGTTATATGGTTTTGGTGGGTTTTGTTCTTAAATGATTAGATTTTTTACCTCTATTTTTTTTTTTGAATTGCCACTGGATTTATTGGAAATTTTGTGTACTATTTTTGTAATTTCATGTTGATTATGTAGATGAGTTTGCTACGATTTGTTATTTGACCTAATGATTCTTTTTTTGTTTACTGTTCAGATGAATTTGTTAATTTCATGTCATTTTTTGTTTACTGTTCAAATGGGTTTTAAATGAATTTTGTTTACTGTTCATACAAATTCCTGATAATTATATATATATGAGTTTTCTGCTGAGTTGAAACTTTGATAGGTGGTTGATATTCAGTGATTCAGGTTGCTGATTTGAATATTGATTTTGTATTCGTGTTTTTTATCTTAATTGTTATTTCATACTAGGGATTATTGTTAATGGGATTTCTGAGTTTTGCTGAATTTGTTAGGGTAGGTCTGGACTACAAACATTTTTGAGTAATTTCCATGTCATTTTCCATGATAGCTCATCGTTGTGATTGGGAATTAATATAACTAGACAACATGATATGAATTTCTGCATTCTGAAAGATTGCTAAGGTAAATCATATTGCAGCACGTGTTTCTGGCTTGTGTAACAACCACCTTATAGTGATATGCTAGAACCAACAAAAAATAAAGAAATTAAAATGGATCCTTGTTTACAGGGTAATTATTCAGTGGAGCTTGCCATTTTTATGGTCAGATAAATTGAGAGTTGCGTAAAGAAAGATCCATCGAATCGCCCGCACATGGAGGAGATTGTGCAAGCTATGTCAAGAACGTCATTTTGATATGGTCAGATTACCATTCGTGCATGTTTTGATATGAATTTTGTGAATTGAAAATTTGGAAATTATACCTTTTTGCTGGGGCATTATTTGTGATTTTCTCAATTTCAAGATAGGTATCGATTTTGTTCTACTGGTTTGATGAAAAGTTATGATTTTTGGCACTTTTGTGCATCTGTTCACCATTACCGTTGGAGTCAATCACTTTTTTGCACATTGTCTTATGGAAAACCATAAGTGATAGTAGTAACTCAGTCCCTGTAGTTCTCCACATGTTCTATCGTCCGGCTGTTATCATATCTTCTTCTTTTTTTTACTATCAGCAATCATATTGTAATGCTTAATATTCGAATCCTCATGATCATGCCTTAACTTCTGGTTAGTATTGCATTATCAGTTGGTTTCTATATAAGTTGAATTTACCCTTTGCTTGTTTTCATGTCTCGATTTCAGGTTTGTTGTGGTCGACCTCTCAGCAGGCCCTTGCACATATGGAAAGATTGAAATTGGAGAGGGAAGCATCAGTTCTAGAATGCTTCCCCGGTTACGGAATGTTATTATACTTGTTCCTTGCCGCAGTGCAGACAACTTCAGTTTAAGTACAATAGGAGTTTGTGAGCAGAATTAACGCAAATGGAGATGCAAAAATACTACAATATTGGTTCTTAAATTATGTATTTCATCTCAATTTTGGTTCCAAAAGTCTTGTTATTGTTAATTTAGTTCTTGAAGTGTTTAATTTGTACTTAGATGGCTCAGTAGATCCCAAAAGAAGTAAACATGAAAAAGTCATGTCTATGTCAATCTAACAAGCTCTATGTACTGGACTAGGGGCATTAAACAAGCCACTTCTATTTCATTTTCAAAAATAGAATGAAGTATCAATTCTCAATAGTTCTTGTCTATTTGCAAATTGGATACAAAAAATCAATGAAATATACACCCACACACACATTGTACTAATCCGACCTAAATTCTCCAGCTCATCAATGGCACAATGAACCAATGTCTTACATCCACCCTTCTTTAGCTGATAAAAACATGCATTCTACTTGGCAACCTTCCCAAAACAGAGAATGGAGGATTAAGAAGAATCCTCATATGGCAATGAGCTTCCTATGTAAATGCTCTACAGTAGAACTCACATCTCCATCATGGTGATGAAAGACTAGTGTCAAAATTCCAACTAAACATAGGATTGAGCCTACAAGACGCTTGTCATAGCGTTCCACCCAATGAAACTTGAGCTGACTTGCACCACAGAATGAGAGCACCATCAGCGAGGTCATCACAGTTATAGTGCTGCAAAATCCACATCACTTCAGGTCAAACTTCACAGATGATGAACTATCCCATTAACTATAACTCCACAAACATTAAAAAATGTTGCAATCCAATGTTGAATTTACTATCATTAAAATTCAAGTGGTAATTCTAATCCTTTATGGTATTTAAATTGAATTTACTATCATTAAAGCCACATTATTGGGTGCAAAGTTAAAAAAGTTGGCTTAACAACCGTGGGATTCTTCATCAATGGGCAATTTTGTGCAAATAAACCAAGGTTAAAAGTACCCAATCTACACATTTTTTTATGCACAACAATGGGGCTATTTGTTAAGGTAATCCGAATCTTGTTTGTCTAAGTCGCCAAAAGTGACACTTCACCACTTGGGGTTGAGCGTGTGGGACTGTTTTTTCCCCAATTTCTCACCTACACTCCCTCTTTCTCTCACTCGATCCGAACTATCGCTTCTTGAATAGGGTTTTGGATAATAATCTCAACTTCGATTCACTAGGACTTGATTTGGAGTGGCAGAAATGAAACTAAGTCTGAAATAATTTTTTTCCATGAAATAATTATATATATATTTTCATATATACAGAGAGAGATTGCTAGAGAGAGAAAGACGGGCACCTGTCGGACTGGTCTCCTCGGAGAAGACCGTGGTTGGAGGAGGAGGAGGAGAGATCGATCTGAGACAGGGGAAAATGAGGGAGCGATCTGAGAGACGATGGTTGACTGGTTGGAGGAGGAGGAGAGACCGACTGAGAGAGGGATCTTGAGAGGGTGGCTAACCTGAGAGAGTGGAGGAGGAGGAGGATGTCTCGACTGTGAGTCTGTGAGAGATGGTAAATTTTTTTTAAAACATTGATGTCTTCTGTCATTTGGGTCACAGAAATAATTTGGGAAGAAATCGTCCGTGACGTTTTTAAAAACGTCATTTTAAGTGACGTTTTTAAAAACGTTGTCAACTCTTTTATTTTTTTAACGTCTATTAATGACCGTTTAAAAATTCATGTTAAAAAATGTCATTATAAATGACGATTTTAAAAACATCATTCATAATGACGTTTTCAGGAAAAAAAATTTAACTTCAAATCGTCATTCCAAATGTCGTTTTTACATTTGAAGGCGTAATTTCAAATGAAGTTTTTTTTAAAAAAAAAAACTAGATTTAAGAATTAAGTTTAAAAGTGAATAGATTATGAAATTAAGTTTTGAGGGGGGCTGGATCTGGGAAAACCTCACCTTCTTTCAACATGGTTAACACGTCTCAGAATAGTATCTCTCAATTATTAACTCCAACCAAAGTTTATTGTTTTCTCAAACAACCAATTCTTTCAACTATTCTCAAAGTAATATTTTATTTTTAATTTCATTGTGTTCAAAATTTCACCCATTCTTTGTGGTATGTCCTCGGATTCCCAAGTATTTTTTTACTTTGCACAACTTGCACGTAGGTGATTAATTTAAAAATTGTAGCAATATGATTAACTGGACAAGAAGTTACATCATCTAACTGTTTCTACATTTGAAATATTTATTTATCAAGTGTAGGTTGTCACGAAGTAATTTAAACTCGATAGTCCGGGTCGTGCCTCATGGAATTGTATAAACTTGGAATGCAAAGAAAAGTAAAAGAAAATTACTTGAAGAATTGTTTGAAAGCGTTGTTTGTTTAAAATAACAAAAATTGTTTGATTTAGAAACAGGAATTTGATATACTAAAGTATCAGTGATACCCTTTCAATTTCACACAGAAATTATTAATGATTCAGGTTTTGAACTCAACTGAGAATCAGTTGACAATTGATCTCAATCGAAATATTTAGCGGTGATAATATTAAAAACATTCAAAGGTATAATCAATAATTTATTTGAATAAATTTAGGAACCTATTTGCTTATGACAAGTATTCATCGTGCTTGGAGTTTACGATGAATCAAGATCTCTAACAAATAAATCCTAATTTTATTGCAAACAATAAATTATTTATTTATGAAAATTCTAATTCATTAATTCAAGCATGCAAAATTAGTTGAACTCAACATCTAATAATTGCTTAAGATCACTCTGAAGAAGGATTGTGTAAGTCGATTGCATGAGAAAATCTTTTGTGGAGGCCACTAATTATAAATGCTGAAACGTATTCCATGGGCGAATTAATTTGTAAGAGCGCAGATCGTCTTAAAGCGAGTTGTGATTTACTCCTAATAATATACAAATATTGATAGTTGAGCAAAGAACAAGGTAAGTGCCACAATTTCCTCAATTTTCTGTTTACTAAATCACACGAAGAAGTGATTATTCTATCTAAATATTTAGACCTAGTTCCAACAAAATCAAACACGGTCATCGGCTTTTTAGGCTTAGTGAATAAGAGTCCAAAATGATATTTACTTGCAGCTAAAAGATTATGAATATACATGTAACAACATTTATATGAGGTACCCACAATAGGAACACCTCCTTTAGATTCAGGGGCAAATATACGGTGGGGGCAGCTACTCTCAATGCAATTTTTAAGACATGTAGGGTATAATTAGAATTTCAAAAAATTTAAGACATTGCCCCTAGTGAAATATTATAGAAGTTCATGGGTAAGTTTGTATTTTACAAACGAGTGTGGCATCATTTGTTTTTGACAGACTTTTAGCTGTGGGCCCATATGTCCGCTCATAATATTGGGATTTTGTATAAAAACAATAAAAAATTATCGAGTGATCCTACTTACCAAAAAAATTATGAAGTGATCTTGGTCATTCATATGCTTGACTTTTTAGATTTAATAGTTTTAAATTAAACAAAAATTTGATTAATTATAAACAAATTTGAATAGATGGTTAGATTAGGGGATACGTCAACACGAGTTCATTTGGATCACATTAAAAAAAAAAAAATCCTAGGATGACAAAATATTTTTTATTTAGATAAATTTGAAAAGTTATTTTTAAAAATTTTACAGTTGATCTTGAATTAAAATAATTGATTTTAATATTTAGGACTGATTTCAAGTATCTCAAAAATTATAATTTGATCCTAAAAAAATTTGACATTAATCCTAAAAGTATAACATGACTCATAAAAGTTATAATTTTGTTAATTTTTTTTTCTTTTTTTTTTTTGTAAAAAAAACTCAAAAATTTATATAACAACTCACAAGGCTTATAAATTCCACCACCATAGCCCCTTTGACATCAAAATTGAATTCCAACTCTAAATATTATTCATAAACACGACATAAAATTAATGAATAATTAAATTATCCCCACAACTAAAAAAGTCCAATTCCGCCCCTGTTTAGATTTGACTTTGTTCATGTTGGTAAGTCAAACACAAATAGGTGCACCTCTGTCCGGTAATTTCATTTTAAGTGTCAAATGATGGCATGACTAGGGTACAACATATATAGAAAAAGTCAGCTGTAGGGGAAAAAAAAATATTGGAAAAGTCCATGTAGCAGTAGGAGACTTCATATGCCTAACAGTTCTACTGGTTCTCTAGTTGTAATTGTCAGACATTTGCACCTCAATTGCATACTGCAGCTCAAGCCCCAGAAAGTTTCTTGGCTTCAATTAGGTAACCGTGGCTACTCTAAAAAATCAACTGTGACCGAACCTGTAGTTTTCACTCTACAACATGGTCAATAGACATGGTCATCAAGTCATATCGTGTCTCGTCAATCTTTGAATTATGTAATGCTCGAATCATATCATAGTTGACTAATTTAAAACCCCAGCATAAATCTGTTTGGTAACGTTTAAATTTTTTGTTTTTTATTTTTATTTTGATATTTAGAAAAAACAAAAAAAAAAACTCGTTTGGTAACCGTTTATGTTTTTAGTTTCTGTCACCGTTTGATAAACGAGGGGCGATTTTCAAAAACAAAAAAAAAATCATTTTTGGTTTTGATTTTTCGTTTTTCAAAAACAAAAAACAAAAACGTTACCAAACAAGACCTTAAAACTTCGTTTTTTTTTAACCAAATCCTCTACACACAGTCCCTTTAAGTTAAAAAACCTATTCTACCAACATCCAAATAAAACCAAATCAAGAACCATCTAAATTTTTTAGGTTATAATTTTAATTTGCACCTTAAAAGATCATTCAAATTTTAATTTATACCTTCAAAATTTTAAAATATTAATTTATATTCTGAAAAATATAAATACATATTTATGTGCACTTGAAACTAACTGTTATTTATTTTGCTGTTAAAAAAGTTTTGATTAATTATAAATTGCAACCCTCTAAATTTAAATATTTTACTTTTATGATCCAAAAAGAATTTCATTTATTAATACTCGTTAAATAGCTCCAATTGTATCGTATAATAACATTTTTGTGTAGTGTTTGAGTTAATAAAAAAATATTTTTAACAAAAACTATTTTTCATGTTGAGTCAATTGCATTGTATCTTATATTTCACATTTACAACAATTCATATACTACTCTTTAATATTTTTTAAAAATTAAAAAAATACCAATTTTTTGTCTATAATACTTGTCAAATAACTATTTGTTGTCTACAGTTGTGTTATTTATATCTAACTTTAATTTGATCGAACAATCAAAAGATTTGTGTCTAACTATTGACAAAAAATAGTTATTTAACAAATATTGCAGGCACAAAATAGGTATTTTATAATTTTTTAAAAAATTTGAAAAATATTTTTTATTGGCTTGAACAAGACACAAATATGTTATGATACGATACAATTAAGAACTATTTCGCCAGCATTAATGGATGAAATTCTTTTTGAGCCATAAATATGAAATATTTAAACTTGGAGGGTATAATTTATAAAAATGGATATAGTTAGTATTTGGT
>CM042199.1:10196529-10207028 GCA_023539305.1 Ilex asprella
ATAGGTGTCAGACGCCGTTCATAGGTACTCAAGTGCTCGGCATGGCCTCGAGGTCGGGTCCGAGGCGCCGAGCATTGATGAGACGAGAATGCAAGTGGGGAATCAATCATTACGCTTGGACAAGTCTGAAAAGCATTAACTACTGAGAGGACCTCTGTGTCAGAACAATCATTTCAAGCCCAAGTATAAATACCCTTCAGAGAAATGAACGAAGGTACGCAAAAAGGAACCCTCAAACTGAGTGAATTGAGCTTGATCCTTTTTCCCTTGCTGACTTAAGCTTCGGAGGGGATAAGCCGGGCAGACGCCTGGCTCCCTTTTCCTAACCTTGTGATTGTTTCAGGGTTCACCAGTCGTACGATCGCTGTCTCAAAACAATTGCAGGATAAATCCCGTGTAATTTGGCACCGTCTGTGGGAACAAAAAACCCATTTTCCGTAGTGATTGCATCATGGTGAACACAAGATCCTAAGGTGAAAGGATAGGGAGTTTGCGCGCGAGGAATGGGGAGGCTACTCGCCTCCCGGTGGTCGTAGAGTTTGGTCCAATGAATCGACCGACAAGGGATGAGCGTTCCTCGCAACGAACATTTTTCGTAGATCAAGGTCCAGGAGGACAAGGCCCCTCGGCTCGTGACATCGTGGAAATGATGGAACGACGTATGGAGAAGCACATCGAATAAATCGAAAAAGATAACGCCAAGGTGAGGCGTAGGCTGGAGGAGTTCGAGCAGTCCGTGAATGTGAGCTGGCGGACCCGAGAAACGGGGGCCCGAAGTCCCGGGAGGAGGGAGTCGGGGACCCCCGAGAAAAATTGACGCAGGCATTCAGCTGATAAGCAGGATCCGTACAGCTGGGGAAAGCACGCCCCCGCTGGAGAGTCCGGAGCAGGTCACCACGAAATCAACCTTTTACGATGAGACCTCCGCCAAGAGGTTCCTCGCAAGGTCGTGATGTCAGAATCTCAGGCGGAGTCTACTGCCAGAGGGCCGAGGGGGCAAGGTACTCCCAAACGCAGTTCGATGACCGGCACCGGGAATCAAAGCCTGTGGGGAATGAGGAGGAGCAAATCTCCTCCCCCTTTGACAGGTCTATTAGGAAAATTGAGATGCCGAAGAAATTTTTGGTTCCTCGGTTCAAAGTATACGATGGAAGAACCGACCCCGAGGGTCACATTCGGCACTATAGACAACTAATGTCACTTTACGATACCGACCAGAGGGTGTTGTGCCCGGGTCTTCCCCATGAGTCTGGGAGACGTTGCCATGAAATGGTATAAGGGCCTTACCCCTGAGAGCATCAGGTCCTGGAAGCAGATGGTGGAGCTCTTCAAAGCGCGATTTATTACCAGCACCAAGAGACCAAAAGATGTCGGCGCCTTGCTGACGCTTAAGCGCAAGAATGGAGAGTCCCTTCGGCAGTACGCGATAAGGTACTAGGAGGAGGTTAACGAGGTAGACGCATGTTCAGAGGCAATGGCTGCTGCATCTTTCCGACTGGGGTTATCCCGAGAGACCGACCTTTATAGGTCTCTGACCAAGAAGGTCCCAAAGGATATGAAGGACTTGATGGGGCGGATAGACAAATATGCTCGAGTCGAGGAAGAAACCATTGATCCCGAGAACAAGAGGGGAAGAGACTAGGGGTCGGTGCCGAGGAAGAGGGATAGGGAAATAACGGCAAGGAGAGGCTCGCCTACAGCCCCCCAGGTCGACAATCCTTCCAGGGGGTCCACACTGTTTTTAAAGAGCCTATTTATAGGATGTTGAGAAAAATACAAGATCGACCGTATTTCAGATGGCCCCCGAAGATGCTAGGGGATCCATCCACAAGGGACCAAACGGCACGGTGTTCCTATCATAAAGATGTGGGCCACATGACTGAAGATTACAGAACATTCAAATCCTTCCTCGAGCAGCTAGTCCGAGAGGGTCATCTTGAGGAGTTCGTTGACCATAGGCCTCGCCAGAGAATTGCAGAGGAAAGGGCGGAGTCGTCCTGAGAGGTGGTCCCCGTGATCAATGTTATACACGCCTGTACAACTGAGAGGCCATCGTATAATGTGCTCCGAGCCGAGCGTAAGCGAGTCTCGCAGGCACTGAAGGTTGGAGAGGATGAGGGAGGACAACCGCCCGCCAAGAGGCCCCACTAAGACGACGAGATCATCAGCTTCTCCGAAGCCGACTTGGCTGGAGTAGCTCTCCCCCATGACGATGCGCTCGTGATCACATTACGAATTGACAAGTTTGACGTGAGGAGGATATTGATAGATTCGGAAAGTTCATCAAAAGTGATGTACGAAAGACCTCTTCAGAAAAATGGGCCTGACCCGAGCGGACCTGAAGCCCGTCCAGACGCCCCTAGTCGGTTTCAATGGTTCTAGTGCCCTTCCGCTCGGCAAAATAACCCTGATGGTGCGGGCGGCGATTGTCTCAATTCCTGTAGAATTCCTTGTAATTGACTCCGATTCCCCGTACAATGCCATCATGGGGAGAATTTGGTTGCATGCTATGAGGGCAGTCCACTCCAGCTTTCATCAGAAAATAAAGTTCCCCACCCCGCGCGGCGTCACGGAGATCCGGGGGGATCAGTTGGCGGCGAAAAACTGCTTTTATGCGGTCATGAGAACAGGTTTTGGTGCTTGGCCTGTGGGTCGTGACCCCGAGGAGGTGGTGGCTAACTAGCAATCACAGTTCGGTCGACTGGGAGTAGATGACCCGGCGGTGGATCCAGCCGACCGCTCGGTTGAACCACTAATTAAAGTTTTCCTGAAGGTCGACGACGAGTCAAGATACTTCCTGGTGGGATCCTCCCTGAACGACGACGAACGGGCAGAGATGTCTTCTTTTTTGCGTAGGAACGCAGACATTTTTGCCTGGACCCAGGCCGACATGACCGAGATCAATCCCAAGGTAATGACTCATTGTCTCCATGTTAATCCAAACTTCAAGCCGGTGAAGCAAAAAGCCCGCAGGACGGCTCCGCATCACGCAAAGGCCGTAGACGAAGAGGTTGACAAGTTGTTAGAGGCGGGCTATATCCGGGAGGTCCAATTCCCCGAGTGGTTATCTAACACGGTGTGTGCCAAGAAGAAGGAGGGAAAGTGACGAGTTTGCGTGGACTTTACCGACCTGAACAAAGCATGTCCCAAGGATGGGTACCCACTCCCCAAGGTGGATCAGTTGGTGGACGCGACTGCGGGTCACAAACGCATAACGTTCATGGATTGCCGAGTGGGGTATCACCAAATTCCATTGGAGGAGTCTGACAAAAAAAAATGGCTTTCATTACGCCCCGAGGAATATATTGTTACACGGTCATGCCGTTTGGATTAAAAAATACGGGGGCCACTTACCAACGCCTGATGAACAAAATGTTCAAACCCCTACTCGGCACAACCATGGAGGTGTACATTGATGATATGCTGGTGAAGAGTAAAGATGGGATTGATCATATTCACGACCTCGGCGCCTCGTTCGACATACTTCGGCGCCATGGTCTCAAGCTTAACGCCTCGAAGTGTGCCTTCGGGGTAAGTTCGGAAAAATTTTTGGGGTACTTGGTGACACATAGGGGCATTGAAGCCAACCCTGAGCAGATTCAAGCAATGCAAAACATTAAGGCGCCGAGGACTATCAAAGACGTCCAAAAGCTGACTGGCATGCTCGCCGCCCTCAACAGGTTTATATCCAAGTCCTCAGATAGGTGCAAATCATTTTTTGCCAAGCTCAGGGGGCAGCGAATGGCGTCTGAGACGAGGACTGTGATCTGGCGCTTAACGGAATTAAGGAATACCTAAAACACCCCCCGACCTTGTCAGTACCAGAAGCCATGGAAACTCTCTACCTGTACCTGTCCGTTTCGGGGGCAGCCGTCAGTGGCGCTCTGGTAAGAGAATGCGAAGGGGCGCAGAGGCCCATCTACTTCGTGAGCAAATCCCTCCTCGACGCAGAGACAAGGTATTTGCTGATGGAGAAGTTGGTCTTAGCCTTAGTTGTATCGGCGAGGAAACTCAGACACTATTTTCAGGCGCACACCATAGAAATATTAACCGATCGCCCCCTGAGGCCCATTCTTCAGAGGGCCGATTTGTCAGGAAGAATTGCCAAATGGGCTGTGGAACTCGGAGAATTCAATATAAGATACAAACCTCGTACTTCGATCAAGGGACAGGTTATTGCAGACTTCATCGTCGAGTTCTTTGCGCCTGAGTCCCCACCGGAGGTCGATACCTCGGGGGTATGGAGTCTCCACGTCGATGGTTCCTCAAACGCAAGGGGGGCAGGAGTAGGGGTGGTACTGGCTAATTCAGAAGGATTCACAATAGAGCGAGCTATCAGATTGGGTTTCAAAGCATCCAATAATGAAGCCAAGTACGAGGCACTGTTAGCAGGACTTGATATAGCCTATTCGGTCGGGGTACGGCAGCTACGGGTCTTCTGTGACTCCCAGCTAGTGGTCAACCAAATCAAGGGTGATTTCGAAGTTCGGGACACCAGGATGAAAGCATACTGCCAAAAAGCAAAATCTAGGATGGAGAAATTAGAAGAGATAGAGGTGTCCCAAATCTCCCGGGATCAGAACAACCATGCCGACGCTTTAGCCTGCTTAGCCTCAGCGCTGGCATCAGAGATAACCCGGCGCATCGTTGTCAAAAATCGAGAAAAACTAAGTATAGAAGAATCAGACAGCGTGCAAGTGTTGTCGATAGAAACACCCACAACTCCTTCGGGCTGGATGAAACCTATCATTGCATATTTGATGGAGGGTGTGTTCCCGGAAGATGCCAGGGAAGCAAGAAAAATCAGGCTGAAGGCTCCCAGGTTCTCGCTATCCGCCGATCAGAAACTATACAAGAAATCCTTTTTCGGGCCGCATTTGCTTTGTGTCCCCGAGGATAAAATAGAACCTCTACTCTACGAAATCCATGAGGGTGTATGCGGAAGTTATACAGGAGCTAGATCCCTTGCGCATCGAGCAATGACGCAAGGATATTGGTGGCCCTACATGCATAAAGATGCGAAGAAATACGTCCGAAGATGCGAGAAGTGTTAGAAATTCGCTCCTATTATCAGACAGCCAGCAGGAGACCTAAATTTATTGACTAGCCCGTGGCCGTTCTCTCAGTGGGGAATGGATATCGTCGGACCACTTCCGAAGGCCCCACTCGGCAAAAAATTTATGTTAGTGGCAACAGATTATTTCACCAAGTGGATTGAGGTCGAGCCCCTGAGTCGTATCCGAGATAACGAAACCAAGAAATTCGTATGGCAGAACATAATCACTCGGTTCGAAATCCCGAGGGCGATTGTCTCTGATAATGGCACACAATTCAATATTGGTCATTTTCGAGAATTTTATTCAGGGCTTGGGATACTGAATTATTACTCCACCCCAGCCTATCCCCAAAGTAATGGCCAAGCCGAGGTATCTAACAAGACTGTATTGGCCGGAATTAAGAAAAGGCTTGAGAAAGCGAAAGGGAAGTGGACCGAGGAGTTGCTCAACGTGCTGTGGGTCTACAGAGCCACACCGAGGGTTTCAACAGGTGAAACGCCGTTCGCCTTGACTTATGGGGTCGAAGCCGTCATTCCATTGGAGGTGGGGCTCCCGACAATCCCGAGCCAGGCGTTTGATTCGGGAAACAATGACCAGATGCTCGCAAGAGACCTCGACTTAGCCGAAGAAATGAGAGAACTGACATGCATCAAATTGGCCAAGTACCAGGACGAGTTATCTAGAAAACATCAAAGGAAGGTCCGAGCAAGGGATTTCAAAGTGGGCGACCTGGTGCTAAGGAGGGCAGTAGGTACTGCTCGAGAACCCACCGAGGGAAAACTCGAGCCCAATTAGGAAGGTCCTTACAAAGTAATTGCCATGGGGGGCACCGGCGCTTACAGGCTGCGAGATATGGGTGGGAATGATGTAATTCGACCTTGGAACGTATCTAATCTGAAAAAATACTTTTCTTGAGACCATCAATTTTTTACTTTCTGTCGGCCACTCGCCACGCTAAAAAACAGCACGAGACGAGCTCTCGGTCACTAGGGGCACGGTCCCGAGGGGTGTAAGACTCCATCCCTGGAGTCGCGCTCTCAAAAATAGCACGAGACGAGCTCTCGGTCGCTAGGGGCACGGTCGCGAAGGGTGTAAGACTCCATCCCAGGAGCCCCGCTCTAAAAAACAGCACGAGACGAGCTCTCGGTCGCTAGGGGCACTGTCCCGAGGGTTGTAAGACTCCACACCTGGAGCCCCGCTCTAAAAAATAGCATGAGACGAGCTCTCGGTCGCTAGGGGCACGGTCCTGAGGGGTGTAAGACTCCACACATGGAGCCCCGCTCTAAAAAACAGCACGAGACGAGCTCTCGGTCGCTAGGGGCACGGTCCCGAGGGGTGTAAGACTCATCCCAGGAGCCGCGCTCTAAAAAATAGCACGAGACGAGCTCTCGGTCGCCAGGGTCACAGTCCCGAGGGGTGTAAGACTCCACACTTGGAGCCATGCTCTCAAAATCAGCACGAGACGAAAGACCCCGGTATGCAACCAGGTAACGGGAGCATGCCTCCTGAATGGAAAATGACCCTTCATATAGGGTGTACTACCCTGTGAAACTAGAAATGACCTCTCGGGGAACCCCGGCAGAACAAAGACGCTTTCGAAAGACATGGGGCGAGGCTGGTGACAGCGTGATGAAGATCAGCAGTTAAAGGGTTTACTGGCCTTCCATCCTCGATGCGAACACGAAGCTGATGGGTTAAATTCCCTACACTTGACGCGTCAGAACGAGCAGGCCTATATCTCGGCCCCGATGGGTACGTGAAGCCTTGCGGCCTTAGTTATTTCACTTATTATTAGCGGGCCCGTATATCGACCCCGATGGGTACTTGAGGACTCGTTGCCTCAAGTACTTAGATATCCATGGTTTGTTTCTCGAACAGTTGTAAGAGGAAGAACGAAAAAACACATGCAAAGAAGAGATGGCGGCGTGAAGGTGAATTATATTATTGCAAAGAACTAGGAGAATGATTGGAATTTTCATTACGAGTCAAAATGGGGCTTTGCGTCCCCAGAAGCATACATATTTAAAATAAAGAGAAAGACAGGAGGGAAGGAGAAGCAAGCAGAGAGCCTTTCGCCGATGTCACCTCGCCTCATGAGTCGCGAGGTCTTCGATCGGCGAGGAATGGTGGTCAGGATCTTGGCCGGCGATTACCGGAGAAAGGCTACCTGAACCATCGCTCACAGTAATAGCGATGTTAGCCTACTCGGTGCTCGGCTGCACCTCCAGGGGGACCTCGGCGTCTTCAACAATGGGGAAAGGTTTCTTGAAAAGTTCGTCGCCCCGGTCCACCATGGCGGCATGAAAGACAGCCACCCAACCATCCCGGAAAGCCTTCTCCTTGGCTTCCTCGAAAGCAGGGACCATTTAATCTTGAGTCTCCAACCATACTCTGCGGCACTCACTTTGCAGCCTCTGGTCCTCTTCTGCCTTCTCAGCCATCAAGACATCCACCCGGGCCATTAGATCCTTAATAAGGCCCTCGGACTCCTGTACCTTACCCTCCGCCAGCGAGACTTGGAGCTCACACTCCTTTGTCCTCTTGATAGCAGCGGCCTCGCTCGCCTTTAAGTTCTCTTTCTCGGCTTCCATGGCATCACGCTAGCGGATCATCTCGGCGAGATGCTGAGTCTGGTCGGCTATGACCGCCTCCGCCTTCTTGACGAAGGCATATTTGGCTTTAGCCTCCTTCTCGGCGTTCCTGGCCGCCTGCTTGTACTCCCAAAAACGATCAATGATGACCCCCATCTGCTGGCAGGCCTGGGAAGAACGACAAAAATCAAATCAGACAAACGCCGGAGGAGTGGGGGACAGTTGAAAGAAAAACACTTACCACCAAGTTGCTCTGGAGAGCACCTATGAGGAGCCGATTGTCGGTCTGGCCCACATGGACGTTCATGTCAGCAGCAAAATAGAGAGTCCCCGCCACGGCCAAGGCCACGTCTTAGTCTTGGATAATGGAATCCACCTCCAAAATGGGACGCCCCCTCCGGGTCTCGGCTTGGCAGACCCACTCGGCGGACGTGGTTTCCCCCGGAGTATCGTGGTGGTGCTTCTGCTGGCGTTCTTCTTGACGTCGGCTCTCTTCTGGTGCCTCGGGGTCCCGAGGACGTTTTCCCCTTGCCTGGATTTCGGGAAGGGAAGCAGGGGCATTTGGGGGCAAGCTCCTTGAAGGGGCTGGGGTACGCCCCGAATGCTGATGTCGAGGAGGAGGAGGCACTTCCTGCCTTGGAGCAGATGGAGGGGGATGATAGGACCGGTGCTCGGGGACCCTCCCAGTCCCGAGAGCCGATTCCTCCGCCGGGAGGCGGCTTCCTCCATGTCGGCTGCAAAGAGAGGAGGGATGTTGAACATATCTGTTGGTGAGACTGTGGAAGGTGTTCTCTCGGCTTCCTCTTCTGACGAAAGGTCCTCCCAATATTTTGGATCGAAAGGGGGGAGAATCTGGGAGAATCGGCTGTATGAGGGAGTGTAGCCGAGTAGGACGTGAGCTGCTTGGACAAACTCGTTTGAGGGGTTGGACGACCAAACCTTCAACAAGTCGTCAAATCTGACTTGTGACCTGAGGGGTTGAGCGGAGTCACGCCGATATCCTTCTGCAGAAATGAGAGACAAGGTTAGAAACATAGGTCAGGTAGTGCCGAGAAAAAATTCAGTTAGTGCACAACACACCTTCATCTCTCGGCACCTTGGGGCAGTACAATCCGTCATACTCGGGCCCCATCCCCTTCTCCCAGCTTCCGCCGAGCATGATCAGATAATCGAAGTACCCCTTGTCCGAGTCGGGCATGTGAGTGACCAGGTACATCGAAGGGTCCCTGGCTTTGAGATAGTACCTTCCCCCCGAGACTAGCCTCAAGTCATAGCAGAATAGGATTTCATCTAACCCCAAGTCTACCCCAAGCCGAGCATTAAGGGCGATCACACCCATGACTATCCTAAAGAAATTTACCCCGCATTGAAGGGGGAACAGCTTCAGTTGCACTAACAGCTTCAGCACGAGGGGAGGGAGAGGGAAAGTCAGACCCCCTTTCATGATGGCCTTGGTGTAAAAGGGCATCATTTCTACACACCCCTATCCCTAGTATGATGTGTAGGGTTGAATGGGAAGGTGAAAATAGGCTCGGGGATCTGGTATTTGGCCCTAAAGGCATCTATATTGTCATCATTTACTACAGTTTTCTTGAGCTTGCGAGCCCTGGATGAATGGGGATCTCTCACCTCACTCCTACGACTTCTAGCCATGGGTAAAGATGAAAGGAGAAGAAAAGGGGAAGATAGAACAGAGGGGACTTACAGGGTGTTCTTCGCAGAGTTCTCAAGAAAAGAAAGGATAGTGCTCGGGAGCTAAATTGCTTGAAGGAAACTCAGACTTGCAAAGTTCTCAAATGGCCGAAATTTCCCCTATTTATAGGCAAACGAGAAAGCGGGAATCGAGAAGACACTCATCATTAGGGGATTTGAAAAAATACGGCTTAAGGCGTGCAAGTAACCGCCCCTCGTTAAATGGGCATGTTCAGTAAGCCCCCACTCTTCTTGCGCCAGGTGTCCCACGCCGCAAGAAGAATGAATGCTGGGGGACAGTTGAAGGGACTCATGACAGATTCAGCAACCCCCGGGGTGACACGTGGACAGAGGCAAGTGATGGGGAGCCGAGGCAAGAGGCCGAGGACATTAACGAAGCCAAGTAAAGAAGCCGAGAGGGGGTATTTTCGCAGAGCCAAGTACAACCTCTGACAGGCAATTAATGCGATTTGACCCAGCATTTATGACGATGTAAGTGACTCAGACAGGGCATTTAATGAGCCTCTGCACCTACCAAGATTCAAACTGACAACCATGAGTGCGCGCATTAATGGCTAGGAGTCCAGGCACAGAGCTACAAATAATAGCCTTCGAGACGCCGACTGCTATGAAATAGGTGTTAGACGCCGTTCATAGGTACTCAAGTGCTCGGCATGGCCCCGAGGTCAAGTCCAAGGCGTCGAGCATTGATGAGACGGGAATGCAAGTGGGGAATCAATCATTACGCTTGGACAAGTCTGAAGAGCATTAACTACTGAGAGGACCTCTGTGTCAGAGCAATCATTTCAAGCCCAGGTATAAATACCCTTCAGAAAAATGAACAAAGGTACGCAAAAAGGAACCCTCAAACTGAGTGAATTGAGCTTGATCCTTCTTCCCTTGCTGACTTAAGCTTCGGAGGGGATAAGCCGGTCAGACGCCTGGCTCCCTTTTCCTAACCTTGTGATTGTTTCAGGGTTCACCAGTCGTACGATCGCTGTCTCAAAACAATTGCAGGATAAATCCAGTGCAATTTGGCGCCGTCTGTGGGAACAAAAAACCCATTTTCCGTAGTGATTGCGTCATGGTGAACACAAGATCCCAAGGTGAAGGGATAGGGAGTTTGCGCGCGAGGAATGGGGAGGCTACTCGCCTCCCG
>CM042199.1:10214746-10226137 GCA_023539305.1 Ilex asprella
CGACTCAGCAGATCTTCAATGTCAAATAACTCTTATTAATTCATACCTAACTCTTTTATTTTTTATTTATTTACTTTAATTTTAAATTATATAATTAAATAAAAAATAAATTATTATTTAAAATATAAATATTGAATGATCCATATTTGAATTTTGTATTCTAAAATATCTTCAAGTATGGAGTTATTGCTAGGGATCTTATACTTTTAGTTGAACCATGAACTTTTTTCAGGGTCCAATGGCTGAATTACCTAACTGTCAAGGCCAGTGAAACAACGGGTTCAGGCCCCTAATTTGGATTAGGGGTGTAACTCGGGCTGGTTGGGTGGGTTCGACAGTCAACTCTAGTCCAATCCTAAGTATATAATCTTCAACCCTAACCCTAACCCTACCTCGGGTTGAGAAACTCAACCCGAGCACTGCCTGAGTTTAATTCGGGCGGGCTCGGATTGAATTCGAGTTCACTGCAAGAGAGACAGAGAGAGGGGAGAACAATTACAAATTCATAAAATAATTCATATATTTCATTCATAACAGTGCACGATTATAGATTATCAGCTTTTACACCAAAAAGTTAGTGATCTCAAAGCACAATCCCAGAAAATATTGAAATTAGACCCACAAACATCACACTATCACTACTAATCACACATAACAGAGTAGCAAGCAACAAACACAGAGGACGATAAAGTATAAAAGAAAAAAAATGTTAATGCTTTATATATGTATATTTAAAAATTTGTCGGGTTCAGGTTGAATTCGGGTTCCCAATGCCTCAACCTGCGCCCGACCCAAATTGAATTCGGTTTGGGATTTTTTGACCCAAGTCCAACCCAAGTATTAAAAATCCTAGCCCAAACCCTAATTTTTTCGGGTTGGACTTGGGTTGAAATCGGGTTGTCCAACCCAAGTTGCACCCCTAATTTGGATCATAGAAAGTCTCATCAAAGCTAAATCCAACAAACAAATTATAAAAATGATGTGGCCCAAATATCCAATTCAATTTGTATTGATTTCTGTAAGAGGTAAAAGTTGACGATCCTCTCACAAGTATGAATGATTGGTTTTTCTAGATAAGATGTCTCTGAACTTGATCTCCCAGTCCTCTCTTTCCTGCAAAACGAACAAACTGGCCAAGATCTAAGTGCTTCGATTGAAGGCACTCCGATACTTAAGTCAGTAATAGGATTTAAAGAATTGCAAGAAGACAAGGAGAGTTCAGCGTACCATTCACCATGACTTCATGTATATTTTATAGATCCCTCTATGCTTAGGGTTTCCATAATTTTTGTTTCAAGGTGGCACACCTCCCTTCAATTAAGTGATTCCATTTGGGAAGCTACTCTGACAGTTCGCTTGGCCTATAATTCAGCTCATTAGCTTATCCTAGATGCCTAAGTTATAGGCGAATCTTTATCTCCATTTACTAGTTCAAATAGCTCGGTCATGATGAAAGCCGAGCTTTTCTGCTTTATAAGCTTGGCTCAGACTATCGACATAATATATAATTATGTTTCAATCACATGACTGGTCTTGTTTTGCTCACATGATTTCAGTAAATGCATGTGTACGTGTCATGTTGGGAGACACCCTCTTCATTTGCCCCCAAAAAACGTCTGACAGACGCCTTTCATCTGTCAGTCGTTTTATGTTCTTAATCTCATCATTGCTCACACCTTTTGGGGCATCCCCCTTTGTTTTGGCCGTTGAGTCTAGTCGTTTAAATACTGCCGTTTAGAATTCCCTCATTCTATAAGTAACCTATTTCATTCCTTTTCTATACTTTGTCCTTTCGAACTTCTCGATTTCTTTTCTTCTTCAACCTCCATCTCCTTCTGCCATGGCCTCTTTTACTCCTGAAGAAGTTTTTGCTTTGAAAGCTAAATACCATATTCCAGATGATGTTGACATAAGAGTCATTGAAAAAAGAGGAGCCTCTGACAGGCACTAGAGAAAGCATCCCAATTTACACTCATGCGATCACAGAAGGTGGTGTACGCTTCCCCTCGACCCCTTGCTCATTTGGGTGCTGTCAGCTATGAAGTTGTGCCCTATCCAATGCTGCCCCAATTTTTTCAGAATAATAATGGGCGTGGCAGCTTTGAACAAACTCCTGAACTTGAGTTTAGGATTATGGGAGATTCTATACTACTACATCATCAAATCGGCTGGGGATAACTATTACCTTGCTGAGATGAAGAAAGACCGCTATCTGGCGACTCATCTCCCTGATTCTAACAAAGGTCACAAGAATG
Source organism: Ilex asprella (assembly GCA_023539305.1). Lineage (NCBI taxonomy): Eukaryota > Viridiplantae > Streptophyta > Magnoliopsida > Aquifoliales > Aquifoliaceae > Ilex > Ilex asprella. Next base: position 10,217,002 of record CM042199.1, read on the forward strand.
TCATTGTATTTATTTCTGAAAATTGGGAGTATGCCGCTGGTGCTGTTCCATCCTATCGATGCCCCTACGAAGAAGGCGCTCTAGGTGTCTATATTTTTTCCTCTTCCCAATTAACTTGTTTGTTTACAGCTTTTTGACATAAACTCCTTTTTTGTATGAAGGCAAAACTGTGAAGGGTAGAAGTCTTGAGTCCTCTGTGAAAATGGATGAACTTAGAAGGGTTTGGGGCTACAATGAGTCCTTGTTCTGCCAAGCTGCGCACACTTTCCTTGGCTACATTCCAACCTATACTTCTTTTATCGTTGTGTTGACCCGACCCAACGCCACTCTTGCTGCAGACCGAGAGGCCATCCAGATTGCTCGGGAGCATACACCTCAAGCTTGAAAAAGGGCTTTGTTTGCCAGCACTGGGCGAAACAGGACCGTGAAGAATTTCCTTGACTTTTCATCAACTGTCGAGCCGACCCAAATTGCTGAACCAAGTCTGCCAGCCGATCCTTCTATTCCTTCAATTACTATCGATGATGAGGAGCCTAAAATCGAGGTTCTTGTCGAGACAATTTTTTCCGAGTCAAATGATGCAATTCTACTAGTCGAGGGCGTAGAAAACTCTGTTCGGGTCGTTGAAACTTCAATTCATGCTGAACTTGATCCTCCTGCTTTTGTTCACTTTCCTAACCATTAAGATGATTCTATCTTTGAACTTGCTGAAGACCCCGCCCCAAAAAGGCGAAGAATTGCTAAATTTGAGGCAAGCCTTTTCCCTAAACCAGTTAATCCTCCTTTCTGACCTGTCTTCAAGGCCAAGAGGAGAGAGATCTCTGTAAATGATTTTGCCATCGAAGACTTCAATGTTACTGTGGGGATTGCCAGAGGGGTCATTCTAGCTCAGGACCTTGCTATGAATGAGGCTTTGATTGACGATGAAGTGTCACGCCAAGCAATCCAGCACATGGTCTTGGTAAGATTTGTTTCTTTAGACCTTTTCTCCTTTCTTCGAAATTTTTCTAAGTCTTTTTCTTTCCATCTTTAAGGGTATGCAAAAAGTTCATGAGGTTGGGGCTAGGATAGCCCAGAAAGATAAGGCAATGAAGATGTTATCCATGCCCGAGCCTCTACTTTGGCCAAAAAAGAATCAGTGGACAAAGAATATTCCAAGCTCTGCAAGGAGGTTTTGACTCTTCAGGCTCAAAATCATAGCCTGACCAAAGAGAACAAGAAAATTTCTTCAGAAGTTGAACAATTGAAGGAGTCTGAACATGAAGTCAACATAGAGCTTTCCCAATCTCAACTTAACTGTACCAGTCTTCTTAAGGAATTTGATCAATACAAATTTGATGCAAATGAGAAAGAGGATGTTGCATATGAGGAAGGTATGGAGAAGGCGGAGAATGATCCAGCCCTGCAGATCCCAAATTTAGAGAGAGCTTTTTTCAGTAAAGGCTGGCATGCCGCCTTGATAGATGCTGGAGTGCCCCAATCTTCCGAGTTTTTCACGTGACATTCCTTTCTTAGCTTTTCGCAGCCTCCAACTTCCTGAAACACTTGGAAGATTTTATTTTTTTGCAACTTCTGATGTAAATGTTTCAAAGATCTATGTAATCTTTTGAAGTTTGAATGAAAATCACTTTTTGACATTTATATTCCTGTAATTTACTATATGTTTGGTAAAACATGACTTTTGAAGTCTTAAGACCTTTGTTCGGCCTTTCTTCGAGGAGCTCGGTCCCTCAACAGGGACCTTATGTGCTTAGAAAAAATTTTAACTCTTAAAGTTAAGACGCTTACTCGACCTTTCTTCAAAGAGATCAGTTCCTCAATAGGAACCTAAATATACTTAAAAAAAATTTAAATCATGAAGTTATGGCCCTTGCTCGAACTTTCTTCATTGAGCTCGATTCTAATTGGCCCTTGCTCGGCCTTTCTTCAAAGAGCACGATTCCTCAATAGGAACCCAAATATACTTAGAAAAATCTTAACTCTTGAAGTTACGACCCTTGCTTGGCCTTTCTTTAAAGAGCTCGATTCCCCGGTAGAGTTACTCATAGTCTCCTTGGGCATCTAAGAGTGTTTCTACCCCGCACCGACCCATCAATCTGATTGGACTCAAATCCATCCCTAATCAGCTTACATCGTCATGCCTAGCTGTGGGTCTGGATTAGATCGGGTGTCTGCGCCTGATTTAAGTTTGTAACTTCTATCAGGATTTTTTACCTCCCTGTATTAGCAGTAAGACATATATAACAATAAAAGCAGAGCGAGAAGAAGGAAATGAGTATTCAAATATCTTTATTAATAACTCTAGTTCAGTACATTTGCTAATCACCTATTGACTCTTAAGGGAAACCCTTTAAGTTTTTGAAGACACTTCCAAGTTCTATTTAAAAAGGTACTTTTTAGAAATAGAACTTTCTTAAATTAGCTGTGTTCTAGGGGCATGGCACTGCCTTGTGGTCCAAGGTTTCGAGCTCATAATATCCACTATCTCCTACTCAAGCTATTTTGTATGGTCCCTCCCAATTCACTCTGAGTTTTCCATGTGTAGGGTTTCTAGTCGATCCTAATATACGTTTGAGGACCAAGTCTCCTACTGCAAAAGATCATGGATTTACTTTCTTGTTATAAGTTCGGGACATTTGCTGCCGATAAGAAATCATCCTTATTGTTGCTTGCTCTCTTTTCTCATATGCCAGATCTAGATCTCGGGTCATAATAACATCATTACTATTGCTTTCCACTAGGTCGGTTCTTAGAGTCGGTAAGCCAATCTCTAATAGAATTATTGCCTCCATCCCATAGGCTAGAGCAAACGGGGTTTCCCCAGTTGATCGCCAAGGTGTGGTTTGGTATGTCCACAAAACACTCGACAATTCTTCAACCCATCTTCCATTGGCATCCTCCAATCTTTTTTTAATACCATCCAGTATGGTCTTTTTGAAAATATCTGCTTGCCCGTTACTTTGAGGGTAAGCCGGGGTGAAATAGTGGTTCCGAATTCCAAAATGCGAACAGAAAGCCTTGAAGGGACTACTATCGAACATTGTGCAATTATCAGAAACAAGCGTATGTGGGATTCTGAATCTAGTGATGATGTTCCTCCAGACGAACTTCCTTGTATTAGTGACTCTAATGTTGGCTAGGGGCTCGGCTTCTACCAACTTGGTGAAGTAATTAGTTGCAATTAGAAGGTACTTCTTGTTGTCAGGTGCCCGAGGTAGAGGTCCCATTTTGTCTAGCCCCCATTGTACAAATGGTCACGGGTTCGCTAATGGAAGTAGCTCATGTGACAATTTTCTTGGTATCATTGAGAATTTCTTACATTTCTCACACTGCCTAACAAACTATTGAGCATCCTTCTGCATATATGGCCACCAAAAATCCTGAAAGATGGCTCGATGAGCAAGAGATCTTCCACCAGTGTGAGCACCACAACTTCTTTCAGGAATTTCTGATAAAAAGTAAGGGATTATTTTCGGGTGTACACACTTCAAATACGGGCCTCCAAATGAGCGTCGGTAAAACTCATCCTTCAGAGATAGCCAAAATCTAGTAGTTTTCAGACGTAGCTTATGAGATTCCTTCTTGTCCTCAGTCAAGTTACCATTCTTCAAGAAACAAACAATTGGATCCATCCAACTTGGCTCGGTTTCACTACATAAAACTTCATCAAGGCTGGTCGGCAAAATGCTAGGCTCGGGTTGGAACTCAATGGTAAGAGCTCTTTCAGTTTCTTGGTCAATGGCCAAAGTCAGTGAAGCTAAAGCATCGACATGTGAATTCTTTGCTCTTCCAACCTGCTGGATCCTGTATTCTGGAATTTTGCTCAATTCCTTTTCTGCAAGGGCATGATACGCCATCATTTTGTCATCCTTTGCCGCATATTCCTCTATTATTTGGTTTACAACCAATTATGAATCAAAGAATATTTGGAGCTTTGCTGCCCCCAGTTCGGTTGCCAACCTTACTCATGCTATCATAGCCTCATACTCAGCTTCGTTATTCGAGGCTTGAAAGCCGAGCCTGATGGCTTTTTTCATAATACATCCCTTTAGACTTACTAGAGTGAGGCCAACGCCAGGTCCCTTTTGATTAGAAGATCCGTCCACAGATAGGGTCCATTTACCTCCAAGGTCTGACTTTTCATAGTCACTAATCTGGTCATTTTGTCCCGAACTGTCCTTAGGTTGAAATTCAATAATGAAGTCTGTCACTACCTGGCCTTTGATTGCTGTTCTCAGCTCGAACATACTGTCGAACTCCCCAAGCTCAACTACCCACTTAGTAACATGTCTGGATAGGTCGGTCTTATGAAAGAGAGACTTCAACTGCTGGTCGGTGAGCACTGTGATTTGGTGAGCTTGAAAATAATGTCTAAGCTTCCTAGCCGAGCTAATCAATGCGAGCGTGAGCTGCTCCAACGAGGTATACATTGTTTTCGCATCAAAGAGCATCTTTCTTGCATAGTAAACATGCCTTAATTTTTTCTCATCATTCCTCATCAGTGCGCCACTCACCGCATGTTCAGATACAACTAGGTAGAGGAATAAGTTTTCCTCAAGCGATGGGGTTGAAACGATTGGTGGGGAGGCCAAGTATGCCTTCAGATTTAGAAATACTTCCTCGCACTCCAGACTCCAAAGTGCTCCCCTCTTTCCTTTGATCAATTGGAAGAAAGGTCTGTACTTATCAGATGCCCGGGATATGAACCTTTCAAGCACTGCTTGCATTCCAATTACCCTCTATACTTCTTTTATAGTCCGAGGTGATTGTAGTTCTGCTATGGCTTTTACCTGATCGGGGTTCACCTATATTCCTCAGTGGGTAACCAGGAAACTAAGGAATTTCTCTAATCCAATCCCAAATGCACACTTCGAGGCATTTAATTTCATCTTGTATCTCCGTAGAACGTCGAATGTGTATTTTAGGTCAGAGCAATTTCTAGTGGCCCTTTGAATTTTAACCACCATGTCGTCAATATAAACTTCTACGGTGCTACCTATCATGTGTGAGAACATCTTAGTTACCAACCTCTAATATGTCGCTCCTGCATTTTTTAACCCGATGGACATCACCTTGTAACAATATGTCCCTTCGATTGTTCGATCGGCAACTTCTTTTCTGTGTCTAAAGGTACTTTAGGGCTTTTCATGACAGTACGGTTGGTGGAGTTAGCCGAGCTGTTAAGCATTGATTGTTATTTCGTCTCATCGGCTACCAAGCTCTTTTCACGAGCCCCTACTCCATCTCTGGTTCTGACTGAGGCAAGTAAGCAAGTTCTGGAACTTACTTGGTCTCCTATAATATTGACTATTCCTTCAGACAAAGGGAATCTTAGCATCTGGTGGTACGTTAAGGGTACCGCCTTCATCTCATGTAGCCAAGATCGCCCTTTAATTGTGTTATACGGACCGTTTCAACTATCAAAAATTTGATCATGACACTAACTGGTCCAATCTTCACAAGAAATGTGATCTTCCCTCTAAGAAGAACTATTTTTCCACTAAAACCAATTAATGGAGTATTAGAGGGCTTAAGATCTTCCTGCCTGAGACCGAGCTTCTCGAAGAGGTTCATGTACATGATTTCGAAGGAACTCCCTGGGTTTATCTGAACCCTCATCACATCGTAATTTTCAATTTGAAGCGTTACGACTAATGCGTCGTTGTGTGGCTGATGAACGCCGACCAAGTCCTACTCGAAGAAACAGATGGCCTCGTCAGACTCCTCTACCTTAATCCTTTTGTTCCTAACCTTCTGGGTTAATCGCAACTAATAGACTTCCCTTTCTTTGGCAACTTTCTGAATATATGCCCTAGCAGTGTTGTTTATCGTCATCTACGAATTCGTTGCAGCGTGGATCATATCTATCACACTTGCTGCTATGGTATGGTCTCCTTTTGTCTCGGTCCTTCCTCTGTCGGTTCTTGCACCATCCTTGATGAACTCGGCGAGATGCCCTGCTTGGACCAGTTCCTCCAAATGCTGCTTCAAGGATCGGTAATTTTCGATCATGTGACCTACATCCCGATGATATGAGCACCTGAAATTAAGGTTCCTTTTTTAAGGATCCCTTGTTAGCTTATTGGGCCACTTGAAAAATGGTTTCCCTTTAATTTGAGTCAATATTTTATATATTGGCTCTTTGATGAGTGTATTTACCCCTAATAAAGAGAGATTTCTAGGAAAATCTGTCTTTCTCATTCTTCCTTCCTCCCTCCCTGCTCGGTTCGATCTGCTTATCATGGTTGAACTGCCTTCTGCTTTGTTGTGCCTTTCCCACATCTCTAGATAAGTCATCGTTGACTTTAGCATACTTCTCGATTCTCGCCATCAGCTCTTCCAGGCCTGTGGCAGGCCTCTTAGTAAGTGATTGGTACAAAGGGTTCTCCTTTGGCAACCCGATCTTGAAGGATGCCAATGCAATTTCAGGATTGCAAGCTTCTACCTCATTCATCGTCTCCCAGTAGCGATGAGCGTACTCTCGCAGAGTTTCATTATTTCGCTTCTTCAATGTCAGCAAAACCCCAACATCTTTGGGATGTTTGCTACTCGTAATGAACCGAGTTGTAAATTATTTGGCTAACTGTGACCATCTGTCTATCGACCCCTTTGGTAAGCTATCAAACCATTTCATGGCTAACTCCCCGAGACTGCTGTGGAAGATGTTGTAGAGCAAGGGTTCGTTCCACTGATGAATGGTCATCAGCTGTCTGAAATGTCTGATGTGGAAGGTTGGATCGGTCCTTCCATCGTAAAGCTTAAAATTCAAGATGGTGAATTTACTTGGGATATGCCCCCTTTCAATCCACAGAGTAAAAGGAGACGATTTCAAGCCATCACCGTATTCTCTGATTGCCCTTTTGGCTAGGTCCCTAGCCGACCTTTGTTCTAGCCTTTTCAAACAGTTGTTCAGTTCTTCAGTGATGTACTGCTTCCTGGAGTCCTCCTCCAAAACCCTAGGTCTATTTTGCTGGTACTTATCATCCTTGGCATTCTTGGTTTTGTCATCTTTCTTTTCGGTACTTTCTCATCGGCTTTCCCTCTTACGCTTCTCTTGTCTGGTCATCTCCTTCAGTTGGGCTTTCAATTCTTCGTTCTCTTTTATCATGTCTTTTTCCCTGGAATAAGATTTTTTGAACAATTTGTCATAAGCATCAAGCCGGTCCTACAGGGATTGAACCAACTTGGCCAAATAGTGGTTTCCCCTTCGGCACGGAGGGATTCACTGCGATCTTCTCCACGCTGGTTCTGGTTCCTAGTTCGTTTGAAGCTTCCTGAGGATACCTCGTCATCCTCGTGGGGCCCAAATGGACTTTTGTTAATATGCAACCTAATGTTGCTATCAGATGGAAGTGACTCTGGATCAGTATTTCCCACGACAAAACTGCCTACAGGTGATCCGATGGCACTTTTAAGTCTTGACATTACGACTTTTTGTTTTAAGTGATGAGAATCCTCCCACAGACGGCGCCAAAAATGTAAGAGGTAAAAGGTGACGATCTTCTCACAAGTATGAATGATTGGTTTTTCTGGATAAGATGTCTCTGAACTTGATCTCCCAGTCCTCCCTTTCCTACAAAACGAACAAACTGTCTAAGATCGAAGTGTTTCAATCGAAAGCACTCCAATGCTTAAGTCAGTAATGGGATTCAAAGAATTACAAGAAGGCAAAGAGAGTTTAGCATACCATTCACCATGACTCTTTGTACATTTTATAGATCCCTCTATACGTAGGGTTTCCATAATTTCCATTTCAAGGTGGCACACCTCCCTTCAATTAAGCGATTCTATTTGGAAAGTTGTTGAAATCTCCCTAACAGTTCTCTTAGCCTATAATTCAGCTTATTAGCTTATCTTGGATGCCTAAGTTATAGGCGAATCTTTATCTCCATTTACTAGTTCAAACAACTCGGTCATGATGAGAGCTGAGCTCTTTTGCTTATTACCGAACTCTTTGATCAGCTCGGCTCAGACTGCCGACTTAATATATAATTATGTTTCAATCACGTGACTGGTCTTGTTTTGCTCACGTGCTTTTATTGAATGCATGTGCACGTGTCATGTTGGGAGACACCTTTTTCATGGCACAAATATCCAACAAATAAATTATAAAAATGATGTGGCCCAAATATCCAATTCAATTTGTATTGATTTCACTGTGGGTACTAACATTTATTGGACTCACTACCTATTCAATTGTTGAAATTATCAAATCTAATTTTTAAGTTCATCTAGCATTATTCTTTCATTTCATTTCAAAATATAATAAATCAAAACAATGTCGTTTTGGACCTTTAAAGAAATGGTTTTAGGGAGGTCGCTACCTCCCTAAGAACTTAGTAGGATAAAAGTACATTTTTTAAAATAATTGGGATAGAAGTACATCTACTAAAAAAAAAGTCATAAAAGCCCTTTTAGATATTGAAAAAATGTCACATATATAGTGTACACCACACGCACAAATATATATATGTATACACACACACACATACATATATATGTATTCTTTTTGATAAACTTACCACCCTTCTTTCTCTCTAGGGATGACAGTGGATCGGGTAGAAATGAGTATTCGTCAAAATTCACCCCGTTTGGATCTAGGATGAACCATACGTATTGGATGATGGACGTATACAAGGATACCTGTATAAACCCGTGTGGGGATAAAGGCGGGGGTGGACTGACACTTACACCCGCCCTACCTCTCCCCACCTTGCTTTACCTGTTATATATATATACATATATATATATATATATATACATGTTGCAGTGAATACAATTCTATATATTATTGAATAATTTTTTTTTTGGAAATTTTTTAATTTTTTTTCATGGTTTTGGCTTGTAAAATGTAGATCTTTGTATTTTTATATATTTTTTTTATGTAAGATTATGTTATGTTACATTATGTTGCGTTGCATGATATTCTATTGGATTTACAAGGGAGACAAACTTTTAAGTATATTATGTTGAATTATGTTATAGACAATGTTTTAATTATATTATGTTGTAAATGACAAACTTTTAATTATTTGTATGATATTCTATAATTATGTTAGATTATTTAAAATGTTAGATTTATTTAAAATTTTGGATGACGTTGGCTTGGGCTTGGGCTTGGGCTTAGACTTGAGCG
>CM042199.1:10233245-10266463 GCA_023539305.1 Ilex asprella
GGGGCGGGGGCGGGGGCGGGGGCGAGGGCATAGTCTCCATCCCCGCTAACGGGTATAATTTTTATCCCCATCTCCTTCCGCGGGTAAATTTATAATCCTCGTCCCCGCTTCCCCCGTACCCGCCTAAGCCTAAGTCTTTTTTTTTTAAAAAAAAAAAAGAGAAAATTTTATTTCATGAAATTCAAAAATTATAAGAAACAAAAATTGAAACTGTTTAAGTAAAACAGTAACAGTTTAACGACTAAAACAGTTACTACCTAGACACCAAAAACAAAATCATTATCAAAGTTGGCTTTTAATCTTTTAAGATGATCAAAACAATTTATCCTTCAAACACAAACTGAAACCAATCTCAAAAACCAATAACATAGCACCATCCTAACTTAATTTGCAAAAAATCAGACAAAAGCAGTCAGGCCAGACCAATTGCCCAATCTTCAACCAAACAAATGTCCAAAATACTACTTAAATTTGATATAATTCAACATTACACAACATAACACAAATAACATAATAGGTGGTAGAATCATCGGTGGTAGAATCTACTTCTTCAATCATCACTTAAAACCATCGGTGATGGTAGAATTTACTTCTTCAACATCATTTTCCTATATCATTAAAAGAAAAAAAAATTAGATTCTTCCAAAGAGAAATTTTTAACTAAAATGATATACCTCATCATCAATATCAAGATCCTCCAATAATGTGTAACTCTTCATGCCCGTCGAAGTAGAGGAACCTAACAAAAAAAAATGCAGTAGTCATACTTTACCCAAAAAAAAAAAAATATGATGCACATACAAATAATATTTCATTACCTCGCCCTTCAACACATAACCAACTTTGAGAGCACATTAAAGCCTCTACTATAGTTGGAAGAAGTCTATTGCAATGTGGACTGATCACCCTCCCACTTGTGCTAAAAGCAGATTCCGAGGTAACGGTAAAAACAGGAATAGCAAAAAGATCTTTAGCAATCATTTGGAGCAGGGGATACTTGAGACCACTTGTCTTCCAAAACTACAGTACATCAAAATCTGAAGTTCTTGGCATCATACCATCTTCTAAGTAACATTCCAACTCAGACCTCCCACGTGCTTTTGTTATGTCTCTTGTTTGTATAAACTTATCAAAATCAGAGAGATCATCAATTAATGGAGAATTGGAATCAATATCTGATTGAAGAGGGGGACGAGAAGGTTGTGGTTCATAATGACTTTCTTGCCTCGCTTCATATTCGCCAACCAACTCCAAGCAAAACTCCTCAATCCTCGTCACTTCATCTAAAGCTTCCACACCTCCATACATTTTCTCATAATAATACTCCAAAATTTCCGACTTATACCGTGGATCTAAAATAGTGGCTATTCCCATAACACCATGAATCACACTCCAATATCTAAAACAGTGGCTATTCCCATAACACCATGAATCGCACATACACAAGCATACATACATTAATAATATTTGATAAACACATAATTCAATGCTTTTTTTTTTCAATTTTTTTTGTTATATGTTTATTTGTCTAAATCAAAATCCGAGTACCACAATGGTCACGCTTCTTTTGATTCTACACTCAAATCATTCTGAATTTATAATACAAATAATTTTGTGTGACATCTAATGAAAATTAAAGTTTATTAATATAGATAAAATTTACTTAAAATAATTTTAAAAATCTAATTTTCATTAAAACAAATAAATTCACACCATCAGATAAATAGAAATCAAAGATTTCTTAATACAAATAAATTGCTGTAAACTAGTTTTAAAAATCTAATACTTATTAAAAGAGATAAATTTCAAACAAAAGAATTATGTAAATCAAAGTTTATAATATGGATAAATTCATGATATGTATAATAAAAATTAAAATTTTATTAAAACAAGTAAATTTACTTAAAATATCATCAAAAATAAAGTTTATAATACATATAAATTATGCAACATATAATAGAAGTCAAAATTTTATTAATACAAATAAATTGACCTAAAATAGTTTTGAAAATATAATACTTATTAAAATGGATAAATTCAAAATAAAAGAATTATGAAAATCAAAGTTTATAATCCAGATAAATTCATGTATGTTAAAGACAAATACAAGTTTTATTAATACAGATAAATTGGTCTAAAATAGTTTTGAAATAAGATATATTAAAATGGATAAATTCAAAGCAAAAGAATCATGAAAAGCAAAGTACATAATACATATAAATTCACTAGTTATTACCCGTGCCTGAAGGCACTATATAATAAACAAAAAAATCTTAAAAAATTGTCAAATTAAAAAAGAATGACATAAAAATATTCGTACTAATTATTTTTTTAAAATAACTTGAAATATATTGTTGATCATATCTTCTATATTAATGGAACTGTCATAAAAATATATAAAAACTCTCCAAAATAACACCATATATATAAATACCTCTAAAAAAAATAAATACTAATATAACTCATTGAAATTTATAATCTTTAAGCAATAAATAAAATAATTAAAATCTTGTTCATTTATAAGACTCACGAATTTATCACCTTTACTATCAGTCAATCTAATAACACAACATAATTATAAACTCAACTACCATATTTTTAATTCAGCCTATTCACATGTAATAAATACCTCAAGCAAAAAAAAAAAAAAAAAACTAGCATAACACAATTAAATTTACAATGTTAAAACGATAAATAAAATCAACCAAATCATGCTTATTTATAAAACTCATGAATTTATAACCACTATCACCATTTAACCCCAAAATGACACAATATAATTATAAATTTAATCAGCAAATTTTTAATCATCCACATATAAGTATACACAGAAACACACCCACACACATTTCTTTTTTGGTTATCAACAAACTCCCATAACCAATAACTGTTTTTATTAGAAATATAATAGTTCAAGTTTGTAAGATAAAATAATAATAAATTAAGATTTAATTAAAAAATAGGGTAAAAATTACGGACATAGCTTGAGTTTTGATAATATAACACGGACACTTCATGACATTTTATAAATAAAACGGAGACCCTTGATGTTTGAAATACTTTGCAAAGAGACCCCCTCTGTCTCCCTTCTATCAATGTTGCTACGAAAAATTGATAATTTCATCTCAAAAAACTTTATTATTTTTATAATTGCCTTTCTCCAAATTCAGTACCAAAAAAAATTAAAATTTAATAAAATCAAATAAAATTTGTTTTAGTACCAAAAAAATTGATATAATTTAGTACTCCAAAAAATTAATTAAATAAATTTCAATATTAATTTGATAACAATAAAAATTAATTTGATATTACTTCAACAAAGTTGAATATAAATTAGACAAAATTAAATGTCATTTTTTGATAAAATTATATATAAATTTACAATACCAGGTTACCTTATTTCGTGTTGAATATTATTTAGTGTTAATAGCATAATTTTAAAACCCGGCCTGGGCATCAACCCGACAAAAAGACCGAGTCAACGGATCATTGGTTCAACTGTTGGGTAACTGGTCAGACCGGTAGAATAATAATAAATAATTATAAACAGGCTAAAAAATTATAATATTTTTAAAAATAGCATCAAACATATAAAATTAAGTAGAGAAAAATTCAAAATAAAAACTCACAATTGCTAGATTCAAGCATACAAATTTCTAGCATCAACAACATCCCAATAATCTGCCCAACTAATTTCTAGCATCAACAGCACTGAATTAATTTATAGCATTCCAACAATCTTCTTAATTAATTTCTAGCATCAACAATCTGCTCAATGAATTCCCATACAAAAATTGTCGATTGTTCTTCAAACACTAAACATAACACCTATTAAACCCTCAAAATGTTGTGGGTCTGGTTATGTTGTTGTGGAAGTGGTGAATTTTGAGAGCTTACATGTTTTAGCTTCTTGAAGTCATTTGCGAGCCATAGAAAGAGAAAGGTTGCACTGACTGAAGCTTTAGAGATCAAATAGTATTGTACAAGAATGTAGTCAATGTTGTCGTAGTCATCGATGCCTTTGATTGAGTTCACTGAAACTTGTTCGATTGAGTTTCGCTGAAACTTGTTCCAAAGCTCCACTTCGATTGAGTTTGAGAGAGAGAGACTCAGGCTGATTGGCTAGAGGGTCATCGATCGTCGGCGTTGCAACAAGGCAGCGGGAGGCTCAAAGAGTGCCTGGGTGAAAGGTCTGAAGGTAGGGTTGTCCATGGGCCAGATCTGGTTTGGGTAGTGTAGGCCCAAGCCCGTACTCGGGGGAATGGCGGGCCGGGCTCAGGTAGGGGTAAACTACCCGCAACCCAGCCTGTCACCTATTGGGCGGGCTTTGCGGGCTTGTTTGGGAGGGCTTTTGTTGGGCCTGTTGGGCGGGCTTTTGTTGGGCCTATTGGAAGTGAAGTATTTTAAGTTATGGTGATCATTTAATTAAAAATTGGTTGAACAAATTTAAAAAGTTAAGTTGTAATATGTAATTTAATGTAATATTGAACATATTCGTAGCATTGATAATTGATACAAATAAAATGACTTCTAGTATTACCAATAAACATAACTAAAAATGATTTATTAAAACTAAAACATAAAAAAGAAAAAAAATGAAAAGTAAGGGTTTGATAATATTATCCAAATTATATTGAAATAAATCTTATATTAAATAAGACTCTAGTGCATTTATGCAATTTCATTTGAAAATTCAAACACTTGTCATCAATTAATGAAAAATAGATATAAATAAATAATAATAAATTTAATTATTTTAACAATTCATTTTTATCTTTTAAAAGAAAGAATATGAAAGGCTTGACTATGTGTAATATTAATGAAGTTTTATTGGTATAAATTCCATATTAATAATGTTAGTATTGTGAGAGTCAAATTGTCCAATTAAAAGTTTAACATCAATCTAGTCTTATTAATATGAGTTCTAAATTAAATAAGACTAGTATTGTTTTTATATATTGTTTTAGGGTTAAAGTAGTCAATCAAAAGTTTTTCTTAACAGTATACTTTTATTAGTAGTATAAATATGTATATTATATATATATGGTATGTGAGTTTCGAGTATGTGGGCGGGTAATTGGGTCAAACTTCGGTTTTCAGGCCGGGTAGTGAATTTAGGGGTAAATTTAAGTCTTTTTTTAAAGGATATTGGACTCGGGCTCGGGCTCGGGCTCGGGTTCGGGTTCGAGCCGGTCAACTATCGGCCCTATCGGATTTCATACCTATTTTTTTCAAGTCGGATAACGGGATTCGTGGGTAACCCGCCCATGGACACCCCTATCTGAAGGAGTTGATGAGTGATTTAGGGCAAAATGCCCAAAAGGGGCACAACTCAGCACTTTTATAGTAATTTAGTTGATTCAGCTGGTTTAGTTAAACTCGTCCGGTTTGAACGGTTCAACGGGTTTTACTCCGATTCAGCGGTTTTATTTTGATTTTAGTGCACAACTGATCCGATTGGTGACCCAGCCCGGTTTAGGCTCCGGTTCACCAAGTCAACTTGCCGGGCCGGATTTTAAAACACTGGTTTATAGTCTTTGTGTTATATTTTGATTTATATTAACTGTTATTTACAAATTAAGAAGCAATTAGTAAAATACATGTTATCAGATATATAAAAACTTTGAATTAGTTTAGTGGAATAAATAATTGCATAACATGTAATTTCTTCTATTTTATGGAGTAAATAATAGCAAAAATAACATAGGAAAAAAAATATAACAGTATGAGAGAGAGAGTTATGTGAGAGATGAGAGTCTTAGAGTTGCAAAAAAAATGAAAATCTAATTAAGATCATCAGATCAAAACGATTTGAACCGCGAAAAGTTCAAGACAAATAATTTATCTATTTTATTTTATGAATTATATTAACATTTTTTTTGTTGTAATTCAAAAGTTATTGAATAGACGAGAGATTTCATTAACTGGTTTATTATCCATACAAGCTTTCGACAAAAGCTTTCTTTCGGATAAAACAAGATGGTTTTTGGTCTATGACAACTCAATGCATCTAAAACCCGACATTTGGCAGCATTTTTATAGGTGACTGTCTCTCTTTCTCTCCCTCTCTAACCAGGATCTACCATCACCCACAACCTCACACCCTCACAACAGGCCCGCATCAAGCACCGATCCCGAAGAGTCCAAATTCAACTAGGTCAAGCTCAACAAATCCAACAAAGCCAAGTCAGTTAAAAGACAGTCCAGACTCAGTGCATCAATCCGGCCCAGTCTAAGATCAGAGAAGCCCAAGAAGATAAGAGCACGTGAAAAAGAGATTATCGGGATACACACTCAAGAAAGATTAATCCTACCTAAATTGTACTTACCAAAGGAGTAGTGTCCCTCTTACTCACGTCTCTGTCTCACCATACCTATATGGTTAAGCTCTCTCCACATAGAGAGACACATCTTACAACATCCCTCCTAACACACTACACCTTGAGCTTTGTCTCTCCACACCTCCCTACACACCAAGTCCCTCTCTCCTAACCATTGTAATTCTTCGGAGTATACTCTCCCGGTTACTTTATTCATCAATAAAAACCTCCGGCCACCGCTGCCATTTTTTCAGAGTGGAGTAGGTCACTCGGACCGAATTACTATATCATTGTGTTGACTTATTATTTACTGTTTTACTATTGATTGTTTTATTTACTGTTCATTAATTACACTTCTTCGTATACTCATTGTTGATTTTGCACGAGACCAATTTGTGCATTATCACGACCAACCCCATCAAGACCAACCCCATCAAAACGAACAGCCACTCCGCTATCTTCCATCCCCATAGACCCACCGAACCCACCACATAGCCACCCCACAAACACCACCACAGACCATGAAACCACCCAAATAGCCACCCCCAACAGATAGCCCCATCATTCGCCGCTGCCAAGCAGTAAATCATTGCCCTCTATCAATTATAATAGAGATAAGAAAACAAGAGAGAATCAGAAGATAAATATGAATGAATAAATGAGAGGAGAAAGAATCTCATAAAAGATAAAAGCTGAGGGAGAGTTACAGAGGAGAGAGAAAATGAATTAATGGAAGAGAGAGGAGAGAGAGTGATGAAATAGAAGAATTAATTATCCAAATACTGTACTTTTCAAACAAAAACACTAAAATACGATATTTTTAAACTTATTTAGCGATTTGCGACAGTTTTTGAAAGCGTAAATATTAATTCTGCTTTCATGGTGAAAGCAAAATCTTCAACAAGTGATACAATAAAAATGAGAAAATATATTTTTGTAAGCATTTAAAACGGTCTTATTGATTTCGCTTTTACCGTAAAAGCGGAATCAATAATTTTGTTTTAAAAAAATGTTGTAGATCGCTAAATAAGTTTAAAAATATCATATTTTAATATTTTTATTTGACAAGTGCCGTATTTTAGTAATTAATTCTGAAATAGAAAGTGACGGATTAGAGATGAGTGTGTGTGATAGAAAATCATTTAATTCGTTTGTTGTACATCAAAGGTTACGGTTGTTATTTAAATAAAATAGACTAAAGCACAAAAAAAATACTCAGACTTGTCATTATCATCTTAAAAGTACTCCGCTTGAATTTAATGACTTAGAATAACATTTGGACAGACTACCGACCAATTTTAAACCCCCCCCAAAAAATAGCCCGGCCCTAATAAAATTTGTGTGTGTTTATTTGGTTTGGTTGGGAGGCTAAAGATGCCAATGCATGATAGACAAGTCACATATAATGACAAATGTGGCTTAGCATTAGCAACTTCAGGAGTTCTTATAGAATCCATTGATATGTAATATAATTAATATAAATATAATATATTATATTTACTATATGTTCATAAATATTTGTGTGATCGATGTATACTCTATAGGTTGAAAGATAAATTTTATGAGATAGCAGTCATTATAGGCCAGTAATTTTTTATGATACACAATGCCAATAGAACATCTTGTATAAGGGTGAATTCTTTCAAACAACAAGTATTTCACCAAATGAAAACAAGAACCATTAAGTTATCCAACATTAATGAAGGGGTTAACCCCCATTATTACACGTGTTCTAGCATTAATTGTGCTCACGTGATGGTAAGAAGACTTAGCACGTGACCGAAGACCTGAAGTCCTTTGTCAGTCCTGTTATCTGACCGACCTAGTCGGTGGTCTGGTAAGATCAGCAACAAGTCGGCTCTCTTTGCTACCAAGTTCATCAGCCGAACAAAACACGAGTTCAGTTTGTACCAAGCCAACTTCTAAAAAGTGGTCGGAAAAGTAAAAGAAGAGCTTGGTTTGTACCAAACCGAGAAGATTGACATGTTCAATACATGTTGGATGTGTTTGGCCTTCGTTGTCCGAGCTGTTTCAAACGATAGACAGAAGGATAAAGGACCGCCTAGAATTTAGGCAATCAGATAAATGAAGGAGACGAAATTAAAGATATCCAGAGAGATTGTAGGAGGATTATTAGTAATCTCCCAAACTCAAATACTGAAAGAAAGGAAGGTGTGCCAGCTTGCATCTACAATAACGGAAACCCTAAAAGGAATATAGTCTATAAAAAGCAGAGGAATCCAGGGTGAAAGGTATGCAAAAATGCTCCTTGTCTTCACACAATTCTTCTTGATCCAACACTGACTTAAGCATCGGAGTGCCTTTGATCGAAGCACTTCGATCTTGGGCAGTTTCTTCATTTTTGCAGGAAGAGGATTGGGAGAAAGCTCAGAACTCTTTTCCAGAGATCATATTGTAAATTGAGTGTTTGAGGTAACATCTATTTCTTGCATCAACATTTTTGGCGCCGATTGTGGGAAAAAAGAATTTCTCATTCTTATGAACAAAAAGCTACGATGTCGAGACTCAGGAGTGTTATCGGATCACCAATAGGCAGCCTTGCTTTGGGGAGTTTAGATCCTACACCCCCTCCGGTGGATGGCAACATAAGGTTGCGTGCAAGCGGAAGCCCACCCAAGCTCCATGGGGATGACAAGTTATCCTCGACAAGTTTTAGGCTATCCAGAAACAAAAGCCGACAAATCGAAGGTCATGGTGAATCCGTCCGTGCTGATGATGAAAATCATTCACTGGCAAAGTTGGTCCAATCACTGCAGGATCAACTTGATGCTCACTACAATCTGTTTAAGAAGTCTTACGCTCGGGAGAAGGACTTGGAAAGAGAAAACGAAGAATTAAAAGCCAGGGTTAGAGAGATGACCTTGAAGGACACGAGGGATAAATAGGAAAGAGAAGTTGGGCATGACAATTTGGAAAGGAAACCAAGTCGAGCCAGAACTGCCAACGAAGATAAAATCCATCGGAAGAAACCTCGGGTTCAAGAGGACGTATGGAAGCAGTACATTGATGATAAACTCAATAGCCGCTTGAGGAGGTCAGATCAAAGGTCGGCTCGGGACCTAGCTAGAAGGGCTACAGGAGAGTATGGCGACAGTTTGGATTCGTCCCATTCGCAGCATGGATAGAAAAGGGACGAATCCCGAGTAAGTTCACCTTCCCGAACTTCAAACTATACGATGGCAAAACTGACCCAACTTCACATATCAGACACTACAGAAAACTCATGGCGATTCACAGAAAAAATGAGCCCCTGCTCTGTATTATCTTCCCCAGCAGCCTCGAGAGATCGGCTATGAAGTAGTTCGACAGCTTACTAAGAAGGACGACTGATGGTTGGGCTAGGTTAGCCGAACAGTTCACATCTCGGTTCATTACGAGCAGTAAGCAGCCTAAAGATGTTGGGGCTCTATTAACACTCAGAAAGAAAAATAACGAAAGCTTGCGAGAGTATGCCCATCGTTATTGGGAAACTATGAATGAAGTTGGAGGGTGCAGTCAGGAGATTGCAGTTGCATCATTTAAGATCGGTTTGCCGAAGGAAAACCCACTGTACCAGTCACTAACCAGGAGACCGGCCATAGATTTGGAGGAACTTATGGCAAGGATCGAAAAATACGCCAAGGTTGATGACGACCTAACCAGGGAAGTAGTGAAAGAGCCATCAAACAAAAGGCAGTTCGACAGAGAAAAGCAGTCGGAGTCGAACAGAGAAGGAATAAGGAGGAACGACAAGGATGGTTACCCCCCGAAGACACCCTTCCTAGGGGTAAACACATTCTTCAAAGAACCGATACATAAGATACTGAGCCAGATCAGAAACAAGCCCTTCTTCCAATGGTCAAACAAGCTGATGGAAGACCCCTCTAAAAGGAACCCAAACTTTAGGTGCTCATACCACCGAATGTGGGCCACATGATTGAGAATTGTAGGACCCTGAAGCAACACTTAGAAGAATTGGTCAAGGCTGAACACCTCTCAGAGTTTGTTGAGGGTGGATAGGAAAACGAAGGAGGAGGATCCGAGCCAAAGGATGACAACAACACACCAGCTGGTGTAATTGATGTGATTCACGCTACCACCAACCCAAATATGTCAACAAATAATTCGATCCGGGCTTATATTCAGAAGGCAGCTAAGGAAAGAGAGGTCTATGAGTTAAGGCTAACCCCGGAGGTTATGCACAAGAGAATTAGGATGGAAGAGTCTCCAGAAGCGATTTGTTTTACCGAGCGAGATCTGGTCAGAGTACACCAGCCGCATAATGATGCTCTCGTGGTGACGCTTCGGATTGCCAATTTTGACATTAAGAGAGTCTTGATCGATCCCAGGAGTTCGTCAGAAATCATGTACGTGGATTTGTTCGAAAAACTCGGGCTAAGAAAAGCAGACCTCAAGCCCTCGAACACACCGCTCTTTGGTTTTACTGATAAAATGGTTCTGCCCAAGGGGAGGATCACCCTGCCTGTAAAGACCAGTCCATTTTGTGTTATGATCGAGTTCTTGGTAGTAGATACGATATCAGCATACAATGCAATAATGGGGCGGTCTTGGTTACATGTGATGAAGGCGGTTCCTTCGACATATCATCAAATGTTAAGATTTTCTTCGACTGAAGGAATAGTGAACATTCGAGGGGACCAGGTTAGCTCGAGGACTTGTCTTTTGGCCTCAGTAAAGGCGAACGATAAGTATCGAGAGGACAACTCAGCAACAAAAGTGGAAAAATAGCAGTCAATCGTTGACAGCTCGGGCGATCTTCACTGCCCAGCTATCGACAAAAAACCTAAAGTACCTTTAGGCATCGAGAAAGAGGTCACAAATCGAACTATCGAGGACTTGTCTAAAGTATCTTTAGACAAGAATGGAGACACGGACAGACATTTCATGATAGGAACTGCCCTTAATCCCGAACAAAAAACTGATCTAATCGCCCTACTGCGGGAGCATGCCGATGTATTTGCATGGAATACCAATGATATGCTCGGCGTACCGCCGGAGGTCGCATGTCATCATCTAAACATCGATCCGAGCTACAAGCTCGTCAGACAAAAGTTAAGGAGGTCGGCCCCACAGCATCGGGAGGCGGTGAAGGAGGAGGTGTCTCGGTTACTGGAGTCAAAAATAATTAGAGAGGTAAAATACCCGACATGGCTGTCAAATACCGTAGTGGTGAAAAAAAAAAGCGGGAAGTGGAGAGTTTGTGCCGACTTCACCGACTTAAACAAAGTCTGTCCAAAAGATAGCTTCCCACTGTCGAAGATAGATCAGCTGGTGGATGCAACAGCCGGGCACGAGCAGATGAGTTTCTTAGACGCCTTTAGAGGATATCATCAGATCCCCCTAGCTGAAGAGGACCAAGAGAAGACTGCCTTCATAACACCAGATGGGACGTACTGTTACAAAGTGATGCCATTCGGACTAAAGAATGCTGGGACAACATATCAGAGGTTAGTAAACAAGATGTTTACGCATATGATTGACAATACTGTTGAAGTTTATATTGATGATATGGCTGTTAAAAGTCGGAAGGCCACTTCTCATTGTGCTGACCTCAAGGTCACCTTCGAGATTCTGTGAAAATATAATATGAAGTTAAATGCCTCTAAGTGTGCCTTTGGAGTCAGCTCGGGAAAATATTTGGGATTTCTCGTTACACATCGAGGGATAGAGGCGAATCACGAATAGGTGAAGGCAATTATCGATTTACAACCACCTCAGACTATCAAGGAAGTTCAGAGGTTGACAGGGATGGCAGCAGCACTCGGGAGATTCATATCCCGAGCATTGGACAAGTGCAGACCTTTCTTCCAGTCCATCAAGGGGATGAAGGAAACGCCTTGGAGTCAGGAGAGTGAGAGAGCATTTGCTGATCTAAAGACGTGTCTGACATCTCTTCCTATTTTGTCAACTCCCTCGTCCGAGGAGGGACTTTACCTGTACTTAGCTGTGTTCGAGAATGCCATTAGCGGGGCATTAATAAGTAGAGATGAGGGACAATTGAAACCTGTTTACTACGTAAGCAAGATGCTTCTGGACGTTGAATCTAGAAACACTCCTTTAGAGAAGCTTGCTCTAGCCCTTATTAGATCGGCACGGAAACTCAGACATTACTTCCAAGCTCATCAAATCACGGTGCTCACTAACAAGCCGTTGAGATCATTATTTCTCAAAGCCGACCTTTCCGGACGAGTGGCCAAATGGGCCGTTGAACTCGGGGAGTTTGACGTCCGCTTCGAACCTAGAAAGGCAATAAAGGGCCAAGTAGTCGCTGACTTTATTGTAGAATTTCAGCCGAACAAATGTTTAAGAGAAGGCCTTAGTAGTAACGAAGAGAATGACCTCAACGGCGGATGGATCCTTTCAGTGGACGGGCCTTAAATCAAAAAGGTGCTGGAATTGGAATCATTCTTGTAAGTCCCGAAGGATGTACACTAGAGAGACCAATCAGGCTCGGCTTCAATGCATCAAACAATGAAGCAGAATACGAAGCTATGATAACTAGAGTGAGGTTGGCAATTGAGTTGGGGGCAAGGAAGCTCCAAATATTCTCCGATTCATAATTAGTTGTAAATCAGATAATAGGGGAGTACGCGGCTAAGAACGAAAGGATGATAGCATATTAAACCATTGCGGAAAAGGAACTGAGTAAGATACCCAAGTATTCAGTCCAACAGTTTTCGAGAGCAAAGAACACGCACGCCGACGCCTTAGCATCACTAGCCTCCGCAATTGAGCAGGACACTGAAAGATTTATCACTGTAGAATATCAAGCCGAACCAAGCGTACGGCCGACCAGAACAGATGAAATATTGTGCAATATCCCGAATCGAGCTAGATGGATCCAATAATAGATATTCTGAAAAATGGTGATTTGCCCGAGGATAAAATAGAAGCTCACAAATTACGTTTGAAAGCAGCCAGATTCTGGCTATCTCCGAAAGATGAACTCTACCGGCGCTCGTTTGGAGGCCCCTACTTGAAATGTGTATTCCCCAGTATAGTTTTTGACTTTTTGTATGAAATACACGAAGAAAATTGCGGAGCTCATACTAGAGGAAGGTCCCTTGCCCACCGAGCTGTTTCGTAAGGTTATTGGTGGACTATATGCAGAAGGACGCACATCAATTTGTTCGGCGTTGTGAGAAATGTCAAAAATTTACGGCAATCCCGAGAAAGCCATCTTGTGAACTCCTTCCCTTGGCTAGCTCATGGCCCTTCGCACAGTGGGGGCTGGATATCGTCGGACCCCTACCTCGGGCCCTCGGCAACAAGAAGTACCTTCTTGTTGTCACTGATTATTTCACAAAATGGGTTAAGGTTGAGCCATTGGCAAATATCAAAGACTCTGATACTCGAAAGTTTGTTTGGAAGAACATCATCACAAGGTTTGGCATCCTACATACACTTATCTCTGATAATGGTACGCAGTTTGATAGTGGTCAGTTCAGGACCTTTTGCCAGCAATACGGAATTTGGAAACACTATTCTACACCATCTTACCCACAGAGCAATGGTCAAGCAAAGATCACAAATAAAACAATCTTGGATGGAATTAAGAAGAGACTGGAGGCTGCTAAAGGAAGATAGGTGGAAGAACTCCCAAGTGTTTTGTGGACTTACCGAACAACGCCACGAAGGTCCACAAGAGAAACACCTTTCGCATTAGCTTATGGGATAGAAGCTATCATACCTTTAGAGGTCGAACTATCTACTTTGAGGACCGAACTGGCCGAAAGCAGCACCAATCATGCCGTCATCACTTGAGATCTTAACCTAGCTGAAGAAAAGAGAGAACATGCTACTATAAGAATGGCCTCGTATCGCCACCAGATGTCCTGAGCTTACAACAAACATGTAAACCCTCGATCCTTCGCGATAGGGGACCTGGTCCTTAGGTGTGTATTGGGATCAACCAAGAATCTGGTCTATGAGAAGAACCAGAAAGGTCCCTACAGAGTAGCTAGAGTAAGGGGAAGTGGATATTATGAGCTCGAGACCATCGACTGTCGGGCAGTACCTCGTCCCTGGAACGTTGCAAACCTTAGGAAATTCTACTTCTAGGGGGCCTTTTTTGCATAGAACTCCGAAGTACCTTCGGAAATCTAAAGGGTACCCCTTGGAATATTCATGTATTTGCTGCCGAATTATCAATAAAAATTCTTGAGTTCCATATTGTGGTTGCTCACTTATCAACGTCCTACTGCTAAGGCAGGGAGGCAAAAATCCTGATAGAAGCCAACAGATTAAATCAGGTGCAGCCAACAGATCTAACCCAAGCCTTCGGCTAGGCACAACGGTGTAAGCCAGTTAGGAATGAGTTAGAGTTCAATAAAATTGGCGGGTCAGTACGTAGTAGAAACATTTAGTCCACAAAAAGACTAAGTAAACCTACCAAAATGAGTAGACCTCCCTACTCGTTACCAACCTCTAAAGTAAGGCCGAACAAGGGGCCTAAACTCCATGTCTTATAAAGGCATCTGATTCAGAAACCGAGCTCCCCTAAGATGGGCCTAGCAGATCTACATTTACAGGAATGATGATACTACTAAAAGTCAAGTTTTTATATATGGACCGAGCCCACGAGTAAACTATAAACTATATACTTCCTAAAGTATATAAGAGAAAGAAAAAATACGATTTTCTTGCGAGGCACTAAGTGAAAAATTGCAAATAAAATAAATAGTGATCTTCATTCAAAACAGAGTTTTACAAAGCATCACATCAAAAAAAGTGATCACATCTGTTACATCAAAAAAAGATAAAAGAACTGTTCTCAGGAAGCAGGTGGTTGAGAGGAACTAGGAAGAGAGTTCCTTGAGTAAAGATCAGAAGATCGAGGCACTCTAGCCGCGGCTAGGGCAGCCAGCCCGCCCTTGCTGAAAAAGACTTCTTGGATCTTGGGGATCTGCAGCTTCAAGTCTTCCTCTGCCTTCTCCAGACCTTCATTATAAGCAACATCTTCCCTTTCCTTTGCCTCAGATTTATACTGATCGTACTCTTCGAGAAGGTTTGAGTATTCGAGCTAAGATTGGGTAAGCTCCATGTTGGCTTCATGCTCGGACTCTTTCAATTGCCCAACTTCGGAAGAAAGCTTCTTGTTCTCTTCAGAAAGACTTTGGTTTCGAGCCTGGAGAACCTTCACTTCTTCACAAAGCTTGGCATACTCCTCATTAGTACTTTCCTTTTTTGCTAAAACAGAAGCTCGGGCGTGCATGGCGTCCTTCATCGCCTTATCTTTTCGGGCAATTCAAGCTCCAACCTCATGAAATTTTTGCAAAACCTTGACAGAAAGATGGGATCAACTTAGAAAGATTATTTAAAAGAAGGATTTGAAGAAAGGAAAATTTTAAAAAGGAAAAGGTGACTTACCAAGACCATGTGTTGGATTCCTTGACAAGAAACTTCATCATCAGTCAAGGCCTCGTTCATCGCCAGATCTCGGGGAAGTATCACTCCCCTAGCCACTCCAACTGCCTCATTGAAATCTTCTATGCCAGAATCTTTTACTGTTATCTCTCTCTTTTTTGCCCGAAGAACTGGTCGAAAAGGAGTGGTGGATGGATGAAGAGATGTGCTCGGCTCAGTCTCTAAAACCCTTCGCCTTTTTGGAGTTGGATCTTCAGCAAACTCAAAAATAGAATCATCTTCAGGCACTGAGGGCTCATTTGAGGGGGAATCGAACTCAAAAGAAATTGAAGTATCCAAGTTTTTTGGCTCACCCGACCGTTCGTCATTTAACATGTCGGCTCCAGTTTCAACTGTCCCAGCAGGAACCTCAGCCAAAGGCTCTTCGTCAACAACAATGGGGGGCTCGGGTGTTATCTCCGATGACTCAGTAGCCGGGCTCGGGTCAACTGTCGTTAAGAAGTCCAGAAAATTCTTCACCGTCCTACGACCTGAAGCCGTTAAGGAAGCCCTCTTTTTTCCTCGGGGCGCCTTCTCCCAAGCCTCCTGGATGGCGTCCTGATCTGCGGCCAAAGAGCGTTGGGATGGCTCGGAACGGCGATGAACGACGTATAGCTTGAAGTATACCCGAGCAATGTATGGGCGGCTAGGCAGAGCAGTGATTCATTGAAACTCCACACTTTTTGAAGTTGATCCAGCTTAACCGAAAACTCTGGGACTTTGACCTTGACTGTTTCACCTATGAAGAGGAAAACCCAAGTTAAAAAAAGAAAAAGAAAAAGAAAAATAAGGTTATCAAATGACAATGCATCAAATACCTGGTGTGCCTTCTTCATACGGACAGCGATAGGAAGGAAAAACACCAGCAGCATACTCCCAATTCCCAGAAACAAAGACTATCTCCAGCGGCCTTGAGAATATAGTAGTGGAGTATCTCCCATAATCCTAAACTCAGGTTCAGAATCTTGTTCAAAGAACATACCCCCATGACGATTCAGAAGAAGTTTAGACAACACTGGAGGGGGCAAAGTTTGGCAGCAGAGAGCACCTAGATCAGAAGCGGGTCGAGAGGGAATCGTACTCCTCCCTCAATAATTGCACAGGTTGGGATAGGGATTGACTCTCTGGTGCATATCAGGGGTTCGTCCTTCCCAGCAACCCTAACATCGACGTCGTCAGGGATGTTATACTTAATTTTGAAGGCGAGGACCTCTGAGGGAGTAAGGGGAGCCATTGATGGATTAAAAAGAAAAGAGACGAAGTACAGAGGAGGGAGTTCAACAGAAAACGAAAACTTGAAGAACAACAAAAGTCTTTAGAAACAGAGGCCAGGTAAACTGTCAAGACTCTCAGGAAAAGCGTTTTGTAAGGAAGACGAATTTTAAAAGACAAAATATAATACTCTGAATCTGTCGCCAAAATGAGGGGGATATCACAAAGTACGAAGCAATAATGATTAGAAAAGCAAGAAAACAACTGACAGACAGATGCTTTCTGGGGGCAAATGAAGGGGTTAACCCCCATTATTAAACGTGTTCTAGCATTAATTGTTCTCACGTGATGATAAGAAGACTTAGCACGTGACCGAAGACCTGAAGTCCTTTGTCAGTCCTGTTATCTGACCGAGTCGGTGGTTTGGTAAGATCAGCAACAAGTCGGCTCTCTTTGCTACGAAGTTCATCAGCAGAACAAAACACGAGTTCGGTTTGTACCAAGCCAACTTCTAAAAAGTGGTTGGCAAAGCAAAAGAAGAGCTTGGTTTGTGCCAAACCGAGAAGATTGACATCTTCAATATATGTTGGATGTGTTCGGCCTTCGTTGTCCGAGCTGTTTCAAACGGTAGACAGAAGGATAAAGGACCGCATAGAATTTAGGCAATCAGATAAATGAAGGAGACGAAATCAAAGATATCTAGAGAGATTGTAGGAGGATTATTAGTAACCTACCAAACTCAAATACTAAAAGAAAGGAAGGTGTGTCAGCTTGCATCTAAAATAATAAAAACCCTAAAAGGAATATAGTCTATAAAAAGCAGAGGAATCTAGGGTGAAAGGTATGCAAAAACGCTCCTTGTCTTCACACAATTCTTCTTGATCCAACATCGACTTAAGCATCGGAGTGCCTTCGATCGAAGTACTTCGATCTTAGCACTTCAATCTTGGGCAGTTTGTTCATTTTTACAGAAAGAGTATTGGGAGAAAGCTCAGAACTCTTTTCCAGAGATCATATTGTAAATTGAGTGTTTGAGGTAACGTCTATTTCTTGCCTCAACAATAGTCATCTTCATAAATTATATTACATCAATTGGTAATTGGAACCTCCCCAACAAAACCCTCTATATTATTGTCACCCTTAGAATGGTAAATCAAAATCATGAGCAGCTAAGAACTAATCAAACACACATAGCATTTTCGCTCTTGCTCTTTGTTTTTCCGGTTGTGTCTCCAAGTTCATTACACGAAGCAATAACCTGGATATTATCTATCGCGCACAATTACACATAGGTGGATCAAATTTTACAAAATAACCACATAGACCACCTGACTACATGTACAAAATACAAAAATTTGATGAAAATATAATAATAAAAATATAAAAATAAAAATACAAGAAATTATTAAAAAAATAATAATCGAATAAATTCATGAATCTGCAAATACTCTTCATCAGAAACTGTAAAGATATTTACTTAGATGGCCAAAAATGATCCAAATGACATCGAATTGCAACATTTGATGAATATTACCACAAAATTATCATAAGCCCTAAACCTCGTACCAGGGATTAGATATGTCCATCAAGTCTTAATTGACGCTCTTCAACCACCGTAGCATAGCCCTCTATCTTCAAATCTGGTTCCTTTCTCTCTCTCTCTCCCTCTTTTCATTTCCTATTTTCTTTTCTTCACCTGCACATCAAACCTAACAAAGGACTTCTATGGTGATAAAGCATCGATTTGGCGCCAACAGATAGACACAATTACGTCTTAGTCCTTTCAAGACACACGTGCAAATTGCGTGCTACATTTTTGGACAATAAATTAAACTGACTTTAGGGCTGAGTCACATTTAATCAATTTCACGACACTAAGGAGGATAATTGAGAATCGAAATCTTTAGGCTGCAAATTAAAAATTAAGGCATCTTTCAGGGTATAAAATGCGATTAACCTTTTTATCTATTTAGTGTCTTAAAATTTTAAAAAATATCTTTCAAGTGTGGTCACCAGTGTTGGGCTCCTTATATTTGTGTTTCAAAAAATTTGGGCTTAGTGAGCTTATAGTTGTATTTTATTTTACGAAAAATTGTAAAAAGGTACATCAAATTATATTTATTGGTCTTAAAGTACATAACTCTTTATGTTAAGTCATTTAGTCCTTATCTTCCTAACTTTATTGTGTCCAGGTACACTTTTTGACATATTTGCCCTCCCCTTAAATCATGCATATTAGATTTGTCAGTTATTTTATTTTTTGAATTTATTTTATTATATTAAATATTTCATAATTTAATGGATGAATTATATTTTCAGTATCTTTGTCATCAAATGTATATTCTTTCTTCTTCTTCAATCATCATACATTATCAGATATGGAACTATGAGGACTCCCCCCCCCCCCCAATTTTTAAAAATCCCATATCCCCTTATATTTTTTTTAAAAATTATTATTAATCTCTAACTTTTCAAAACACTCAATGTATAAGTATCTCATTTAGTGTATCAAAAAAGATCAATGAATTAATATTTAGTAACCATTTAGAATATAATCACATGGACGAATGTTGCTTGTACTGATGAAGATAATTGTTACATTATTTTGATGATATAGAAAAAAAACAAGTGAATTTTTTTATTATAAAAAAAATAGGGATACAAATATGGTTTATATAAAAAACAATTGGTTGACTTATAATTCATTTTTATTATGACATTATATGAAACTATTATTTACGACCTTGATTTATTTATAGACATAAAGTTACATTATAAACAAGAAAAAAGAAGAGGAGATTATTTAAATGATTTTTATGATCGCATGAACCACTTTTGAGTTTTGTGCTCAAAAATAATTTTTTTGATGCCATTGCATAAAAATTAAATTTAGTTGGTTCTTTATAAATAAAAATTTATCATTGGCAATGACTGTTGAATAACCCCATAGAATTAAATTTTTGTCTTTGTTATTGTTGGCCCTCCTCAAGATAAAATTCTAATTCTGTCCCTGACCATTATCATTTTTCTTCTTCTTCTCCAACCAGTTTTCATTTTTCTTTTTTATTCTCCAACCAGTTAACGTTAAGTAATTGTCCTTATTCTTCTCCAACCACTTTTCATTTTTTTCTTCTTCTGCAACGTTCAGCCATTATCAAATTCAAATTTATATTTTCATTCATTTTTGGTGCTTTTGTTTGGTTTTATTTTTTCAGTTCAAAAACTAAATGTTCACGTTTTTGGTTTCTTTTTTTCGATCAAACTGTTGTTAGACCAATTTAGTTTTTTTTTTTCCAGAATAGACCGTTTTCTCCATATTCTCGATATTGTACTGTTACACTATAATTTTCATTCATATCGTTATAATCTCATATAATTTCTATTCTATGATATATGAAATGTAAATTATGTTTTTGATTTCTTCTTCTCTTCATGTTTGTGGCTCTATATTTTTGGTTCATGTAATTGTTTGTATGGTCAATTTTTTGCTTTTTTTTTTAAATTTTGTTAATTGTGATTGTATCAACAAATGAACCAATGTTGTCACATTGTGTTGTTACACTATTAAATCAAAGGAATGCACACATTTGTAATCGTAGTGATCAAGCTCTGAAACAATGATGTCATACTTCATTGTCACACTATTAAAACAAAGGAATATGTGTGTAATTGTCGTGCTCAAACCGCTCAGCCAATGATGTCACACTCCATCGTCACAGTATTAAACCATATGAACGTGTGTGCAATTATAGTGTTTAAGTCATTGCACCAATGATGTATTTACATCTGGAAAAATTTACCCAAACTTTTGTCACAGTATAAATTCCAATGCCAAAATAAGGGAGAACTGTGACAACAAAGTGTGTCAACAAAGCATTCGTGGCAAATTGGGAATGGAAGTGTTGTCAGTTTCTGGGATGCTAAATGGATTCCTCGTTCTCCTTCCAAGTCTGTTCAATCTCCAAAGCCCCCTGATGTCCTGTCTGCTACTGTGTCTGAGTTTATCATACAGAACCCCGTCAGATGGGATCTCCCCCGTTTGTCTTCTGTTGTCTTTAGGGTTGATGTTGAAACTATTTCTTCTATTCCTTTACCGAGGTGTGGGGGAGCTGCTAAGAGATTCTAGTGGCCTGATCGTAAGGGTGTTTATTTGGTCAAGTCTGGGTACCGAGTGAGTTATTTAAATTCAGGTATTAAGTAGGAATGTTGTCCATCTTCCTCCCCTCTTCCCAAGCTTTGGCATACCATTTGGAAAATGAAGGCTCTTCCCAAAATCAAGCACTTTTGGTGGAGGGCCTGTCATAATATTTTGGCATCGAAGGAGAACTTATATCGTAGGAGGTGTGTTCCTTCTCCGTGCTGTCCCATCTGCATGTCGACTGTTGAATCTATTAAACATATTTTATTTGAATGTGAGTGGACATTGCGTGTTTGGTTTGGTATGAACATTTCTTTTGGTTGGGAGAGGACTTCTTTCCTCTCAATCTCGCAACAATCTTCTTGGATTGTGGAGCATGTTGCTGATGCTCAGGCAAGGCTGGAAGTGTTGGGAAAAATTGCTACGGTGGGTTGGGTCATTTGGAAAGCTAGGAACCAGCATGTTTTTGGTGATGAAAGTGTTGATGCCTTCACGGCGGTTTTACACGCCCAGACATTCTGGAATGACCATGTCAGAAACTCCTTTGCCTTTGCTCCTTGTCCAGGCATTTCTTCGGTCTCTGAGTCTCCAGCTTCTGCTCCTTCATCTGATATTATGATTTTCTGTGATGGATCCTTTGACTCCAAGTTGGGTAAGGCTGCCTGTGGAGTGGTGGCTTGTAAGAAAGATGGATCCCTAATGGCGGGGGCTGCTATGTCTTTCCCTGCGGATTCTCCTCTGTGTGCTGAGGCCGAGGCTGTGCGGCAAGCATTCCTTCTTGCTGAAGCTATGATGCTCTCAAACATTTCCATCTTGAATGATTGTCTTTCCATAATTAAGTTAAGTGCCTCCGAATGTGTACCTCCTTGGGAGGTTTCTGTTTTTTTGAATGATATTAGATCTGTATCTAGGGGCCTAAACCTTAGTTTTGTACATAACCCTAGAGTCTGTAATAGGGTTACTCATTGGGTGGCAGCTTCTAAGCTAACCAGCTTGCTTCCTTTAAACTGGTTAGGCTCCCCCCCTCCAGAGTTGAAGGCTTTTATTTTATTTGACTGTAACCAGAACTTTCCTACTTAATATCATGCTCTTTCCTGTTTACGATCAAAAAAAAAACAAAGTATTCGTTGAAAGTATAACTATAAAAGTGACTTCATATATAGTGGATAGGTAGTGTCACTCCAAAGTAAAAAAAAAAAAAATTCACATCTCAAACAGTATAGTTATCCCTTTTACATAGGAAAAATGCTATATAACCCAAATGAAATCCAAAAGTTAAAATCTAAATGCATATTATGTCTTGAATGAGTGTCTGATGAGTGGGTTCCACTCTTTGATTTTACTTTTCAAATATCAAAAAGTTCCCAAAAACTTTCAATCATATCCCCTAAAAAAAAGAAATAAAATCTGTTATGTTGAAGACGAAAGCCTATAAACAAGTCTATATATATGTAAAAAAAAATTCCTTAATTTTAGTTTTTAAATTTTAAAAAGTTCCTAAAAACTTTGAAACATATCCCTAAAAAAGGGAAATTTTTTTAATTCCTTTATTGGTTTCCAAAACCGTTTTAGACAACTGCTATATAATAAAAGAGTATTCAAGTCTTTTTATGTCATTAGAGGACTTTTTTCAAAAAAAAATTCACTGTGGACTTATCTATTAATAAGTCTATTTTTTTTTTTTTGTGAATCAAAACGATAGAAATTTTATTAAGAAGCTAAGTCTGAGAGAAGAAATGGTATCAGAAAATCTGGTGCCATCTCTTCCCAAACATCAATATTGCGTCCTAATCTAACCTTTCGAACCAGTTGGTGAGCTACACAATTTTCTGAATGTCTAATAATGGACAAAGAACAAAAAATAAACATACAAAGAAACTGTTGTAAATCTGCAATAATAGCTCCTATAGGAGAAAAATCTTTAGAATTATCGTCAATCCTCTTCATAATTACAGAAGAATCCCTTTCCAACACAATCTCATCACACCCAATTTGCCTAGCAAAAAGCACATCTTCCTTTGCAGCCATAGTCTCTGCAATTTGTGGTTCTCCCAAACCCAATTAACTTCTTAGACATCCCAATAATAAACGCCCCAACTTCATCGCGAATAACCACCCCCACCCCAATAGCACTCTCTATGCCAAACACCGCCCCATCGAAGTTAACCTTAAAAGATCCAGATCTAGGTGGAACCCAACTTTCTGGTGCACCTCCCTAACCAACACCTTAACTAGAATCCAAAGTTTGCTCATACTGTGAAATAAACTCCACTGACATATGACAGAACACCACTGGGCCATTTTGCCTCTATTGGAAGAGAACCTCATTCCTATTACACCAAATATACCAACACAACACCAAGAAAATTGCACCAAGTTGGTCTACCAACTTTCGAAGGACCCTTTGTTTTAAACCCATTGACATGGTCTGTTAGCCCATGACCCACTTCCCTTTTCTTTATCATTGAGGCTAGCTTACAAAGTAAGTCACCATTCCCCTTTTATAAAATTAGTTTTTCTTTCCAGTAGTTTAATTCTAGCAGTGTTATCCTCCTCTTGTTTGTGTATTCATCATCTCTTTGCTTTTCTATAAAAGTTGTACGCTTTTGTTCAAATTTTTGTTGCTTACTAAAGGACGATCAAAGAGGGTTGTTAAATACTCTTTACAACAAATGCGTGTTGGTGGCGGTGACACTATAGAAATCTTAGTAGGTTGTCGTGCCAAGAACCTATCGCACCGAGATATCGAATTTGAGGGAGTGCGAATCAACCTTTAAGGACAAAACTTCGGCTTGATCTATAGTTTGGTGAGATTGTTTCTTTACTTTTATTTAGTTAATTGATTTTTAGAGCAAATCATTTTTGGGTCTAAATTTTGAGAAAATATTTATTACAACGGTGATACCACGTGGCAAGGTGATGTGGTATCACCAACCAATAATACTAAAACAAATAAGCAAATAGACCCCACAAAATTTCATAACTAACTTGTCATGTAAGGAAATAACTCCCTACCTTTCTTTCATGTAAGTCCAAGTGAAGTTCACCTTTCCTATTTGGGGTTTTATTATTGGTTGGTGATACCATGTCATCAATGGTGATATAGTATCACCGTTGTATTCAATATTTACTCCTAAGTTCTTGAGTCTTTGTTTAAAAAAATTAATTGTGCAAGAGTTGTTTTCCATTGTTTCATTCATTTATTAAATAAATTTCATAACAATCTTAAAGGTTGATTTTGCAATGGATGCATAACTTCTTACACAAACAAAGATTTTACCTGATACTTCTAATGTTAAACCTTTTGATGAAAAAAAAATTCGTAGATGAAAACAAAAGGTTTTTGATGTGTTGAGTTTTTCAAAATTATTTTTTGTTCTAACAGAACTTTGACCTGATGATGATACAAAATATTATACTCAAGCTCTAGAAAATTGGAATCTTGCCGATAAATTATGCTTGAATACTATTTGTATTGCTTTATCTAATGATTTATTTGATGTGTATAGTTATATTGAGAATGCTAATTTTTTTATGGGATGAGTTGATATCTAAATATGAGTTTGAGGATGAAGGTACTAAGATATTTTTTTCCTCTAATTTCCTTCATTACCAAATGGTCGAGGACAAGACCATTACATCACAAATTTATGAGTTTTAAAATATAATAAATGGTTGGCCAAGGAGGGTGATGTATTATCCGAGAGACTTAAGACTCAATGTCTTGTAGAAAAATTACTTGAGTCTTAGAAAGAGTATAAACTCAAATTTCGTCAAAAGAGAAATGTCATGACATTTCAAAAGACCATTACCAATGAGCGTTAGATCAATTGGTAAGGGACTGTTCTAGCTTAACCAAGATCTCGAGTTCAAGTCTTGGGAACACAGTTGCGCTCGGTAGGGAGAGCTTTGCCGCCCTTGTGGTCCTACCCGGCTAGAATCCGGATTAGTCGGAGTCCAAAACGATTTTCGGATACCGGATGGTCTGACCAAAAAAAAAAAGACCATTGTCCAAATTAAAATTGAGGAGAAAAATAGAATTTTACAAAAGTCTACCCAAGCCAAGCAAATGGTGTCCAAGACTAATGTAGTAGATGGTGGACCCCACAACACCAACAAGATAGGAAACATGACCAAAAATCGAATTGGAGAACTCACAACTATAATAATAAAAATAAGTCTCAAGTAATTCTCAAATTCTGACGCAACGAAACAAGGAACACGAAGAATACTATGATTCTAATTGTATACAATACACACTCTAAATCCACAAAGAAAAGAACAAGAGAATATCTCTAAAAGGGTATATTATTCACTGAATAATCCGTGTTACATAAGAGAATATATAGGAATGACCAAAACCTAATCGTTCCCATACTAAAGTTAAAATCCTTAATTATATGAAAATTACTAAAAAGGAAAAATTTTCAATTTAACTAATTAACACAAAGCACATGTCGTTTAGAGTCCAACTCAACCAGACGACACTGAATTTGGAATCTCCTATGATTTATTATTAATTTTTGAATTATTTCCTAAAATAGCAAAAATGGGAGTTTGAGGGCCTAAATGATGGAATTCGATCCAAAACTGAAGGAGCTCACAGTGAAACGGTGAGTCTTGATCATTGGTCCGGTCTAGATCAAACACAACTAGTCTCAATCAATTCCGAACCATTTTGCCTCTACTATCACCTTTTTGCATTTCTTTGGGCCTTGGACGCATGACGGTGTTCCTGCTCCAAGTAATCAACGGTCACCTGTTCTATATATATTAAATTCAAAAGAGAAAAGGTAATGTTATGTTTGTGATACAGTAGACATTATGCCTCAATGTATAAATATCGAAAGGGTGATAAGAACAACTATAACAATAAGCCCAAACCAAAAGCTAATGTAATAGAAGCCAATGATGTCATTGCGGTGGTAGTGTGTGAGGTGAACTTGGTCATGGGAACAAAAGGCTGGGTAGTGGATTTCGAGGCCACTAGGCACATTTGCACCATACACTAATGTCAAAGAAGGTGCTAAATGTGTGTATGTGGGTGATAATAGATCGGTAACGATTGTGGGAAAAAAGGAAAGTTCTCCTTAAATTAATTTTTCCGAAAACCTTTTCTCTTTTCAATGTCCTACATGTTTCTATGATAAAGCACTACCTTGTGTCGGTTCAATTACTTGGAAAGGCTGAAGTCAAGTTCCTCTTTGATGGGGGTATTGTAATTTTGTCTAAAAATGACATCTGTATTGGTAAGGGGTATCTTAACCAAGGTCTCTATGTGCTTCATGTAATTGAAACCATCAATGAAAATTCTTCATCTTCTTGTGCTTACTTGATTGACTTTCTTGATGTGTGGCATGGTAGACTTAGACATGTGAACTTTGGGTACTTAAAAAAAATGAAAGAAATGGGATTGATTCCTAATGTGTGTGAAACTAATATAGATAAATGTTTGATATGTGCCGAAACTAAGACTACTAAGAAACCATGCAAATCCATTCTAGAAAAAGTGAACTTTTACAATTAGTTCATAGTGACTTAGGTGATTTGAAAAACACTATGACAAGAGGTGGTAAAAGATTTTAAGTGATATTTGTTGATGATTATTTTAGGTTCACCAAACTTTATTTGTTGAGAGCTAAAGGTGCAGCACTTGAGATGTTCATAAAGTATAAGACCAAAATTCAAAATCAAAGCAATAAAAGGATTTAAAGATTAAGAACCAATGAAGGTGATGGATAGGAATTCTTTTAATGATTATTGTGCACAAAATGACATAATTCATGAAGTAATTCCTCCTTATTCTCCCAAATCTAATGGTATTGCGAAAAGAAAAATAGAACACTAAAGGAGATGATGAATGATATGTTAGTTCGGGTCTACCCACCAACATGTGGGGGGAGGCTATTCTTTCGGCTTGTCACATTCAAAATAAAGTACCTCATAAGAAAACCAATACAACACCTCATTTGCCACCTAATTTGGGATATCTCAAAGTGTGGGAGTGTTTGACAAAGGTTATATTGTTTTGGGAAGTATTGGCAAATGTTATGTTCCTCGAGCCTAAAAAGAGAAAAATAGGTTCTAGTTAGAACTTGTGATTGTGTTTTTATTGGATGTGGTTCTAATATCACCTCGTATAGGTTCCTTGTGGTCAAAAGTGATATTATAAAAGCTAATACTATTATTGAATCCAATAATGCTTCTTTCTTTGAGAATGTGTTTCCTATGAATGTTTATGAATCTAAAAATATTCAAAAATATGTAAGTGATTCTTTTGGTATTGAGAATGACGTACAATAATTAAAAAGTAAAAGAATGAGAAAGGAAAATGGTTTTGGTGATGACTTTTATGTCTATGCCGTTAATGATGAACTAATAACTTATAATGATCCTATAACTTCTATAGATGCACCTTTTTGGAAAGAAGCGATCAATAATGAGTTGGAATCCATTATTGCTAGGAACTTGTTGATTTACCTCTGAAAACTAAAACTATTGATGGTTTGTGAGTGTTTAAGAAGAAATTAAAATCAGATGAGTTTATTGATAAATACAAGGTACAGTTAGTGGTCAAATGTTATAAACAAAAGAAAAATGTTGCTTATTTTACACTTACTCCCTGGTGACTAGAATTGCATTTATTAGATTGTTATTTGTCATTGTTTCTATTCATAAGCTTGTTGTACAACAAATGGATGTGAAAACCGGATTCTTAAATGATGATTTAGAAGAAGAAATTTATATGGAGTAACCCGAGGGGAGTGTAGTTCCCAAACAAGAACATACAGTATGTAAATCGGTGAAGTCCTTATATGGACTAAAATTTTTGGGGCTTACTAAAGGACGATCAGAGAATGTTGTTAAACACTCTTCCCAACAAATGCATGTTGGTGGAGTGACACTACAGAAATCATAGGAGGTTGTCGTGCCAAGGATCTATCGCACCGAGTTACCGACTCTGAT
Source organism: Ilex asprella (assembly GCA_023539305.1). Taxonomy (NCBI): domain Eukaryota; kingdom Viridiplantae; phylum Streptophyta; class Magnoliopsida; order Aquifoliales; family Aquifoliaceae; genus Ilex; species Ilex asprella. Next base: position 10,261,308 of record CM042199.1, read on the forward strand.
GGGCGCGAATTAACCTTTAAGGACAAAGTTTCAACTTAATCTATAGTTTGGTGAAATCGTTCCTCTATTTATATTTAGTAAATTGATTTTTTGGGTCTAAATTATTGAGTATTTGTTTAAAGAAATTAATTGTGCTAGAGTTATTTTTCATTATTTCATTGTTTTATTAAATAAATTACACAACCACCAACTGGTACGCATGTGAACCCGAAGCAAAGCCAAAACTATGGGCACCTTTTCAACATAAACAAATTTCCATGGAGTAAAGGACCCGCTGGGAGACTGACATTTTTGGTCGTTTGTTCCCATAGCTTATAGTCCAGGAAGGAAGAGCTTGTCATTGAAAGGCCATGTGAAAAAGGCATTACTATCGTTAGTTCTTGACTGGGATTACGACGACGATTGATGTCTCCCTGTGGAAGTTTTGGGACTTGGAAATTTTGGATTATTTATAGTCAAGTCTACTAATTATAGGAAATGAGGTGTGATAGATACTGCATCTTGAAAAACATCTCCTACTCTAGCTAGTTAGATCGAGATCCTCTACATTATAATTTTTCTTACTGCTGAATTACTTACCCTGAAAAAAAGATTCATTATTTTTAAGTGATTCTTGTATTCATATGATGGGTGATTTACTAATGAATGAAATTGATAGCAAATGTAAAAAAGAGATCTAATTAAATCCTAACTAGCTATAGTATCTTGGCATCGATAACATTATGTGGATCCCCTTGTCTCACATTGTATCGTGAATGTCGTCTTTTGTGAATGGACCAATATTATTGGTGATTATCTTGGGAAGTTCATTAGCATGGCCTAAATCTCTAGTCATCGATACTGGTTGTGAACTCGAATTACTCTGGTAAATATTCTAGTGTAATCTTTGGCTAATTCATATAACTTTTTTGACAATGTTATTTGGATCTGATTTATTGATCTAATTTATTTACTTAATCACTTATAATTATTGGATTGATAGTGAATCAACAAGTTATGATAACAAATTAGGTCCAAACCATGTTATTGAACTTTTTTTAAAAGGCTTTTTGGACACCAAATCGTTTTAGTGATTTCTACGTATAGGAAGATTTCCATGATCATTCATATACTGGGTATTTAATTTGTAAAATTAAAGCTCTTGCGTACCAATTTTTTATTATTATTATTAAAGTTAGGATTTTTTTGAAATTATGTGAAAAAATTGCACCTATTTGTCATAATAGAAAATTGAAAAAATTCTATGGTTCTTTGTTTTTTTAATTTTTTTTATCACAAGTCGCCTTGGGATTGCTGGAACAAAAAAGTCACATGCCAGAAATGAATCTGATAGTTGGCTAATTGTAGTTGGATAAATCAAGTGGTAATAGAGATGAGTTATAAATTTGGACGTTTTTAGTTCAAATTTTGACAACTCTTTGAGTTCAAGTCATTAGAGATTTATCACTTATGAATATCCTAATCCCGACATGAATGATTTGCCTTCAATCAGACTTGAGAGAAAAATAATCGAAATGTGCGTAATTTGACTAAAACACTCCTGACCACGTTATGAATTGTGTTGTTTTTTTCTTTAAATATTTTTGAGGGTCAATTATAATTTTTGTGGTAGCATTGGATTGATCGTAAGTTATCATTTTTAGGATTGATCCTAATTAAGTTACCATAAAAATTTAAATTGATCCAAAAAAATAATAATTTGACCCAAAAAAATTATAACTTGATCCTTAAAAGTTGTACACAACACAAATAGTTATAATTTTTTTTATATGGTAAATGACTTTTCTAAATAAATAAATTTCCATGGAGTAAATAATCCGCTAGGAGACTAAAAATTTTGGTCGGCTGTTCCAAAGACTTCACCATCGTTGATTTTTTACTGCTTTTCCACAGATCCACTCAGAAGAATTGAGATTGGGGCATAGTCGTGCCGATTAGACGTCGGCCATGAGGTGACCGTTGGAAATTTGTGGATCATCTACCGCAGTTAGTGTTGGGTAATTTCAAAGAAGTCCTAATCAAAACCTTAAATAAGTTTACTAGTGACTTAATAAGAATTCATAAGTAAAAATCTTTGGAATTTTCTCATAGGACAATGAACAGACAACATTTCCACATAATAATTAGCGGAGAAAATTCAGATGTAATGACCTTCATGGAATAACCTTCATTTGTAGCCTTCCTTCTGATAGCCTGATGTGGTGGAGCCTCAACCCTGCATCCATTGTCAGATTATGTAAGGGAGACCAAGAGAAAAGAGAGACAAAGGGAGTTCTAAGATAAACTTGCGAAAGAAATGTCAGCATAAAATACTAAAGTAATTGAGTGGTGGGGCACGTGAAAAGACACAGTTTAATGAAGACTTAGACTGACTAGATTCATTAACAGGTGTTAGAGGTGGGTGACATACAAGTCCAAAACTTAACAGTTTAAGACAAAAAAAAAACAAATAAGATGAAAGGGAATAAAAGATATGATTTTCTTATTATTATCATGGGTAAATTAAAACTCGTAAATTTTCACAATAATTCAGATTAAAAAATTGAAAGAGGGATAAGAGCATAATTTAGATATAGATATCTATGTAGAGTAGGACATAATTGCCTTTGTAGTACTTTTTAGGGACAAAATAATTCAGATTAAAAAAAATTAAAAGAGGGGTTAAAGCATAATTTAGATATTAAATATTGGAGAATATATCAATAATTTAGACATATATATTTATGTAGAGTAGGACATAATAGCCTTTGTAGTACTTTACGGAGGTAGAAAAGGATATTAATTTTTTTTTTGTGTTAAGGGACATTTTATAATAATATTTTTCTTGATTTTTGACCTGAACATGTGTAATAAACAGTTGTTTATTGACAGTACAGACCACTCACATTCGCATTTATTATCAAAAAATTGACAGCCGTTATCTATTGGAGTTATATGGAACAAAATTGATACTGTAGGGTGTAAGGTGAAAAATTTTATAGTTGAAAATATAAAGTAAAACAAAAGTAATAGTTTAAAGGAGTAAAGTGTAATTTAATCCCAATTTGAATGCAGCATTGCAATTTTTTTTAACAACATTCAACGTGTTTTTTGTTTGTTAAATATCAAATTAACGAAATAAACTAATATTAAAATGATGCTTCTAATTTCGTGTTGTTTTTTTTTTATCCTAAAAGACCAAAGTATTGTTGTGAATTCTTTAGAAAAGCTTTTTTTTTGCTCAGATTTCATGATTTTTCATATACCGACATGTTTTTCAATTAAATGCTCTTGGGCACAAAAGAAAATAACCGCAAATTTTGGAATATTGTGAAATCATGCTAAAAAAGTTGGGGAAATCTCAATCTAATTGGTTAGAAGTAGCATTGAAGCATTGTTCTATGGCTGGTATTCAAGCTAAGGGTTGCACTAGGAAAACTGGGGCCTACCACTCACTCTTCCACATGAATTTCCATGGAGTAAATGACCCGCTCGGGGACAGAAAACATCACCATCTAGTCTCCCACAGTCCCACTCCAAGACTTGGGACGTCTAATCTCTAACGTGAGCATTGGAAATTTGTGGATCATCGGCAAGTCTACCGCTGAGGCCTACCCCCCACTCAATACGACAAACTATTCAATGTAACAGAGTTGCCATCCAACAGGAAATTTTTTTCATTTGTGTTTTCACTAATTATACGAATATTGCCCATTCTTGTTTGGGAGTCTTTTTAGTTTTTCATTCCAACATCCATTTCTCATGGACTTAACTAGCTTCCTCTTTTTTGCTGTAGTGTGGCTGGCGCACTGCGATATAGCTTGTGTGACTTCGACACCACCCAACATCACTACTGATCAATATGCACTTCTTGCTTTGAAAACCCATATTACTCATGCCCCAGATGAGGTCTTGGCAAACAACTGGTCCACCTCTGCCCCTGTTTGCAGTTGGATTGGAGTCACTTGCAGCTCCCGTCACCAAAGAGTCAGAGTCTTGAATATTTCTGGCATGGGTCTTACAGGTAGCATTCCTCCAGAATTGGGAAACCTCTCATTTCTCATTCAGCTAGACATAAGTACAAACAGTTTCAATGGCAATCTGCCTCAAGAGTTGGGTCATTTGTGGAGATTGAGATTAATGAGTTTCAGCTACAACAACTTCAGCGGAGAGCTTCCATCACAGTTAGGTCTCTTACCTAAACTGCAACATTTGCTTCTTGCAAATAACAGTTTTACAGGTAACATCCCGCCTTCCCTCTGTAACATATCAAAGTTGGAGACCTTGAATATACAGTTCAACTTTCTACAAGGGAGGATTCCAGAGGGTATCGGCAATCTTGAAAACATAAAGACTTTAGACATGGAGTATAACCAGCTTATGGGTTCTATACCAGACACCATGTTCAACATTTCATCCCTGGAAGCTATTCGTTTAACACATAATAACCTGTCTGGTAAGCTTCCAATGGACATGTGCTTTCATCTTCCAAGACTTGAAAGGGTTCATCTATCTTGGAACAACTTCAGTGGCAAAATTCCATCGAGCTTATTTGAATGCTCACAACTTCAAATTGCTTCCTTGGCATACAACAAATTCAGCGGACCCTTACCTAGCAAGATCGGGAACTTCACTATGCTTAAGGAATTATATCTTGGTGGCAATAACTTCAAAGGTAAGATTCTGCCATTCATTCTCATATAATGCTACTTAATAGTCTTAATTGCTTGCAATTTCTTTAATCTCATATAATGGTTTCAGACTTCAGAAATAAATAAATAAAGTAAAGAATAACTACACTTTGGCCCCAGTAAAAACTTTTCATCCAAGGCCCATCGTAAATGAATGGCTAGCATTACCCTCTTTTTATAGGAGAAGTCTTGCTGGAGCTAAGCTTGGCTTTCGGATTTGGGATTGTGTTCCAGGTGTTAATAGTCATTGCCTCCCTGCCTTTTGTTTTTTTGTTTTTAACAAAAACACTTTTAATTTACCAGTCACTCTATTATTACTAATCCAAAATAATAATTAACTAATTTATCTTATGTTTGTGTGTGAAATTTAATTTTTTAATTATATTTTTATTAATTTTATATAGATAAATTTGTATGTATGTATGTATAAAATATGACACTGTCAAGACGCTTACACTATGAATTTTACCAGCCCCCCCTCCCTCC
>CM042199.1:10279419-10291172 GCA_023539305.1 Ilex asprella
GACTACCACCACTACAACCACCATCACTACCCCCACCACCACCTATGTCATAACCACCACCACCAACTACCATCGTCATCTCATTCTTATATTTATTATCATTACCACCATCATTCTACTACCACTGCCAACTGCCGACAGCACCCACCACCCACTACCATAACCCATCACCACTTGTCGTCGCTAGCCATTGTCACCCACCCCCACCATAACTACCACCACCACTCGTCATCGTCCACCACTGTTGCCACCCATTGTCACCTACCACCACCATCATCATCACCATTCGCCACCATCCTTTATCACTGTCACCCAAAAGCACCAGCAGTTGCCTAGCATACCATCATCACTGCCACAACTACTGTCGTCGCCCCACAACTACCACTGTCACCATCGTCCACTACCACCACCCCCACACCCATAACTGCCATTACCACCATCATCACCCAAAATCACCACCACCATCACCGTTGCCCCTCACGACTGCCACCACCACCATGATCGTCGCCGCCAACCACAACCATCACCACCATTGCCGCCCACCATCACTACCATCGTTCACCCCCACTACAACCGGTGCTTAAATTCCTTTATATCTCGTATATGTTTGTTATTTGATTTTGAGTGTGAATACAAATATGTTTATTGTTGACCATTTTTTTATTACTCTATATCTTCAGGCACGGATAATAACTAGTGTATAAATATGTTCAATGCTTTATTGTACGTCAGATCTAGAGAATTGAAAGGTTTAGCTTGGTGACGTTCCATTTAAAGTGACCGGTTTAGTGATCAAATAGTAATACGCTTAGTTATAAGAGATTGAGAAAGAAAATAATGAATATTAAGCTTGAGTTGACATGTAATGGCCACTTTTTCTCATAAATTAAACTGGAGAGTTTTTATTCTATCAGGACTTAGGATTAAGAGAGCGGATATGACCAAAGGCTTATACATTGCTATAGAATACCGCAAAATAAGACACAACACTAGCTGTGACATTTTGTCCACACTGCCTTTATCCATTATATTTTCTATGTGTACGACTTATGTCACAATTGCTCATCTCTAAATTTATTCAACTAGGAAAGCAAGATTACATCAAACTAGATGTGTCGGACATCACTATGTGCAAATTAAAGGATTTGTTGTATCACAAAAACTATTCAACGGAAGCGATTGTTGTCGCAAAAAATTCTCCAATTAAAAAATATATCATCTCCATGATTTACAAGAATTATGAAACAAATGGCCTGTTTTAAGCATAAAGCGCCTACACATGCACTCGGCTGCTAATCCAACACAATCTGGAACCACTGTCATTAGTGTTGGTGTGAATCTTGAAGCTCACAGTCACTGGCCCAAATTCCACATTTGTTTTGCAACTTTTTTCTCCACAATGTAAGTCGCATTGATAAAAGAATTTTGTATTTTTTTTCCTTCTTTTTTTTTCGCTTTCTTTGATAGTGATGAAAATATCATGTAAATAAATGGGGAAGGGGGAAGGTAAGACTTGAACCTAGGTCTTGCCTAAGGACGGATGATTCCTTGCCAAGTTGGACATCCATTGGCCTCTCCATAGCACTAAAAGAAAATTCCAATGCAAAAAAGTTTGCTTTGTTGAAGCATAGCAGAGGTTTGTGTCACTTTTTTTGCTTAGAAATGTTTAACGAGGCAAAAAAAATGTCTATTGCCGACAAATAATTTTTTTTTTGTCGGAAAATTGCCGAAGGAAGTATGCATTTTTTTGTTACCTTGGTGAACTGTCGATGCAAATACTCTTGCGTGGCTTCAACAATTTGCTTACGCAAACACAATTTTTGCCAATGCAAATAATCTTCTTTTCCTTCAGCATTTTGCCGACACAAATATTCCCTTCTACACAAAAGATTTAATATTTTTTGGACATGAACATGTACATTAATTGAGTGACAAAGTTAGCCTATGGTCAAACAAGCCATGCCCCCCTGGTTGTCCAAAACTCTGTTGCATAAGTATTAAGTCCTTGAAGTAGATATGTATTGTCAAACCGAATTGGTCCCCATCCCTCTCTTTAGATATTTGTACTATCAAAAGAAATACCAACTCTGTTCGACCTTAACAATAAAAGTTTTCTCAATAATATTGCATTTGTTATGGCACCGGCCAAAAAGTAATTTTTGGTGGTATATCATCACTTTTTGTTCAATAATTTGACGCTTTTAAAGTTTTCTTATATTAGGTTGTGACACACTCGATGCTTGTATTAAAATATGGTCTTTACGAATGAAAACCTAACGAACCGAAATTGACTATAAGATAAGAGTGAGGATAGGCCTCATTGCCCCCTCCCCCGGCGAGAGTAAAATCTTATACATATGTCCGGTAAAATTTAACAGTCATGCACAAATGATTCTAAACGAAAAAAATAATAATAAACATGGATTATTCAAAATTATACATACCTCCGGTAGACTTTAACTACCACACACTAATAATTCTAAGTTGTATAACAAAAAGAATACACACAACGATAATATAATTGTAATAAACATCCAAATTCAGTTATCACCGATCCAACATCTACGAAAGTGTCAAAAGTACTAATGTACACCTGCAAAAATAAAAGCCCATTTTTCTTGTACCATCATTATAAAACAGGACAAAGTTTTAAACCTATGTAATAAAACAGGAACTTCTTGAAATATGTCCCCCCATAAACTCCAACAGCGGTCTAGAGAGTTTAGATCTGACGACTAATCTTGTAAATTACATTTTAGTGTTTTAACCACATGGTAAGTAATTCAACCTTCCACTTATCTTTAACGACATGCTATATTTTAACCACTGTAAAAAAAAAAATGGTCATCTACTTGGACAACCTTAGGCAATATAATAAAGTACAACATAAAAAATAACTTTTGGTTTCTAAGGTTGTGATCTTTTTAAATTTTATTTTAAAATTAATTTAACAGGTAATATTAACTCCCAAAATTTAATAGGAAATACAGCCCCCTAAGAGAGTGTTTAAGGTGAATATTCAAAAGTGTTTCTAGCACTTACAAAATAAAGTAAGTGTTTAGAATAACTTATTTTAATTTCTTCCAAATAAGTCAAAAATAATTTTACCACTTAGATAAGTAAGTAAAAGTTTTAAAAAAAAAAAAGAAATTCTACTTCTTTAAACTTACATTTATACAAAACACTTCACCACCTCCATCGGCACCCCACCACCACTACCATAACTACCACCACCGTTGTTGCCACCCCACCAACACCGCCGCCACCACCACCACCACCAACACCTCTACCACAACTACCCCCGCCATCACTAGCATCGCCACCGTCATCACCACCACCACCATTATCACCCACCACCGATTGCTATCACCATCATCCACCGCCACCACCTACTACCATCATCATCTCATTCTTATCTGCCACCACCCACCACTACCAGTGTTGCCCACCATCACCCATCACCACTTGTTGTCGCCCACCACTGTCGCCACTCACCCTCACTACACCTACCACCACCACCACCGACCATTGTCCAGCAACATTGCCATCCACTATCACCCACCCCCACCATACCTACTGCCACCATCTATCACCATCGTCGTCACTCATCACCACTCACACCCACCACTACCACCATCGTCACTGCCCACCACCACTGTCGTTGCCCCACCACTACTTATGCCAACCATCATCACCATTGCTCACCACCACCCACACCCACCACCACCATCACCATCACCCTCACCTATGGCTGCCACTGCCACCATCACCGTTGTCACCCACGGCTGCCACCACCACCACCACGGTCGTCGCCGCCCACCACAATCATTACCATCTCCCACTACCATCACTATCACCACCACTACTACTACCGCTCAATCCCACTACAACCAATGCTTAAGTTCATTTCTATCTCCTCTATGTTTGTGATTTAATTTTGGGTGTGAATACAAATATGCTTATGATTGATAATTTTTATTTTATTTTATGCATGAAGACACAAACAATAACTAGTATTTATATAAAACTCATTACAAAGTTGATCATATTTAACAAGCAAAAGACATAAAGGTTGTATCAATGAAATGGGCTAAAGGAGAAAAGAGGAAGTCATTATAATTATGTGATAGCTTATAATACATCGAATACGTAGGGTTGACAACCTTTGACACAAAAAACAAGTTATTGTCAGCAACGGATTAGCCTGTTTAACACCAATAATAACATATTCCCCAGCATTGAATGTATATGATGTTAGAAAACTATATTGTTGCCAATATTACAATGTACGGTCCTTTCCATAATCTTCGTTCCTACAAATTTTGAAAAAGCTAAACTATGGAGATGAATTATTTTTTTAACTAGGGAATGTTTGTCGCTACAATGCATGGCTTCTTCTGTTTGTGTTTGCACACGTGTGCTGGTGTTAAGTGGAGGTGGAGGCGGAGGCAAATTTGAAGGAAAAAATGGTGTTGGGTTGAACAAACTTTTTTTTTTTTCTTGACTTTTCCGTTTTCTTATTTTTTAGGGATAAAATTGGTATTTCAAGGAAAATATATATATATATATATATATATATATATATATATATATAATAATGCACAATATGGAGTGTGTAATGATACTTTAATGTTCCAACAATGTTGTAAATCAATTTAGTCTGCTCGATACTTCGAGAGGGCAAATTGCAACATTTGATACCATAGAATGCTAATTACAACAAAAGGCATAGTTGGAGGGGAATAATTATAATTAACCATTTATTAAAATAGATAAATTCACCTAAAATATCTTTAAAAAAAGTTCACCTAAAATTAATAAAGATAAAGTCACCTAAAATTAATACAAATAAATTCGTTTTACATATAACGAAAAATAAAGTTTTATTAATATAAATAAATTGACCTAAAATAGTTTTAGAATTTTAAGATTTAAAACAGATAAATTAAAACAAAAGAATCATGAAAAATAAAGTTTATAGTACAGAGAAATTCATTCTGTACATAATAAAAATTAAAATTTCATTAATACAAATAAATTCACTTGTAAGAGTTTTAAAAATGTAAATTTTATTAAAATAGATAAATTTACCTAAAATATCATAGAAAAAAATTTATAATACAGATAAATTCATATTACATATAATAAAAATCAAAGTATAGATTTACTAATACAGATAATAATACAGATAAATTCAAAATAAAAGAATCATGAAAAATAAAGTTTATGATACAAATAAATTCATAACATATTTTTTTTTCTGTAATTAAAATGATATTGAATAAAATGAGCATCAAAATATTTGATAACTCTCAATAAAAAAAAACATTTTGAATTATAGTTTTTCAAGCAAAAAACTAAAGTAACAAAGACAAATACACGCACACCGCCCTCCCCCCCCCCCCCCCGGCCCAAACACACATATCTTGATTTGGTATAAAATATGACTTTTTTGAATTTTTCAATACTGGAAAATGAGCGTGAAAAAGAATGAATCGTTTTGAGATCTGAAACCAAAATTTTGAAAGATTAAGAATATTGATATAAAATTGAAAACCTATGCATGACAGAACACATGCATATGGTAGGTAACTGATTTGAAGATAAAAGACATACATTAACACGTAACTGGACAAGATACACAGTGTACGCAACCACATAAAGTATGAATTATCCAGATAAAGTACGAATACACAATTTTTGCTATGAGTTTAAATGATTTAGTGCTGTGGAACTACCAGCACTTGCACCTCACAAAGCCATTCAACTATTGCAACGACAGAATATATGAGCAGACAGATAGAACAATGACAAAAAAAGTCATCAGCCCGGCCAAATTATTTGTGGAAAATGCGATAAATTGCATTACTCTTTATGTATTAAACCCTTCTGCAGTTTGCTATAAACTGAAGTCTGATTTTCCTGAGTGCTGCAAGAACATCTTTGATGTAGATCCTCTCTTCTGGGTGCTGTACACAACAATCCAAAGCCAACTCCATGATGGATGATACACACTGCAGCTTTGCTACTAAGTTCGGCTCATCGGGTGCTATCAAGTTGGCATCTATAACCTGGCTAATTGAATTTGGCAGTGACTCATTTATCCAACCCTTTAAACTCAAATCTTCACCAAATATTTCATCAGTTGGCTTCTTTCTCGAAAACGTTTCCATTAACACAATACCATAGCTGTAAACATCACACTGTGTGGATACTAATCCTTCCGATCCATATTCTGCATCCATTGATCAAGAGTATTGCATGTTGGTAAGGAAAGGATAACAAATCATAGAATTCAACTAGTCTTTGAGCTGAGAGAAAAAACAAAAAAGAAGAAAGACCACAAAAAGAAAGAATATGTAAAATGTAAACTAAAAGTCAAAAGCATCACCTGGTGCAATATACCCAATTGTTCCAAGGGTCTTGGTTAGGACAAGACTCTCTTCCACACCAAATAACTTTGCGATGCCAAAATCACTCAAGTGTCCGACCATATCTATATCCAACAAGACATTGCTGGGCTTCAAATCACAATGAGCAACAGGTGTTACATAGCCGTCGTGGAGATATTCCAATGCACATGCCACATCTATCATTATGTCTAATCTCTGCATAATGTCCAAGTAATAGTTGTGAGAATACATCCACTTTTCAAGGCTCCCATTAGGCATGTACTCGAGCACTAAAGCTTTGAAATCAAGATTAGAGCAACTACAAATGACTTTGGTTAGATTTCGGTGACGAAAGTTGCGTAATACTTCACATTCGGTATCAAAACTCTTGAATGCACCTTCTATTTGCAAATTGAATACCTTAACAGCCAAAAGCATCCCATCAGCAAGTACTCCTTTATACACCGAGCCAAAACTTCCGATTCCAAGTAAGTTGCTTTCACTATACCCTCCAGTTGCTCTTTGAAGCTCATAGTAAGAAATTCTTTCATCCATTGTTTTGGGTAAAAGATCAGATTGGCTCGGCATGTGATTCCTCCTTCGGCCTCTTATCAGTACTAATGCGACGATCAAGGCAATAACTACTGATGCAATGCCTAACAAGATAAATATGATTAAAAGCACTCTTTTTTTCTTTGATCTATGGATATAATTAGTATCACATGGTGGGAATTGTAACTGAGGGGCACCACAAAATGCTTCATTCGACATAAAAGATTCCCTGGTGAAGTTTGTGAAAGGGCCTCCAGTGGGGATCTCTCCTCTTAATCTATTGAAAGAAACGTTGAAGTATGTAAGATATAGGAGTGCCTCTAACGATTTTGGTATCGCACCAGAAAGATTATTTTGAGACAGATCCAAGGATTCCAAGCTTACCAGCTTACTGAATGACTCAGGAATAGATCCTTGTAATCTATTATGCTCCAAAGAGAGTTCCTTTAAGTTTTGCAAACCTCCAACTGTGCTAGGAATATCACCTGAGAGTTGATTCATCGATAGATTTATAACCGTTGCAACCTTTAGACTTCCAATTCCTGGAGATACATAACCAGTTAAGGAATTTGAGGCTACGCCAAACTCCAAAAGATCTTTGAGGTTCCACAGGCTTTCAGGTATGCTAGAATTTAGTTTGTTTGAACTTAAATGGAGATATCTTAGAGAAGTGATATTCCCTAAGCATGCGGGGATTGAAGCTGAGAGCTTGTTTATGCTCAAAACTAAGACATTCAAGTACTTAAACTACAAATGTCATTTGGAATGGATCCTCCTAGTCTATTGTCTCGAAGAGAGAATACTTGAAGCTGCAATAATCCTTCTATTGTGGTTGGCAGTAAGCCAGTCAAGTCATTTCCATCTAGAGCTAAGTATAGCAAATTGCTCAAGTTACCAATGTCATCAGGAATGTTTCCCTTGATTTTACAACCTGACGCACCAAAAACTTGGAGAGCAAATGAGAAATTCCCCATGGAAGCTGGAAGTAGGCAATTTAGAGGATTATAGGACACCTCTAATATTTCCAAATGTTGGCAATTTGCCAAGGAAGTAAAGAAGCTCAGTTCCGAGGATGAAGATTCAGCTGTCAAATTGTTATATCCCAAGTTTAGAAGCTCGAGGAGCCTTAAACTACCAATTGAGTTTGGTACTGGACCAGTGAATCTGTTGAAAATGAGTTCAAGACGAACAAGTTTAGAAGCATTAGAGATAGAGCTAGGGATAAGTCCACTAAGAGTATTCTTTCCAAGAAGAAGATCTTCAAGATTGGGTAGTCCATGGCCTATATTTGATGGAAGATTTCCAGACAAGTGATTATTCACAAAAGAAATGACCTGCATGGTGGATATATTAAAGATCGTTCCTGGAATGTGACCTCTTAAATTGTTGAATTCCATGACTAATGCCACCAAATTGCGAAGGTTACCAATCTCCGGGGATATTTCACCTGCCAAAACGTAAGACCACAACCATGAAGTCAGTCATTGAGGATTTCTGCAAAGTTGTAAAATTTGTGAACGATAATACCGTTTAGATGAATAGGATAGAAGACTTATTTTTCGGTATTGTGTCGAAATTTACTACAAAATAAGGGTGAGGTTGTAATAATTAAAAATGGGTTGGTGCGTTGTGAAAGTGTATAAAATCATACCAATGAGCACAAAGACATTTTAAAAATGATGATATAAGAGTAAGATTACATGATTACCAGTGAGGCCAGCATCCTCTGTAGCTAATATCTCCAAAGTACTAAGATTACCCATCTCTCGGGGAATATCTCCTGCACAGGAATTTTCAATTACTATGAATCTTTTGCTGATTTTTGTTAGTACAAGCAAATATGTGTACAAGGATTAATGTTTACATAAAGAATTCATGTTCTAAAAGGATCAGAATTATATAGAGGGAAACCCAGGGGCGTGGATAGGCAGAAATTTAGTCCTAAGTGGGCACTCAAACTACAAGTGTTAATTTTATTTTATTTTTGCAATCAATAAAACTGAATAACATATTTAAATTTATTAAATGATCTTTGCTATTTAAATATTTATTAAATAGCAAAGGGTCAAATGTTGATTTACATACCGTATAAAAATAAAAATAAAATTACTTCGAACCTTTTACAAAAAATGAGCAAAACTCTAACTCTTCATAATTGGTCCCAACGAACTTTTATATTTTGAATTAGATTATTTGATAATTTCATTATCAATGCTATAGAAAATAGTTTTCGGTATATAAATAATTAAACTATCAGTGATCCATTATTGATCACTCATTTGATTATGCAACTTAATATTTACAATCTTCATAGCTTAAAAAAGTGCAATATAAGTTCAACATGTCAACAACTTATTTAAATATATTTGTAACGTATTACAAGGGTGTGCTGAAGTTCATAATCATTTAACTATAGGCCTATGCTAATTGATAGGACTAGAAAATGGTAGGGTGGGGTAAGCATATTAAGATATATCTAAGAATATATATATATAAAGTAGAACGAAGTTTAATCCAAGACAAAAAGTGGTCCAGATCGTTTTTAAAAAAGACAAAGAGTAGTCCAAATCGCCCAACATGATTGCCAAATTTTATTTTTCCGCCCATGGAGAAGTCTCTTTTCGTAAGACTCTGCACTCCTATCTCATCTATACTAATAAAATAGAGACAATTTTAAACTTTCCAAATTAAAATCACATCCACCAATTTAGAAAAGCAGAAGAATGGTTAGGATTTGATTGAAGTTCAGATATACGATTCACATCTCATCTAATTCATCTAATTAAATCTAATGGCTCACAATCCATCCCACCCAAAACCCCTATCCCACCCATTATACCTATACACACACGCTACCCAATTCAAACCCTCTTTTTCTTCTTTCTCTCTCCCTCACTCGCTCGCTCGCTTTGCTCAGGTACGCTTCTCTCTCTCTCTCTCTGTTGCTCGCTCCTCTGCCAAGAACATGCCCAAGTACCCTTCCTCTCTCTCTTCACACACACACACACACAATCGATCGTAGCGCATACACACACACACATTCGAACACACCCAACAAACACACACACACACACACAGCACCATACTCACAGCGCACACAATCGAACACACAACGCACACTCATATTTGGGTATTCTGATTATTTTTTGTGTTTTCATAATTTGGGTTTTTTTTTTTTTTTGCATAATTTGAGTGTTTTCGATAATTTGAGCAAAAAAATGGTGATTTGGAAATTTGGATGTTTGAATTATTTTTATGTTTTCATAATTGAGGTGATTTCATAATTTGTTTTTTTTTTTGCATAATATGTATGCTTTAAATTAAATGAATGTTATAGTTGTTAGTGTTATTTTCATTGAATATTGATTTTTTTTTTGCATAATTTGTGTGTTTTAAATTAAATGAATGTTTATAGTTGTTAGTGTTATTTTCATTGAACATTGGGTTTTACTTTCATAACTTGTCTGTTTGTTATGAGTTATTATGGTTTCAAAGTTTAATGTTAGGTTTATTTTGATTGCGATTGGGTTTTGATTTTATTTTTTATGACATTGGATCTCTTGATTGTCTGTTTTTTTTTTACTTTTTAAATATGTTGAATGGGATGAATTTGAAACTATATTTTATTTTTCATACAATAGTTTTAATGGATGTGAATTAAGGACGAATGGGTGCTTTATTGTGTTCCATGAATTTTCAAATTTCATTTCAATATATCATTCAATTTTTATTGGATGTTTAAAAACTTAATTTCTATAACTGTCTGTTTGTTCTCATTACTCTTATCGCATATTGTAGTGGAGTTTATTGGATCAATTCAACTAACATTGACCAAGATGTAGACATTATGACTTTATAAAAAGTTCTCCACCGTAATTCTTCAAGTTATCCCTTTTTTGTAATTTTATTTCTTTGCTCTGTGAATTTGATGCAACTTTAATAGTAGATACTGCTTGCTTTGTTTAATTGTATAATGTCTTCTTATCTGTCATCTAATTTTTTTTCCCTACCTTGCAGCAACTCTCACTCTCTCCCTTATCTCTTTCTACCTCACCAGGCACCTTTCTCTCTCTCACACCGGATTAACACCCCTCTACCAACCAACATCCAACCAGCCACTGTGACTTTGTGCCTGCAAAACACACGAACTGTAACCTTTCAGCAACACCGCCAGAAAGGAATCTAGGTATCTACTTGTGGATCTCTTTTTTTTTTTTTTGGCATGCCTGTGTGTTCATGTGTGTGTTTATGTTAGCATTATGTGTGTGCCATTATGTGTTTTGAATTTTTTTTGTGTGTGTTCATGTGTATTTCTGGGTTTCTTCCCTCCTCCTCTCTCTTAACTATGCACCGTTTTTGGATATTTTATGTGTTCTTTTATTGTCATTGTACTAAATTTCTTGCTTGATTTCTAATCATGTGGACCTAATAAGGGGTATGATAGAAACCAAACTCATCACATTTTGAGTGGTTTTAAATTCTAATCCTCAAATCATTCCATAGGCTGCTTAATGGAACTAGGGGACTGGATGGGTTATCTTGTGACTTTGCTCCAATTGCGCAAGCTGGTAACAAGTGAGTTTCAGCCATTTAAATTGCCAGTTTCATTACAAAGCAAGACTTTTGAATTCTTTATTTTATTTTATTATATAAAAATATAAGATTTATGTTTGCCTCTCCTTTCTTTATAGTTTCGATTATTAATAATTTTTGCCCCTACATGGGTTTAACAAAAAAAAAATTGAGTTTGTATTATTGATTACTTCGATTATACAAATTATGTACGTAAATTAATATTATCTAAGGGTC
>CM042199.1:10296172-10310108 GCA_023539305.1 Ilex asprella
TATATATTTTGTATAGTGCCTTCAGGCACGGACAATAACTAGTATATATATAAAGTACAATACAATTCAAATCCAAAAAAAATGACTTTTATTTTTGGTGGTTAAGATCTCTTTAAATTTTATTTTAAAGTTAATCCGACAATTAATATTAACACCTTAAATTTAGGCATGTCATGGTGTGTTTGACGTGACTTTTTAAAATTATTTATAAAACTTATAACTTCTCATAAATACTTTTAAAAAAATTATGTTTAGAATTGTCTCACCACCACCACCACCACCTCTTCCTCCTCTACCACAACAATCACCACTACCACCGCCGCCACAACTGCCACCACTGTTGTCATCCCACCACTACCACCAATCCTACAGCCCCATTATTGCCATCGTTGTCTCCACCCTACCACCTCCACCACCACCCCTACTGTCGAACCACCTCCCTAACCACCACTGTCGCCACCCCATCACTAGCACCAATTCCACAACCACCACCACCACCACCTCCAAGATCATCACTACTACCACCACAATCGTCACCACACCACCACCACTGCCGCCTCCAGACCATACCCACCACCACCATTGCCCTATTACTGTCATTGTCCCACCTCCACCCCCTATCCTACCCCTACTAGCCCACCACCACTATCGTCACTCACCACTGATTACTATAACTGTCGTCTACCGCCATCACACATTATCATTATCATCTCATTCTTATATTTATTATCACTACCACCATCATCCCATTATTGCATTTGCTCACCGTCAGCACCTACTACCACCAGTGTTGTCCACCACTACCCACTACCATAACAAACCACTACCCGTCATCGCCGCCAGCTACTATCACCCAACCCTACCACCACCAGTCATCGCCCACCACTATCGTCAACCACTGTCACCCACTTTCACCACACCTACCACCACCATCACCACCCATTACACTGTTGTCAAGAAGCACCTGTCCTCGCCCACCACCATAACCCACCACCGCCACCCCCACTACTGCTAATCACCAACATCGTCGCCCACCACCACCACCCACACCCACACCCACTAACACCACTACCACCGTTGGCCCCTTTTACAACCATCATTGTCTCCCACTACTATCACTGTCGCCCACCACTAATACCACCACTCACGCTCACTACAATCGGTGTTTAAATTCTTTTATTTCGCCTTTATGTTTGTAATTTGATTTCGGATGTGAATATAAATAAGTTTATTGTTGACCATTTTTTTATTACTCTGTACCTTCATGCATGGGCAATAACTAGTATATATATATGTACACACACACACACACATATATATAATATGTTTAAATGCTCTACCTACCTCAACGATGTCTCATGTCTCACATTATCCTTTCAACTGTTATGTTTATCACATTGTAAATCGTATTATGATCGTATGTTTAAAATTGTTCCTTAAAATATCTTGTTTCTCACATTTCATTCTAAATATGATTATTAGTTTCATATTGTTGCAGTAATACAAATTGAAAACATGTATGTTACTAGACATATATGTCACCTTATTTTTAGCGATTGATAGGAACAAAAATTAAAAATTTTCACTACTTAAATCTCAAGAGAGTAAAAGGAAATTAATCCAATTTTATAGTATGAATACGTGAAATAAGAAATGTTTTTGGTTACAAAAGATTTATAAAGGAGTATGTGATTTACCACACTTTTGATTTTTTCAAAAGGTTCTAAATCCTCTCCAAAATATTGTTCCTCAATTTTATTCAACGGTAGATCATCCACGAGGTATCCATGGGAGTCACACTCGTAAATGGTGAGTCGGGAGTCCTACTTTCTTTTCTTTTTCATCTTCATCTTTATCTTTTTGTGGTGAGTGTGTGTAAATGGGAGTCCTACTTAAATTAATAGTAAGTGATCAAACCTTTAGTAAAATTTAATGCAAGTATAACGGAATTTCACTTTTTTTTTCAAAACACTATTTTGTAAATTTACTCAGGATTACTGCATAAACAATAATGTTATTGAGACATAATTTAGAAACCTAATACATTGTGGCCACAAGATTTTCAATGAATCCCATCATTGAATGAAGATCACAATACATTAAGCTCTCAAATTCGGAACAACTAAGAATATTTTTGTATGAAATGAAAGAGCTTGCAAGCAATTGAGTACCTCATATAAAATAAAAATAAATGGCATAATCTTACCTTGAAGATTATTGCCGCCAACGTATAGCACCTTAAGCATAGAGAAATTGCCTATCTCTCTTGGTAAAGGTCCACTGAAATTATTGTATGACAACGACGCAATTTGAAGCTGTGAGCATTCAAATAAGCTCGATAGAATTTGGCCCCTGAACTGGTT
This sequence comes from Ilex asprella, assembly GCA_023539305.1. Classification (NCBI taxonomy): domain Eukaryota; kingdom Viridiplantae; phylum Streptophyta; class Magnoliopsida; order Aquifoliales; family Aquifoliaceae; genus Ilex; species Ilex asprella. The sequence goes on from CM042199.1 coordinate 10,298,536, forward strand.
ATCAGTTAGATAAATCTCTTCAAGCCTTGGGAGATGAGAGCAAATGTGCCTTGGAAGATTACCAGACATGCTATTATTTGTTAAACCAATAGATTCCAGGGATGAAATATTTAACATGGTGTGTGGTATAGAACCCACAAGCTGGTTTTCCTGCATTTCTAAAATTCTCAGGTTTTCAAGATTACCGATCCCCTCTGGAATCCTTCCTTGTAGAAGATTAAACTGTACATTCAAAATCTCCAACTTTGATATGTTACAAAGGGAAGGTGGAATAGTACCTGTAAAACTGTTATTTGCAAGAAGCAAATATTGCAGTTTAGGTAAGAGACCTAACTGTGATGGAAGCTCTCCGCTGAAGCTGTTGTAGCTGAAACTCATGAATCTCAATCTCCTCAAATAGCCTAACTCTTGAGGCATATTGCCATTGAAATTGTTTGTACTTATGTCTAGCTGAAGGAGAAAGGAGAGGTTTCCCAATTCCGGAGGAATGTTACCTGTAAGACCCATGCCAGAAATATTCAGGACTATGACTCTTTGGTGGCGGGAGCTGCATGTGACTCCAATCCAACTGCAAACAGAGGCAGCGGTGGACCAGTTGTTTGCCAAGAGGTCATCTGGGGCATGAGCAATATGGGTTTTCAAAGCAAGAAGTGCATTTTGATCAGTAGTGATGTTGGGTGGTGTCGAAGTCAAACAAGCTATATCGCAGTGAGCCAGCCACACTACAGCAAAAAAGAGGAAGCTAGTTATGTCCATGAGAAACGGAAGTTTGGATGAAAAACTTCAAGACTCCTAAACAAGAATGGGTACGAATCGTATAAATAGTGAAACCACGAATTAAAAAAAAAAAATCTTTTACAGTGAATAGTTTATCGTACTGGGTGGGGGTGTTAGGCCTCAGTGGTAGACTTGCCGAGATCCACAAATTTCCAATGTTCACATCAGAGATTTGACGTCCCAAGTCTTCGAGTGCGATTGTGGGAGACAAGTTCACGATGGCGTTGTCTGTTTACCACAAACGACAAAATGTTTGACACCGAGCGGGTCATTTACTCCATGGAAATTCATGTGGAAGAGTTAGTGGCAGGCCCCAGTGTTCATTGACCAACCCTAAGCTTGAATCCCAACTACTGAACAACGCTTCAACGCTACCTCTAACCATTTTCTAACACAAATTCTTAGCTCTACCGTAAGTTTGTTAAATTGAGATTTTCTCCGTCATATTTTCGCTCATCGGTAGATCACTCGTACATGGTGAGTGAGTCTTTTGGTGTAAAAGACCAAAAAGTCTTATTTTTCATGATAAGATTTTTTTTTGACAGAAGAATAACTTAACAGACAACTCCACGCAACTCTTTAAAAGGAGAAGCGGAGAGAGCCACTAAATACACACACACACCTAGAAACTCCCGATGTGGGAATCCCAGCCCCGGCTAGAGGGTCTTATATCAATTTTATATTAGGACAATCAAACCCAACTTTTTTAGCATGATTTCACAAAAAATCTAAATTTACGGTTATTTCTTTTGCGTCCAAGAGCATTAGTTGAAAAACATGTCGGTATATGAAAAATCATGAAATCTGAGAAAAAAGAAAAAAAAAACTTTCCTAAAGAATTCACAACAATACTTTGGTGTTCTAGAAAAAAAAAATTCTTACTGTTAGAAGTATCATTTGAATACTAGTTTATTTCGTTAATGTGAGATTTAACAACAAAAATCATGTTGAATGTTGTTAAAAAAAATTGTGATGTTGCATTCAACTTTACTTGCCCAAAAAAAAAATTAATATATTGATGCAAAACTGAGTCGAAATGCTTAAATCCCTAAAATGTTGTAGGTTTGAATAGCCTTTAAATTAGTTAAGGGACTTAGATGAAAGTAGTAAATCGAGAAAATTTTAAGTAGTATTAGTCACCCCCTCTATAACTCATTTCAACATGTATCAAAGAGCAAGTTCCCTCTTACCGCCTAACAACCACTGTTAAGGGATTTAATTCAGTATAACTATTAAATTAAGTTCCTAATTAGGTCTCCAAAATATTTCTATAGAATTTGTTGCTCGTAATAAAACAGTGAATTCTCGCCCCTCTCTCACATACTGACTTGATCGTCGGAGGGGTCACGCCAAAAAATACTCGATGCCCTTCTAACATATCTTTTAAGGTGACATAGTTCATCGCGATAAGTCGGGACCGTTCCGACAGCTGGAGAAGTAATTCATCACCACTCCTTATATCATCTCCTACATCTGTTTGCCACGGGATCATCGGTTTTCCGAGTAAAACTCGTATCCAGCATGAGAGAAATATGTCTATTCATTTGTTGTGCAAAAATCACCATGCATGGCTCACATAACCGAAGAGGACTACGGTAGAGGGAAAAATAGTACTATATCATTAAATTTTTTAAATTTTGTGGACTGGGATATAAATTTTTGAATTCGTGTACTACAAAAAAAAAATTATAATTATTTGTGTTATGTACAATTTTTAAGGATCAATTTATAATTTTTTGGGTCAATTTATAATTTTTATGGTAACTTAATTAGGATTGATCCTAAAAATGATAACTTTAGATCAACCCTAAACTACCATAAAAATTATAATCGACACGCAAAAATATAAAAAACAAAACTACACAATTTATAACGGTGGTACGTTTTTTTTTTTTTTTGGGTACTATAGTCTTCACATAGTCAACGATCAGATTCATTCCTGGCACGTGACTTGCAAAAAAAACCATTGAATTTTTTCAATTTTCTATTATGAAAATTAGGTGCAATTTTTTCACATTATTTCAAAAAACTCCCAACTTTAATAAATAAATAAAAATGGTCCCCAAGAGCCTTAATTTTACAAATACCCACTATATGAATGATCATGGAAATCTTCCTGTACGTAGAAATCCCTTAGACGATTGGTATGCAAAAAGCCTTTTTAAAAAAGTTCAATAAGAAGGTTTGAACCTGATTTGTTAGCATAACTTGTTGAACCACTATCAATCTAATAATTATAAGTAATTAGGTAAACAAATTAAATCAGTAATTCAGGTTCAAGTAACATTGCTCAAAAAACTTATATGAATTAGCTAGAGTCTACACTAGAATATTCAACGGGGTAGTTCAAGTTCACAACCTGTACCGATAACCAGAGATTTAGACCATGCTAATGAGCTTCTCAAGATAATCACCAATAAATATTGCTCCATTCACGAAAGATGACATTCACGATACTACGTGGATGGGGCGGAGCTAGGAATTTTGCTTAGAGTAGACACCTTAATTACTCACTCTAATTTTTTTCCTCCTAACCAATCAAACTATATAATATATTTATATTTATCATATCATATTTGATACATAAAGTCCATTTAACATAAAAAAAATGCCAAAAATAATGTACATTTTATATGTATAAAAAATAACTAATTATAACCATTGGAAAAAAATGCAGCTAATTGTCATTTTTGTAATTAAAAAATATCAATTATTCACTAATAATCTATTAAATTTATTCAATAAACAATGTTCGAAACATTATGACTGAGATATTAGCATAGTAAAACTACTAAATTAAAATTTAAGAGCTAAACATAGTAAAAAAAATGAAAATCAATTGACACATAATAAAGACAATAATCAATACTTGAATAAAAATAGAGACAATTTCTCGTAGAAAGAAAAAGTTAAATGAAGGTCAATTGTAAAAACTTTCATTTGCAAAAATTTATAAATAATAAAATTAAAGTCATCTACAGAAAGTCTTATATCTATAACAATTGAAATAAGAAAATTATAGGGTGGACACAAGTAAACAGTATATCTATAATTTTTGGAATATATAAATATGATTATACATAAAATATTAGAAAAAAATTAGAGTGGGAACGTGCCCACCCTCGCCCCTATGTAGCTCCGCCATTGCAACGTGGGACAATGAGACCCACGTTATATTATAGGGTGCGAAGATACTATAACTAGATAGGATTTAGATATTTTTTTTTACACTTTCTTTCGATTTCATTCAATAGTACATCACTCATGATATATAAATGCAAGAACCCTTCATGATTATTTTTTTTTTTCAGGGTAAGTAATCCAACTAGTTAGACTAGTAAATGTTTTTCCCTCATTTCCTATAATTAGTAGGCTTAACTATAAATAATCCAAAATTTTCAAGTCCCAAAACTTCCAGAGGGCAATCATCTTCGTGATCCGAGTCAAGAACTAACGAGTGTAATGTCTTTTTCACATGGACTTTCAATGACAAGTTCTTCCTTCCTGGACTATTAGCTATGGGAACAAACGACCAAAAATGTCGGTCTCCGAAAGGGTCCTTTACTCCATGGAAATTTGTTTACGTGGAAAAGGTGTCCATAATTTTGGCTTTGCTTCAGGTGCACATATGTACCAGCTGGTTGTTGTGTAATTTATTTAATAAAGCAATGAAATAATGGAAAATAATTCTTGCACAATTAATTTTTTTAATAAAGACTCAAGAATTTAAATCCAAAAATGATTTACTCTAAAAATCAATTTACTAAATATAAGTAGAGGAAAGATTTTACCAAACTATAGATCAAGCCGAAACTTTGTCATTAAAGGTTGATTTACGCCCCTTGGAGTCGATCACTCAAAACATAGGTCCTTATCACGACAACCTCCCAAAATTTCTATAGTGGTATCTCCACCAACACGCACTTCATAGCTGTAAAGAGTGTTTAACAATCTGATCGTCCTTTAATAAGCACAAAAAATTTGAGCAAGAGTGTACGGCTTTTACAGAAAAGCAAAGAGATAATGAATAGGAGCGAAGCAAGAGGAAGAGAGCAGTGTTGTGGTTAAACCACTGGAAAGAAAAATTGATTTTATAAAAGGTGAATGGTGGCTTACTTTGTAAGCTAGCCTGAACGGTAAAGAAAAGGGCAGCGGCCCAGGGCAAACGGACCAAGTTAATGAGTTTAAAATAAAGTAAAATTCAAAACCATGTACAATATGGTGAACTCTTTTGTCAGTACAGATATGTATAATTTCTTTGGATTATCAACCATGGGTAAAAGGCAACAATAGTCCCTAAGGTTTGACATGTATTGCACTTTCGTCTTCAATGTTTACACATTGACCCACTTTGGTCCTTACCCCTAACTTCCGTCCAAAAAAATTAACGAAAAATGTCACGTGTCAAGCACATGAGGGTATTAAGGGATATTTTTGATATTTTACAACTATTTATACATTCAAACACAATTATCCTTTGACCCAAACACCCATCTTCTTCTTCCTTTCTCTTCTATCTCCTAACACACAACATAAATCCTTTTGAGTTCTCTCTTCCTCACACAAACATCTCCCTCTCCCTCCCTCCCTCTCTCTACTGCATCTCCACCCCCAAAACCCAACACATCCCCTTCTTTCGTTACTACATCTCCACCCCAAACCCAACACATCTCCCTCTCTGTTCTCTCCTCTCTCATTACTGGGTCTCCACACTCAAATCCAACACAAAAATCACAGATACACATCCACAACACAAACCCACAAATACACATCCACACACACAAAACCCATAGTCACATACATAGATTCAGAACTGAATTTTTCAAGACCTCCATGGGCAATCAATTCTCAATTCTTTCGAAATCAAGTTTGAATTCAAAATCAAAATCAAAACCAAAAATGAAAATAAAAATGAAACCATATGGGTTTTACAATGGTTGTTTAGGTTTGGGTGTGTACTGTATTTGTGTGGTGGCGATCGATTCCAACAATGGTGGGTGGTGGCACTCGATTCCAGCGGTGGTGGGTGGTGGCGCTCGATTCCAGCGGTGGTGGATGGTGGAGCTTGATTCCAGCTGTGGAGTCTTGCGCAGAGAGAGAACGAGAGAGATGTGGTGGTCACTATTAGCCTCTTTTACACCAAGACATGTTAGAAAATATAGGATTCAAATAAAGTGAACGGCAGGGTGAGGCGCAGACTAGGTCGCTCTCTTAAGACGATTCGTGCCCCTTTATGAAATAATCACAGCACAGAAGGCAGTAACGCGTGGACTAGGGTCAACCATGTGGTTCGCAGATTTTAGAAATCCGTATCTCCTCCGCTAGCCCCACCCCCTGGGCACGTGAGAGTCCCAAGACTCTTTTTAATTCAAAGGTTAAATAACACTAGCCTATATATATACTCAAGTTTCTTTGGACCTTTTGTCGATGTGGGATTGAGTTTCCTACACTTAAAAACACTCTTTTAGTTAAAATATTCTAACAATCCCCAACTTATTTTAATAAAAGATACACTATATAAGTAACCGGGCAATAAATAGAATATCATGCATTGCAAAAGTGGCAATGCCTTTAAACCTTTACTTAGTGATTCAATGTTCCCGTACTAGAGTCAAAGTGGACTTAGCCTTTAAACGATGACTACTTGAGGATACGTAGAACCATATCACACACATGATATTCAAGGTGTCCAAAATCAAGCTTCAAATACCAGCACATTCACGGTCTTGTGTTTTATTCCAGTTTCTTGAGTGCTCTAGAGAATTAGCCCAATTCTCATAGGAAGCGGCCCGTCTTCCACACTCATATAGGTGAGTCTATCAATGATGTTCTTGTAACTAAAACATCCCACCAAAAAAGGGCTATAGAACTCATTAAGAGATATTGATCTCATCCTCCAAATTTTAGTTACGATATCACATGTATTTTACACCATAGGGATGGACAATGAATATAAAATTTCAATGATATGAATTTCATTGGTACATGTCTCACAAATCAAGTCACTCTATGATTCGTTTGTCCCATTAACCTAGTTCTTAGGATCTCCAGTCCTTAAGTTGGGTATCCTCATATGTAACTTAATCAGATATGGGCTTTAGTATAATCCCCCTCGATGTACTTCAGATCTTTTCTCTAGCTAGAGCTTTTGTTAACGGATCGGCAAGATTATCAGCCGATCTCACATAATCAACATTGATCGCACCATTATTCAGGTATGATCTCACAGTACTGTGCTTTCTTCTCACAGATCTGGATTTTCTATTATAGTACTTATTACGTACTCTACCTATTGCGACATTGCTGTCACAATGAATTAACACAGGTGGCACTGGTTTACCTCACAAAGGTATGTTAAACAACAAATCACGAAGCCACCCAGCTTCCTCACTAGCTGAAGCTAATGCAATCAATTCAGCTTCCATTGTTGACTTTGCAATAATCTGTGGCTTCTTAGACTTCCAACTTATGGCTCCACCACCTAAAGTAAAAACATAACCTGTAGTGGACATAGAATCACCCGATAGGGTGTTCCAATCTGCATCACAGTAACCTTCAAGTACAACAGAATAATTTTTATAAAATAAACCAACATTTATAGTTCTTTTTAGATATCTCATAAGACGATATATTGCATTCCAATGATCCATACTTGGTCTACTAGTAAATCTACCAAGTACACACCTACCGCATAGGCAATATCATGTCTAGTACAATCAGTGGCATATCTAAGACTACCAATTATGCTTGCATACTCTATTTGATTAATTACGTCACTTTCTTTTTCTGTTGAAAATAAATGAATACTTGAATCAAAAGGTGTGCAAGCAGACTTACAATAAATAAAATTATATTTTTTCAAAAAAATTTCTATGTAATGAGATTGATGAAGCATAATTCCATCAAATTTCTTTGTGATTTTCTTGCCAAGAATCACATTTGCTTCACCCAAGTCTTTCATGTCAAAATTTCTATTTAGCAAAGTCTTAGTAGTCTCAATCACATTTAAGCTAGTACCAAATATGAAAAGATCATCAACATATAAGCAAATAATAATATTTTCACCATTTTCAGACTTTAAGTAAATACATTTGTCACTCTCATAAGTCTTAAAACCCATTAGCTAAAACACACTGATCAAATTTTTCGTGTCATTGCTTGGGTGCTTGTTTAAGGCCATATAGAGATTTAATCAATTTACAAACTTTATTTTCATGACCTTGTTGAATAAACCCTTCTGGTTGGTCCATATAAATTTCTTCCTCTAGATCACCATTCGAAAAAGCTATTTTTACATCCATTTGATATATTTCTAAATTATGTATAGCAGCTATAGATATTAGCAATCTTATGGATGTAATTCTAGAGACAGGAGAAAACATATCAAAGAAATCTAAATCATCTTTTTGTTTAAAACCCTTAGCTACCAACCTCACCTTATACTAATCTATCGTTCCATCAGATTTGAGCTTTCTCTTTAACACTCATTTTCAAGCTATAGTTTTACAACCAGGAGGTAAATCTATCAATTTTCATGTTTTGTTTGTTATGAGTGAATCATATTCATCATTTACAGCTTCTCTCCATAAGTCTGAATCGGAAGATGTTAAAGCTTCTTGTAAGTTACTTGGATCCCCTTCAACATTATAAACAATGTAATCTGAACCAAAATCTTTTTCTACTCGACTCCTCTTACTCCTCCTAGGTTCATATTCTTTTTGTTCTATATTTTCGGTCAATGATGAGCTAGGAATATCACTAGACTTTGGTATATTATCATCACCCCCACTATTTTTATATTTAAAAGGGAATTTATCTTCATGAAATATAGCATCTAGTGATTCAATTACCACATTATTTTCTAGGTCTAAAAATCTGTATGCTTTACTAGCTAGTGCTTATCCAATGAATACACACCTAGATGCTCTTATTCCTAATTTAGGAATTTTAGGATCAGTCATCCTAACATAAGCTAAACAACAAATACTCTAATGTAATTCAAGTTAGGCTTTCTTTTTCTCCACAATTCATAAGGAGTAACTAGATTTTGTTTACGAGGAACTCTATTCATAACATAATTTCCAGTTAAGACTGTCTCTCCCCACAAATTTTTAGATGTACTAGAACTAGCTAACATAACATTGGTTAAGTTGACCAAAGTTCTATTTTTACGTTCAGCTACACCATTAGATTGAGGAGAGTATGGTGGTGTAGTTTCATGAACTATTCCTAAAGACTGTATATGTTCAATTAACCCAAGTGATTCATACTCTCTACCTCTATCACTTCTAAATCGTTTAATTTTTCTATCAAAACGATTTTCTACTTCTTTAATAAAAATGGTGAGTTTTTCAAAAGCATTACTTTTATTTTTCATAAGATAAACATAAGTGTATTTTGAAAAGTCATCAATGAAAGTTATAAAATATCTTTTTCCACCACGAGTCAAAATTCCTTCAAATTCACATATGTCCGTATGAATCAATTCTAATAATTCAGAATTTCTTTCTACTTTGATATGAGGCTGTTTTGTTATTTTTGTCATGCTACAATATTCACATTTTTTAAAATTATTGTGTAACTTAGGCAATAAACCTACATGACTCATATTTTTCAAATATTTGCTATTAACATGACAAAGACGAGCATGCCACATATTCACACAAGAAACAATATAAACGGAAGAAGTAGTTTTATTCATTTCAACATTCAACTTAAACATACCATCACAAGCATAACATTTCCCAACAAATGACCCATTCTTGGTCAAAACATACTAATCAGACCTATGGTTTATTTGAAACCAGCCTTATTTAAAAGATAACCAGAAATTAAATTTTTTCTGATTTCAGGAGTGTGAAGAACATCTCTTAGGGTCAAAACTCGGTCATAGGTAAATTTGAGTTTGACATCTCTCATACCCATTACATTCACAGTATGTGAATCACCAAGCAACACTTTTTTATCATTTTCAACGGGAGAATAAGACTTGAACCAAGATCTATCATGACAGACATGTCTGGACACTCCAGAATCTGCCCACCACCCTTCACTATTCTCAATAAAATTAACTTCAGAAATCATGGTCACAAGTGGTTCCTCGGTCACATTAGCTTGAGGAGTATAACCCTGTTTTCTAAAATGACAATCTTTTACAAAATGGCCAGATTTTTCACAAACAAAACAAGCACCATTATTTGACTAATTATTTTTATTATATGGTACTTGTTTGGAAGGGGGTCCTTGGTTTGGTGCTTGGTTTCATTTCTTTTTGAAATGGTTTTTATTTGAAGCCCTATTAAACTTTTTCATGTTATTACCTCTAGGCTTCAAATAGGCAATGTTTCTATTATTTTGACCCTTAGAGACGTTATCATTAGATGTGATAAAATGTACCTTATTGTTGTTTCCATTACCATTGCCATTGACATTGAGATTCCCGTTAATGTCATTGGTCTTGTCTTGTTTTCTGGCCTCTTCCTCAATTCGAAGCCAAGCCATTAGATTCACCATGCTTAATTATGTTTGCTTGTGACGAAGTCCCTTTTGATACTCCTTCCATGAACATGGAAGTTTGTCAATAACTGCAGCAACTTGAGTCTGTGCTCACTACTTGATTCCTTCGGACACGATTTCGTGAACAATCATCTGTAACTCATGTGTTTGAGCAATTACAGATTTATTTTCCACCATCTGAAATTTAAAATAGCGGCTACAAGCATATTTTTTCGTCCCTACTTCTTCTGTGTCATACTTTGCCTCCAAAGCTTTCCAAATCTTCTTGGCAGAAGAATAGGAATTGGAATAATAATCATATCGTTCATCAGAAAGACAATTGAGCAAATAATTACGACAATTATCTTCGTCAGTCTCCCATTGCGCTAAATTCTTTTCATATTCTACTAACTCTTCGGCAGTCATACCTTCTTTGTTTACCTTGTTTGAATTTTTTGAAGTGAGAATCCATGCGACCTTCATCAGTTTGAGATAGAACATAACTTTTTGTGCTCATCTTTTGAAGAACTGTCCACTGAATTGAAACGGTTTGTTAAAATCGTTTGATCCAGCAGATGAAACAGTAGAAGTGGCTATTGCAGAATTCTCCATTGGGTTCGAATTCGTCTTAAAATGTTAGAAAAAATAGGATCCAAATAAAGTGAACGGCAGGGTGAGACGCGGACTAGGTCGCTCTCTTAAGACTATTTGTGCCCCTTTATGAAATAATCACAGCGCAGAAGACAATAACTCGTCGTCCCCAGGATACAATAATCCAGCCTATAGACTGTAGCTTCACTCAGATCTGCACAATCGAATGAAGCAGAAGCTTCACACACACCTTTGAATATTGCCCAGAAACTTATACAGTAAGAATATAGTTGATATCAGATTGATTTCTATACTGAAAATATATGTGTATATATATACAAATAATATAAGTTTTAATAGACTGTAATTACTTCTATATTTAATTAGACAATAAAAAATATGATTGTTGGAATACTAGCCGTTAGAGGTTTTTAGTATTCAGCAACTGAAATTTTATTATAGAAGTAATGAGAGAAAATAATTAAATAAATATTAAAAAGTGGGTTTAATGCTAGGAAATATTTTATTTCTTTTAGGCGAGCCAGGGGGACCCACTACCCGGGTCGTGCACTAGGGTCAACCATGTGGTTCGCAGCAGATTGTAGAAATTCGTATCTCCTCCGCTAGTCCCACCCCCTGCGCACGTGAGAGTCCCAAGACTCTCTTTAATTCAAAGGCTAAATAACACTAGCCTATATATATATATATAT